>VSDK01012357.1:1515-22445 GCA_009767595.1 Symbiodinium kawagutii
AATGTGTTCTTCTCTATCTCCATCATGACTACTACTCAGGAAACGGACCCCTGTTTGGAAGCAGAGGCCAGTATGGCAGGTAGCGCCTGCAAGTGTGACCACCGTATCCACACGCAGAGGAACATCACGTCCATTGGGCTTGCGTGGCAATGGTCGAGCCCCGTGCAGGTTGCTTTTAAGACCTGAACGATTGGTAAGCGCTAAAAGTCCAGGTGTAGCATTAGCCACATTGTCGTCCTTGGTATCATAAGGGGGGAGGTTCTCATGTTGCTCCATCACTGCCTTCCAAACCTGGCGGCTTGCTTCCGGGGAAATGACATTATCATGTTCTTTTGGGTCAGTCCAAGAACGGTCTCCTGAAGTAGATTTGTCATGGTCCCAGTGGATGTATCTGAAGCCTGTTGGTTGCTCATAGTCTTGTCGTCTAGTTCCTGTTCCAATGCAATAACCTTGAGATGAGTCTCGACAGAGCATCGGGTACTGCACAGCGATTACTGGTTCATAAACTTGTTGGGGGACTCGCGAACTCGTAGGCAAGATCAATGACCAGTGATGGCACCCAGCTAGTCCAGCGGCTTCCATGGTGTTGGTGGCAATGTCTACATCGAACGGTGAGCCAGGCATTGATGTTAAAAGGCTGATGGCTAACAGGACGCCAATGGGCGTGTCGGTTCTGATTTTCTGCAGGTCCGAGCTATATTCATTGATCCATAGGTACACATCAAAGGCACGGCGTCGAGGGTCAGGCGGCCCTTGCGGGTCACATGGATAGCCTGGGTTGGGTAGAAGGGACAATCTGTTCGGGGGATCCATTCGCCAATCTGTCGGTGCGACAAATTTCCCGCTGGTTGTCAACAAGCACAGTGGACTGCTGGTTTGAATGGAGACCCCACTGGTCTCCACAAGCTCATAACTGTCGGAGGCCTCACGGGTCTCCACAAGCTCTCAACTGACTATGCATTACGACGTGCTTGTGCACAGTTGTGACGCACGAAGTGGTGAGACGGAGAATTCATTGCATGTACAAATTTTCGTAGATTGCTGCCTTTGCTTCTTTCGCTTCTACAGCTTTGAAGCTTCGTATGTTTCACTTTATTTCACATTTGTTTCACCTGTTTTCTTTGCTTCTTATCGACCTTTGCTTAGTGCTACCGAGGCGATGCTGGAGAGCAAAAAAAAAATCGCAAGTCTGCCCAGTGCGAGGCCAGGTGCATCTCTGATTTCGGAGTGCCATAAACCTCTGTTGCGATGATCCAGCAGACCTTGTTACTCACGTCGCTACGATATTGCAGCGGCTTGCACTACGGTTTCAGTGATGCAATGTATTTTTTCTTCAGCTTCTAGCTGCACTCCAGGAGCTATTCTTAACAACAATGCTCACAACCTGCCATTTGGCCGGGGAGTACTTGGGCTAGTTTTCACGTTGCGTATGTATAGTGTCGTCACAGTGGGATACTCTTTGTCCTTATAAACTTTTCTGCGACTCTTTTGAATTGTGATGCATTGGCAGGCCATACTCCTCTTCAATGCACAGAAACCTTGACACTGCCTGCGTTATCGCGATGTTCAATGCTAGCGCTCACGATGTGTTAATGCACCCTCTTAGATTGGGATCTTCGAGTTTCTTGTAGTTCTGACGTGTGACCGCTGCCACAGTGCACAAGCGGCGCCCTAGAGGAAAAAAAACGATGATGATGATGATGATCATGATGATGAATGATTGAATGATGATGGAGCAGGAGGAGGAGCGGCCAGGATCCAGAAAAAACTAAAAGCCTACAATTCTGCGCGGAGAAAAATGCAAATCATAGATTTCCTGAGCTCGCTCAGGAAAAATGTTGGGGCCATCGCGAACTTTATTTAGAAATTTCAAATTGGAACCTCACTTGCGAACCTTACTTGAAGCAAATTGGAGAAGTGGAAGCGGTGTTTTCCTTTTTTTCGGAAGACGGCGCAACTAGCCTTCTTTGAAATTGAAACGAAAGCATCCTGCTACTGCGATCCAAAGAACAACAAGCATCAAAGCGATAATGAAATGCAGAAGCAAACTTAGAAGCACAAAAAAGCAGTTCGACACTTAATGTCACAGTAATTCAGGCAAAACCAAAAAATTTAAAATTTGTTTTGTTCCAACTTTCGGATTGCAGCGGATTTGTGTTGTTCTTTCCTTCAGCCATATTGCTAACCAGGCTTGTTTCAGATTCAGAGTTCTTTTTTACTTTTGCGTGGGTTGTGCCGTTGTGGCGCCGGCTCGGTTGCAAGACACATCGCGAAGCTGATCTTTGGCTCGCTTCTTTTGTACATGTGACCGAGGCGTCGAGTCACACCGGCACAACCACAAGTGAAAAAAACCACTGTCCGACAACTTGGTTGTTTTGGCTTGTTTCGGGGTGGTTTTTGTTGTTGTTGTTCTACTGGTTCTAGCTTATTTCTCCTGGTCCCCCTTTTGGTTGTTGTGGTCGCTGGCACTTCTTTCACTGGGGCCATTAACTCGTCTTCAGATTCAGAGTTCGAAGATTTGATCTTGGATTTAGTGGACACAGTTGAAAGAATTGGAAAAGTACTGTATTGGGCAGAGTTGGAGCTTTTGGGGTTTACGTTCTTCCCTGTCCTGTTTTTGAGTTTACTTCTGTGGGCTTATCTTTGCCGCAGCTGTCCGGATGCGCGGTTTCGAAGCGATTGTGGAAAGTCAATGCGCCTCCCATTGCCAAGCTAAGGAGAACTTAGAAGAAAGATGCAATAACTGTTTGTGCCAGATCAGTCATTAGATTTTTAATTTCAGTCTCTGCTCTTCTTTCGATGGGAAGATGCCAGCACTTGGCGCTGGAAGGCAATACTCGAAAGATATGGAATTGTGAGTGACCGAGGCAGTGAGAGCTTCTGGGAGCTGTGACATTGAAATGTGATGAGGTGGAGCCAGAGCTTGTCGCATCCACGCATCAAGTCTAAATAGATTGTTTCTGGCCGATTGGAAGCTTGCGTGAGCAGACGTGATGCCAGACATACAAGGCATCAGGAAAGACATGAATGCGCTTCAATTGCCAAAATTCTCGGAAACGAACCAACCACTCCGGAGAAAGAACAATGCCAACCAAGCCAGTTTGCTTCTAGCAGGCCACACAATGCATGCAGATAAACTATCATGCCTGGAGAGAGATCCGACTGAGAAACTTATGTCTTGCGGCTTGCACCATCGACGCATTTGATATGCTGAGCACCCACAATTTGACATGCAAAAACTTCAATTTTCAAACAGTTCTCTCTTAAGAAAGATAGATCATCCAACATGTCAGTGCATTGAGACTTTTGCATTATCAGTCCGATGGAGCACACATACATGGAAGGACAAATTTAGACCAAAACTTGCGCGATTTGTGTTCTAAGATGCTGAGTACAAAGCCTGAGAGTGGCAAAGATGCAAGTCGTTTCAGCCTTGGATGGTAGTGAATGGTGGGAAGATGCTTGCACTTCAATTTCGCTCCATAGAGGTGGCTGAGCAGGGTTAAATTTGATACCTTCCTTGGTTTCCTGGTCCAGGTTCAAATTCAATGTGTGCAATGTGCTGCTTCTGTTCCACACTCTCAGGCTGTTTTTTTCGAGAGAGCGGGATTCTTTGCAAACATCACTTTGCTCGATAAAATTTTTCTTTGTTGTTCAAAACAACATTCTTTCCGTGTGCTCTTGATTTTTATGTTTTTTGAATGGCAAAATATTGTTCTTAAAAGTCTAATCTGTAGATTTTTTTGTTTTTTGTTTTTTGTTTTGGCCCCCAGAGTCATTGCGAGTTCTTTTGGTGATTGGGAAAATGGTCCATAAGAAACAAATTAAAGCACAAAATAGTTCCTTTTGTCCTAATTTCCTGTCCAAACATAAGCTGACTTTTATGAAATGCCCCAGGTTCGCGATCTCTGAAGAAATCATGTTTCCGTCTGAGCTGAGCACCAACATTTGCGCGTTCGCGACGAAAAATGTAATTTGCTTGTGTTTTCAATTTCATGTTGTTTTACCATGTTCCACGTGGCGTCCTTCTTTGAGACAATTTGGAGGTTGCTTCTAAGGCGATTTTCATGTTTAGTCCCAAATTCATTGCATTCAAAACTTTTATTGTTTCGTTCAATTGCCAAGGCGAGGAAATATATATTTCTCATGGTGTGACGTTTTTTTTCTTGTAGCAACCAGCGGTTCACGCAGTGGCACTTGAAGACCCCAAAAATTGGACTTACATGGTGAGGTTATTTGACAGGTCTGTCTGGAATGATAATTTTCGCGTTTTGGTCAATGTTTGCTTCTTGATTTGCCTTTGTAATGAACATGTGCAGTCACAGCTTTTGAAGGACCATTTGAGTATTTGGATCTGGATGTTGTTCAATCGTCCATGTTTGTCCATTTGGGGGTTTTGTCCATTAGATCCTGAACAGTGCACAGTGATGCTGTGGCGCAGAATGCGCCAACGAGGCGGCATTGATAAGTGGGCAAAGATGTCACAGGACTGTGCAACATGTGCGTGGTGACTAGCTGCTAGCTGAAGACCCAGAAAGAAATCAGAGTTTTGGTAGATCACATGTCCCGCATGGTGGAAAAATAGTTTTTGATCATGTCGAATACCATTAGTCGTGCAATTCTGCAAACTACAGAGTTGCTTCGCAGCATGCTTTCCAAGTGCAGCAGTGCTTCGGTGCCGACTTGAGCTTAAAGACTGGAGTGATCTGGTGGAATTGTGAGTTTGTCTTCACTTAAAAACTCGTTAGAGACTTAGGTGACAAGTGGTAAAATTCTCTTAGAGAGCACTTGAACTCATCACAGTACGGCCCTTGTAACCCAACTAAAGATGTCGATCGGCTCCAAAAAAATGGAAAAGGAAAAACATGGTGATGGAAATCAGAGAAAACAAAAAAAAGAGAAGACATGGAAGAGAATAAACAAAAAAACATATTAGTCGATGAGACCAGTATTTTCAATTCCAAAGCTGCCGCTGTTGACCGGTGTCGCAAATCAGAGCATTGCTTAGCCGGCTTAGCCACTCATTCGTTCCAATATGAAACATTGATTTGACATTTTGACATTGGAAGTGATTTAAGTTGGAACAGTGGGACAATTAGTTGACGACGGTGATTCATTTCAGATGAGTTCAGTTGACCTGGAATGTATTGACGCACCGATTCAGCAATGAATCTTTCAACAACTGAAAAAATATTCAGCGACTGGCCAAATGTGGCAGTTTCAGAATCAGGATTTCAAATGAATGAGCAGACACAAGAAAAAACATTTCCTATCACTTCTGCAGATAGAAAAAGGGTTTTTTACACTCCAAGAGTGATGACATTTTGCAATTGAGTATTGAACCTTTGCAATAAGAACTATGCGCAATGTTTCAATTCTTAAGTGTACAGTATATTGGGGTAAGATGTGCAATGTGTGGTCTATTGGGTGGGCTCCCATGTATCAAGGTTCTTCAAATAGAGAAGTGTGGCTGCTAGGTCGCTTCCACGACAGGTGGGGCCGGACCCATAGAAGGCGATGGTGGGTTTGTTTTAGTCAATCCTGCCACCTGGCTTAGCGCAATACCAGTGGGGAGGGGATAGCATTGGGGGAGCAGGTCGTGAGGCCATCGTCCCTGAGTTGGGTCTTGGTGACTTCCAGCATAGGTTTGTTGACTGCGCTTTAGATTTTTTGAGGTTGTTGGGATTTGGCGTGACAATCGCATGTGTTTTGAAGGCGTGTTGGCACAGAATTCGAAGTTTTTGTCTGTCTGTTTGTTTGTTTGTTTGTTTGTTTGTTTGCTTGTTTGTTTGGTTGGTTGGTTGGTTGGTTGGTTGGTTGTTTGCTGGTTTGTTTGTTCGTTTGTTTGTTTGTGTGTTTGGACTTGAAAAAAACTGTATAAGTAGAAACTGTTGATTGTTTTCGTCCCTATTCATCATTTGGCGATCGTCTCGAACCCTTTCGGTTGATCACCAAAGTAATTTTGCTTCGCTGAAACGGTGTATCTTTCTTGCTGGATTTCCGTGGCGGTGGCGCTTTCAAACAAAGCAGACACGTGTCTTTATCAACCAAAGTGCACCAGGACAAAATCATTGTACTAATGTACTTGATGCCAACTACCTGCGTTGTTCTGCCTTCTACACGTGTAGCGATTTTGAAACTGAAGCACTGTTGTCCTTTGAAATTCCAACCACGTCAGGTGTTTCCATGCCCGGAAAACATCAGTGTGAAATGCTTTCTGGAATTTGACAGGGAATCACTGCTCATATCTGTGATGCTCTGACGATGTCGTTGTTGTGGTGCGTTGAAATTGTTTAGATGAAGCTTGAAGGCGAAAGGGTCTCGCAAGAGTGGTGAAACTGGGGAAAAACAATTTAAAACTTTAAATTCAAAACTTTTGAAAATTACAAAATAGAAACGATTTGAAGTTTTTTGAAAGTCATCAGCTCTCGATTTGTACTTCAAAAGTGGGTCGAAGGCATGAACTCTTGAGCCCTTATGGCCCAATAAACTGCTCGAGCCATTGTAGGCCCCTGGTTTCCACGCCATGGCGGAGGCTCTCGCAAACGATGAGGATTCCAAGAAACCAAAGGCCAAAAGCAGGATCGCAGGAAAGAAGAGTCAAGCCAAACAAAAGGATGAGAAAGAAGGATCAAAGGATGGATCAAAGGATTCCAAATTCACTTCGGTTCTCTCCGAAGAAGAGACGGTGGACAGTCCATCAGCTTTGCAGATCGAGGATCCACAGAGTTCTCCGCAGACCTCCGCTGAGAAGGAACCTCCGGCAGAAGCTGCCACAGGTGAGGCAGTGAAGGAACCCGAGGAACCTGAAAAACCCAAGGAACCCAAGAAATCTTCGCCGAAGAAGTTGTCAAGAGCAGAGTTGCAAACTTTGTTTCGTCAGGAAGAAGAGAGACATCAAGACAAACCCAAATTTGACAAATCCAAATTTGCCAAGCCCGGATTTCGCCGTCATCGAAAAAAATTGACTGAGAAGGAACTTCAGGAACTTGAGGAACTTGCAGACCTTGCAGATGACATTGAATCGCATGAAAGTGCAGCGCTGCTCTTGATCAAAGGTGGTACTGACAGATTCAGAAGTGTGTCATGCTTTGAGTGGGAGGCTGTGCAGGTAGCGCTTTGCTTCATGTTTCGGTGTGGAGTGAAGCTAACCATGCAACGAATTTCAGAGTTCTTGATCTTTCTCTTGCCTGAAGCAAGGAATCGTTCTGAGGAAGATGTGCAGCAAGCTGAGCATTTGACTCAACTGCATGGCAAGGTTCAACAGGCAGCAGTTGTGTTAGTGGAGAGTTTACCCGAAGCTGACCGAGAGGTTCTTTGGTTTTCCGCTGAAGGCTTGACATTTCTCATGCAGCTGCAACTTGGTGATGCACGGTTATTCTTCGCTCGGCCATCACTGCAGCGCATCATGTGTGATCTCTGGCGTGGAGTTCGACCGAAATCCTATGCTCACAATCCTTGGAGGTTGATCCAAGCTTGGACGCGACTTCTTTGTTACAGTGTGCCAAACATGGCGCTCTTGATCCTTTGGGCAATCGTCCCTCCCTTGGAAAATCAGATGCAGAAGCAAGTAATTGATGCCGCAGATGAGGGAAGACGAGCTGAGGCAGCCTACTGGGAAGAAGAAAGGAAGAAGCAGACGAAAGACAAGTCGACAGGAGAATTCGGTTAAGAGCAACTAGCAGTGGTTGACAAATCAGTTTGGATTTTTGGGGATGTAAATTTGGAATTTTCTCCCAAGGATCAAGGTAGTTCCTAAACTCAACCCCCGTGGCGAGGTTTGAATCAATCTGCAAAGCAACATGTGTAGGACTGGACCCCAATTCAATAAGCCCAGGTCGGAGTTTCTGAGTTTTGTCAATGCAACTTTGACAGCAGGAGATGGAGATGAAGCTTGGGAGTGCAAAATTGGAAGCAAGATATGCTTCAATGAAAAAACATTCAAGCATGCTCTTGAAGAGCGATGTCGAGAAAAGGTCTTTGAGATTCAAAGCCGATTGCCCCTTCTCCTGTTCAACTACAAGAAGTACCTGGTGATTTTGACCAATTTGCTCTTTGCGGCTTACTTGATTCAAGAGAAACCAGATTCAGCCAACGTCTTGACTGTGCTGCTTCTAAGTGCAGGTGCTTGGTTGGGTGAGGTGAGGCAGCTCTTTGCGTTTGCAGGTGGCGGATCTGGAGCATCATACAGCATGGCATTTTGGTTTATGGACCGAGTCAACGTCATGGAGCTCATTGCCTTCACGTGTTTGGTGTGGACCAGTGTGCTTTGTTTGATCGAGCCTGAACAAACTGAGTTAGCGCAGCAGTTCAAGGCTGTGGGAGTCTTGTTTCTGGGCATTTCGCAGTTCATGGCTTTGTTGAGAATGAGCTCAGTCTTTGGGCCGCTGATATCCATGACCATGAACATGATCGTTGATCTGTTGCAATGGACGATGCTCTTGCTTCCAATTGTTGCCTGTTTGGTGGCTGCGCTCATCACGCTTCTTGACTGGCTTTAGTTTCCATTTGTGATCTTTAATATTGCTTGGTTGGCATAGCTATCTCTTGATTCTAATGTTGCACCTTTTGAAGATGCTTACAATTTGGGGTGATTTTTTTCAGTCAAGAGGGGTGGCAAGTCAAGGCTTTTCAAGGCCCGAACTGGCGTTGAGCAGGAGAATTGCTTGCCGTTCGGTTTTGACTACGTGAAAGGTCGGAGAAGATCTTGGAGAAACCACTGGCTGTGTCCGCGATCGTGAAAATCATCCGTGGTTTGGCGTTCTCATCATGAATTTGGGCCTGTGGATGGTTCTGATCCTGATGTTGAACATGCTGATTGCAATGATGGCCAAGACCTTTGATCGAATCTACGAAGATGCAATGGTGGATTTTCAGTACCACTTCATCGGCAATCTACTCCAGATGGTATCAGAACCTGCTGTACCACCTGTGCTTCGAACTTTGGGTGTTCCATGGATGATGTTATCGACGGCGTTGAAATTGCCAATGTACTGTTGTGGATCTGAAATGGCACTCGACGAAAGACCCTGGAAGATGGGTTCCACAGAGAAATCCGACACCAAATTCGCTCTACGCGCTTCCATTCAGCCAGAGAATGACTTGCCCACTGCCATCAAGACTGAATTGCTTCGGGACAGGGATGTCAGGCTACTGTCAGATCGTGTGGAAGAGTTTGTGACTGACAATGCTGCAGACACGCAGGTGCAAGATGCGTTTTGGCGCAAGCAGGTTGCACGACAGCTCTTTGTGATGGATTGCAAGGTGACGAAGCTGGCGGAACAGATGGAACTTTTGACTTCCACGAAACTCCAGATATGAAGGGAGTATGAGTTGCAATGAGCACTGTAGCTGTTTCCGAAGTACAAGTGTGCTCAAGTGTTCTCAAGTGTTCTTAAGTGTTCTCATGGTGAATACTGTATGTAGCTGTTGTCGGCACTGTTTCGGAAGATTACAAGTATTCTCATTGCTAACCACCGTTGACAAAGCGTCATAAAATTAAAGTATGGAATATGACTTGACTGGTCAGGCTAAGCCTCTCCAGTTTTTCCAGGTCCTTCAATTTGAAGAAATGCTGGGCCACTGGTCATCCTCCGTGCATCCTCCCATTTTCATCTTTGCGACTTGCGGTATCTGCAAAATGCTGCCCAACTGCCACTGAAGCCTCTGTACGAGCTCCAAAGAAACGGGAATCCCCGGTTGACTTCTGGAAGTCATAGGCCTTGTGACATTTATGTGCTGATCTAGCGACCTTAGCGAACCCGGCGAAGCTCAAGTCTTGAAAGTCTCAAATCTCCCAGTTTCACAGGTTTTCATCGGTCCTCAAAGTATGACGTTGTGACACCTCACAGGCAGAACACAACTTCTACATTGCGACACATGATTTGCAAAGATGGTAAAGAGCACGGAACAACACAGGTTTAGAAAGTCATGAAACGCATCACCTGTGCCCCATGGGCAGCAGGACATGCCCACAGGTGACAGCTACCCGGGCAGCGTTTGCATGGCTCTGAATGGCCTTGCTGTAAGAGCTGAGGTGGGAAATGTGAGGATTCTCTGCATCTCCCAGATCTTGGGGTGTTGAGGCCTTGCATGTTTTGACCATATGAGGATTGGGGTACCTGAAACCTGTGACATTTAGCAGACCAACCTGGTGAGAAGTTGCGAGCTGAGTTTTTTGGTAAATTCCTGAAAAGTCGGACCACAAAGCAAGCATGATGCAAAATTATGCAAAATTATTATGCAAAATATGCAAATGGTCCTGATTACACGTCCATTTTCCTGGGAAGGCTATCTATCAATATTCGTCGTGGCTTTCAATGATTGAGGAGACAGGCGCAATTGCAGAGCAGTTTACAAACAGAAATCCATTGGAAGCTACTCTGATAGTCGATGAAATTGCAGTCATGCATCCACCCATGATGAGTAGATTCAGCTCTAACCTCCAACGGCCAGCTATAGATCCGCTGGTGACTTACCTGTTGTGGACTTTATCAACAGCTGGTTGTTCCATCAAGGGCACGGCTAGCTTGCCCGTGTTACGAATGGTTTCTGTATCCTGCTTGAAATTTTCGTATCCACAAATTGTGGCACACAGAAGCTTAAAGATGTTGATGTTGATCCAACACATTTGATCAGATTATCCACTTCAAGCTTTCAAAGTCTGATCATCTTTTGAAAAGTAGCAATCGCATGGCTTTGGGAGTTGCATCACTGGGGTTCCCCACGAATCTCAAACGTTGTTTCGTGAGTCGTTTTGGAGCTAGGCTTTCGTGCACACGGAAGAGTTGCAGCTCATTGTTGCTAGGCGCTGGTGAGATCCGCAAAATCCGGATCAACGACTTAGAGGAATCCTTCACGTCACCGTCCTCATCATCATAGGCAGGATCAGCTATTGGTGAATGTGATCTTTGTGGTTGACTTTGGCTTCAATTCGTATCTTTGTCGCACTTCACAACCATCAGAAATGCGAGTTAGTCAAATCATAGTCTCTTTAGAACTCAGCTGCTCCAGCATCAGTACTTCCAACATGGTTTTGTTTCATGTTTTTTTCTACAACTCAAAGAAGTTCATGATCATTACACACTTCAATATGATAGAATTTACATGATATGCATTAATTTTTGCAGTACTATGATATGGGACCCATGGGACGCATGGGACCCATATACATGACACAATTTACACCACATCTCTGACAGGATCGTGGCTCCCAGGTTCCTCATGGTTCCTCACCTCATGGCAGCGTGAGTTGTGCGCGCCCGGCTCCTGGGAGGGGCGAAACCTCAAGCTCCTGCAAAACAGCTGGTCGTGGATCAGTGATGATTCAATGAATTCAGGTTTTTTTACAGTGATTAGATATGCAAAAATCTTGAATTCTTGAGGAAATAAGAGGAGAAGAATGGAGAAGAGTCCAACAGCTGTAGTGGTCCACCAACGAATGGTCCAACCAGTGGCTGGGACCAACAATGCTCCGTGGTTGCCAGGTGCTTTATCATGAAAATATCGATCCGTTGATCGTTGTAAGTCAACAAGTAAGCAACAAGATCAACAAGCTGAGAGCGCCACAACGCCAAAATTTGCAAACCAGTTCATATTAGACCATGACTTTTGTGTGTTTCCCAACTCAACTGGGGTGGGTTTACAGAAATGGATCTCACTGCTTCGAAAGTCATACCCCTTTTTGGGCGCTCCTTATTTCCGGCTGTACTCCTGTCAGTAGCTTCTTGCTCTTATTTCCGGAAGGGTATGCCGTTCGAAGATCGTCCATCAAACCAATACCTGGGTGTGGCTGTGGTTTTTAACGCGAGGCGTTGGAAGATCTGGTGATTCCTGACACTGAACAGCCAGCTTAGCACGGCAGATTTCTTTTCGAAACCCAAGGCACCCCGACGGGAAATATGTCTCAGGATGCAGCTGCGTGAGCAGAGAAGACTCTGAGAAGCAGCTCGGTTCCAAGTGGATGTGCAACTGTGGAACGTGTGAAGTAGCATAGATTAAGTTCTTCATGCTCGAAAGTGATGTTGTGCTCCGCTTGAAACAGCTGTGCTAATGGCAAGTGTGGACTTGATTGTTTCACTGCAGTAAATTCACCTCAAGCTCATATCAGGCTTTTCACGCGTTCACGCGCGGATACATCACGCGCGGATAGTTCCCTTTTCAACAGCAGGCTGCTCCCGCGAGATTTCGCGGACATTTCAGATGGCGATTGGTCCTTTCATCACGATTGTGTCGTTCCTGTACAGCTGGGTGACTGCCTGGACCAATCTGATCCTTGTGGCTGGGGAGGCTGCAGCGGGGTCCCTGAACCCACACGTGTTGCTGCCCTTGACCGTGCTGCTCTTGGGCCTTGTACATGTCTCAGAGCGAACTGTTCTCACAGACAGGGGCAAAATGTTTCCACAGTGAGATGTTTTGAGGCAATGCAAATATGACATCGACAAGTATGTCACTGAAATCACACAAAGGGATTTTGCAGCACGGCCCAATCTCCAAGGTCATGACGAACACCCTTGGCTTCCTTGAATTCTACAGGGACAAGCGCATGAAGATGGCTGGCATCGCCGCAGTGGATCTCGACACGCCGTACATTTTGTACACGGCGAGACAGGAGAGCAGACTTGCACAGATATGTCTCACGTTTTGCTCGGATATTGTTTTGATTTGGCGCACATTGTAAACCTATTCCGCGAAGACCATATTTTGTACAGCATCGCTTTCAAACATTTGACCCTATCCTACAAACAACTGCCGTCACAGTAGCTGAAGGTGTCTCTCGCAAAGCTGTGGCTCTGTCTGTGAAGAGTAGTCTTGCGAAGGTGGGTTCTCGCGCCTTGCCGGGCAAATGCGACGATTGTCCTTTGCGGCTTTAGGGTAGACATTGTTTTGTGCTTTTTGGAAGGGTTGCTCGAATTTGTCGGGCTAGAAAAGCGTTGCTTGCACGTGGCAGGCGCAGGGTTTCTTGATGTTCAGGCTTCTCTTGAGCCCTTGAAATACTTGTGTTTTGAGACTGTTGTCGTTCTTGGATTGCTTGACTTTGTATGTCTCGTTCTAGTCTTTTCGCACCAGGCGCAACAATTATTACTTTGTAGCGAAGGTGTGGAAAAAATGGTGACCAGCCGTTTTCGCACAGTGACATGAGGTGTTTTGCCGCACAGTGACATCAGGGGTTTTGCATCTCGCCGGCACGCGGTGCTAAACTTCATTTTGCTCGTGCCGTCCTTTGCGGACTTCGTGCGTGTTGCATCAATCTCACCTGCGTGCCACGCAGTTTTTGCTCTTGCGACCCTCTGCAAACTGTGCACGCCGTGGATCGCTATCTCTCTCGCCTATGCGCCATGCATGTCTTGATTTCAGTTGTGCAACTCTCTGCGGTCTTTGTGCGCGCGTGTGTTGGGTCGCTCTGGCTTAATGCTTCCTGATTGTGCGTACCCGCACCCCAACAATCGAGGAATATCGTATGCGAAAAAACTGTTCTGCCTCCTGCAAAAGCAACCTCAATCGGCAGAGCTTTGCTTGGCCTTCATACGTATTTGTTAGCTTTGTAAGATTCTTTGGTTTTCCGTTCATGAAGGGCTTGGACTAGCTCTCTTGGTTCCCCTTTCTAGCTCAACATTCATTTCTGTCTAATCAGGTTCGACTCGGTAGCATTTAGGAATAGCAAGTGGAAAGTAATGGGAAATGCTGGATCTAGGAAGTAGCGCACCGGAATTCACATTCAGTGAGTTAAGAAGGAAGTAGCATTTAGCGTAGAAAGTAGCATGTGGGAAGTAGCAAGTGGGCGGTAGGAAGTACAAAGCAGCAAGCGGCAATGAGGACGTTGGGGCTGGATGGCAGGAAGAAGAAAGTGCAGGGAACAAGTAGGAAATGTGAAGCAGGTGGAAGGGAGAAAGTCGAAAGAATGAAGGAACAAGATTGAACAAACAGGTTGCAGCAAGTAAGAAAGGAATAGCATGTTCCAGCATGAGGGGATCCAAACAAATCATTTTACTTACTGTGAACATTGCTGGATTGATGGTTTTAGAGGATTTCTGAATGGATTGCATGCTTTTGGAAGTCTTTTTTTGTCCGAAGTCAAGCATGGATTAGCAGACGGGAACATTCAAATTGCAATCACAATCAAATTCATCAAGCCATAAACAGAACCCACACACATTAGACTTAAAATTGAAAACACCATTGCTTTTCCCAAAAAAATCTTGCCGCGGTTGGAAGGTAGCAACGAGCGACACCCCCATAATTAGTTTGGAAAGACTCGCCACCATTGAGGGGGGTTGCACTTTTCCGGGAAGTCCATTCCCAGCTGTGCGTATTTTGATATCGCTCGTGCGTGGGGACTGTGTGTTTGGGATTGGAGCGGAGAAATTGTGGTGTAGTCGACATCCTTGGACAAGAGATCTTAGACAAGAGATGCTGCAGAGTTCTTGGGATCTACAAATCCTCTTCAGAAAGTTGTTGGCATATTTTTTCTCACCAGTTTGTGAACGAGCAGCCTCCATCATAGTCTCATTTGCTTCAAGGGAAAGGTGATTGGCTTCGTGTTTTCCGACCAGCAGGTGGGAAAGGTTGGAGGGTGCGTGTAAATGTTGGCGATGCAGGTGGGATAGACGAAGGAAACTGGACTAGAGAAGAATCGTAGCAGGGGATAGGAAGGAAAGAGGATGGGGAGGAGGCAAAAGGTAGGCAAATCGCAAGCTTGGAGTGCGTAGATTCAATGGAAGAGATGGTAGGGCTGTGTGGTCAGAGGAGATCGGTGGTGGCGCTTGAGGAACAGGGCAGGGGTCTCGTACAAACTCTTCAAGGATCTCATGCAGAGGGATAGCTAAGGGATTTTGCGCGTGTACTCTTGAGAGAGTTCTTTCAAAGACCCTCTCAAGAGATCTTGCTCAAGATCTCCCCTCATCACGGTTTGGGCTCTGTCGCCGGGACAGTTTTGTTTCTGACAAGTCTTTGAAACTTTCTGGCAAATTAGGTTGCAATTAGGCTGGAATTTTGGCACAGACGTTTTCGCAATTCATCACCATGCCACTTTTGGCAAACGCTTGTGTTTCTGTACGTCAGACAAGTGCCCTTTACTAGCAATCCAAAAGTGCAACAACCCATGATTTTGGGAAGATTCCCTCACTTCCCTTACATACGTTACTGGTGCCCTTTGCTGCCTTCAGTCAACTCCCTGCAGTAGCCTTGACTTCTATCCCAACTGCTGCCCTCTCTGCTGCGATTTTTGCTGCCTTAAGTTGCTTCTTTGCTGCCGAAAGGCATCGTTCAGGTGCCTTGAGCTTCACAAATCTCGATAAACCGAAAAGTTTTCAGAATTTCATCCAGGAAGGTTTCCGAGCATCATGTTGCAATGGTTATTCAATCCACCGACCGCCCCCCTCCGCTTGCAAGTCCCAATAGAAAGGACACCCCAACAGTGTTGGCACAGGAGATCCTGGCAGATGTGCACAACAAGGACTTTGCAAATCTGCAGCTGCGGCAAGCATTGTGGCGGACCATTCCGTTGGCCATTGTGGGATTCTTCCTCGCTGCCCGTGTGTTCTTGGAGATTCCGCTTTGCCAATTAGCTGCCGAGTTGTCCCGACTTCAAGTGAGCTTCAAGATCCAGACCGGCAAGGACCCGTTTATGCAGAACTTGGAGAGGGACAAGATTGATTGGCCGAAATTGCATATGATGGCGGGCTGGAAGAATCGGAGTGTGGAGGATACAGACCATCCAATTCTTGCGCGGAAGGGAGAGGAAACCATAGTACCTGCTTGGGCCAACTGCCAGTGTTCTGATGGTCGCTGGGATGTGGTGGACAAACGCGAGGATGTGGTGATGCTTTTTCCGGCTACTCATGAGAACCAGCACAACAGGGGTGAGCTTGGCGGACTAGGCCCAGAGATACCCAGGATAAAGGGGCGCCGGGCACGGACAAACTCTGATCAAGGGCAAGGGGGCTGAAGTAAATAAATCTATTGGCATATGTTGCCCCCTTTCCTCCTGACAGGTACTGGCCGCCTTCTCGCATTCAACCTTGTGCTTAGCGATGAATTGTTGTCCGTCCTGGTCGATCGAGGTCGCCTACTACAAGGCACGGCTGCAAAGTTGGTTACTTACTTCGTCGGTGCAATGATAGGGGAAAAACATGGCGAGAGCAAGAACCTCATGAAGAAATTCGCCAAAGGTGCTGTGGGAACAGCAGTGATGGCCACAAGCTTGAAGATGCAGCTCCAGAACGTTTTTGCCAGAGGTTCTGCACACGTGGTAGCACGCCGTTACGTGATGCAAAATCGTGGCTCTTGGAACTTAGCAAAGCTCCTGCAGTCAACTCTGTTGCTGCTGACTGCGGCTTTGCCCATCCAGAAGCGCATTGTCAAGGAACGCTTGGTCACGAGCGCATGGCAAAAAGCCTCCATCACCCTCCATTGTGCATTGGACTTGGTCCTCAGCACAGCAGCGGTCATCTTTTGCTCCCTCGCACCTGCTGCTGCGATATTCGGCAACCTTCTTCAGCACACAGCCAGACAATACGTAGATCTCTTTGTGAAAGAAAGACATCGTCTTGAGACTCTTGCGGATTCGCTGGAGAACAATGACCCTGGGATCAATCAAGCCGTCATTGACCTTAAAGACACAATGCACGACATTTTTTTCAAGGTGGGGTCACACGTGTACGTCGAGCTACTTGAGAGTGTGGAGAGCTTCTCAAAGGTAGTAGGCCTCCAGCACTACGCTTTCCTATTGAAAATGAGCTTTGGCATCCTGTGCTTTTGGTTTGTTTCGGCGAGCATTGCGAAGGCTTTGATGCCAAAGAAAATCGTTCTGCCATTCGCCACCTATGTGAATGCAGGCATTGGTGGACCCCTCATCTTGCTATCAGCAGTGGAGGAAATGCACGTGAGGCAGGCTTCTGGAAAGGTTCTTGCTATGATATTTGCAAGGGTGTTCATGCTCACTCTTCTGGTTGGGTCTTGCGCTTTGAGTGTCTCGACCTTCAGTGTAAGAGCCTTTGCAGCAATCTTCTTCAATCAAACCACAGGAATCCCGTGGATGCTCCTTTGGATCGGACTGGCTCTTCTCCACTCGTTCTCCGGTCTCATGGCAGTATCTGCCATCGAAGCCAACCACGACCTCCTTGGAAAGAAAGCCAAAGCACAGGAGACCAGTGGCCAACCAGCAGCCCAGACAGCGGGACCTTCACCGGTCAAACCCTCTCGGACGACTGCTCGTCGTCCATCCGGAGTTCCGCCTCCACCACGGCCTCCGCAGAGAACTTCCATCGTTTCCAAGAGATGAAGGGACCACACATGCTGTGCTAAGATCGAATGACGGGGTGCCGAACCCCCCTGACTTCCCCGAAAAAAGGCGCGCTGCACGTTGAGCGTTGCACATTTTGCCAGGAACTAAAGGCCCCTCCAGTTGTCTTGCATCCGACCTTTGTGCTTTCCATGTGTTTAATTGTTTTCATTTGTGGCACCTTGGTGGTATTCTCCTGGTGCGCCTCTGACAGACATGGAAGTAGGATCACCTCGAGCATAGCAGCCATGCATAGCCATCTGTTGTGAAACTCTCACGGCCGCCCACTCAGGTTGAGCGTCCAGCTCTGAGTCGAGCCTTGACAGGAGGAATCGAGCAGGCTGACGATGGGAGTCACGTTTTGGCTTTCGGGGATGTCCTCGTTTTCCTTGTCTTCATTTTTTAGCGAAAATGTGTCAGCTGATCGGCAGCTTTTGCAGGATTGGGGCAAGGGGGGCTAAGAGGGCTAATGGCTGTTGGGTCAAAGCTTGATTCCCAGCAAAGATTCCAAAACCACCAGAGTGGTGATTGTTGGGATGTTCATCTAGCCTATTTTTTGATGGTGTGGACTCACAGCGTACCCGTGTGGCTCATACAGTCATCACGTAACTATCTGCAATCATCTACAATCATAGCAGCTATAGCCAGCAAATCCTTACGTACATGATTGGACTTCTATTTTTTCTTTGTTTGCATCACCTATCGGTCACCTTGCGGCGACTTTGTTTCACCAGCACTCTAAACCACACATTCAGAAATGTCAGCAGCAGTGCCCCGGTGGTCATGCACCTGTGGTTTATAGACAGCAGTATCCATGGTTACACCTATCTCATGGTCATGCTGGATATCCCTTCATCGTTTTCATGTGCTGGGTGAGTTGGTTGGAAGGATAGTACGCTTCAAGGTGAGCACAGGGAGCTGTGCTTCAAGTCAAGTCCCGAAAGTTCTTCCACAGCCACATGAAGAGCTGTGTCTTCATCTCCTCCACACTCCCGAAAGTTTCTTCTCTGGCTGTAGTCTCCCTTGACACACTTCACAGCCACAGTCCTGTGTCAACAGATGGCTGTGAAGTGTGTGGAGCGCCTCAGAAGATCTTGGAAGGAAAGTTCTCTCAACGAGGTGACAAGGCTGCAACCCAAGCCATGGGGAGTTTGCACAGGTGTCCCTGAGGTTGGTAATAGTGATATCTTATGTACCTTGAATTGACTCAGGTTTCACCTTTTGAGATGAGTCTAGAATTTAAGTTGATGAGCATCATTTTGCATGTTTCACCCTGTTCTGCTGTTCGTTTTCTCGGTGTTGATTGACAAAACTCTACACCACCAAGGTTTTTTGAAACACCATGGGATCATTAAACATGCATATCCACTGGTGCAGGGTTTTGTCCATCAACAGAATGCATCAAGTTGTTTGACTTTTGATGGATGATCCTCCAGTAAGAGCAAGTGAAAATTTTGTAAGCTCCTTTGCGAGCTATATGGTAAATGTTGGAAATTCCCTGTGCCATCCCTCTGCATTTGGAAAGAGGCTGTCACGCTTTTACACTGAGAAGTTTGCAGCAGCTCATTCCACTCACACACACACACACTATGTGCGCCATGATGCTGGCGAGATCTTTGGCACGAACAGCCTGTGGAACCTTAAACCATCGCCGTCGTAATTATGCTAATCAGCAGAGTCACCGGTGAGTCTCAGTTCCATGGTTACCCCATGTGGATCAAATGGTTTTTGTTGGCATCTCTATCCCGGTCGTCAGGAATCTGTCCCGTGAAATCCTGGTCGGATCCCTCATCCCCAACTTCAGTATGGTAATTGGGGTATTTGGTGCTTTCGCATCAAGCATGCCACGATGTAAACGGAAATAGAACCCTTCATTATCCCCCCCAATGTTGAGGATAGCGCCTGAGTTCACTCTTATAACTTATAGTTCTTTTTTGCCCAAAGATCACTAATCCAAGCAATCCTCAACGCTGCCAGAAAGCAGTGTGCCCCGCATGTCTCCCTTGCCCCCTCCATCGGAGAAGACTGGCTCCCAGGTGTTTCGAATACCATGGCAACAGCGCGAAAGATCTGCTGCAGGCTCTCGGCTGTTGCCCTGCCCTCGAAGAGCTGTCGATTGGAATACCATCTCGCAGGGGATCACGACTTTGGCCTGGCAGGGGCTGCTGGATGGCCCAAGCTTGGCAAGTGCCATGGCATCCCCAAAGAGCAGCTTCCCCGGCTGCGCGGCCAAGGCGGGGGGGTGGTGAAGCTCCTGAAGTTGACCTCAGGGTGAGATGAAACCCTTCAGCTGTCTCAAGTTTCCCAAGTTGCCCTCCAGGCGCCAGCCAGCGTAGTCAGGCGCGCGGGGTCTTGCAGTGGTGAAAGTAACACGCGGCAACGTCGTTTCCTTTGATTGGCACAGTTGGTGTTTTGCCGAAATCGATGCTCTTGATGGAAGCCTGGGATATTTCAATTGCGATTCGAGATGAGTGTCGAACACTTCTCTAGGAATTCTGTACTCAAAACTCCAAATGCAACATGAGGAGTTCCACTTCTTCATACTTCCAGTGATCCTCAAATGCACAATGGTTTCATCAGTGGTAGCAAAATACTGCGAGGATATCCGTGGTAGCATAGTAGTGCCATGATTTGTTGCATGAAAAAGTAACTTGCGTGGAATGATGTCCAATCTTGTGCTGCATGAGAAGTGGTCCATACTGTAAAGGCCTGGCGCCGAGATTGAAACGCAACTTGTCCTGTTGGATACCTCTTGACATGTCTTGTTCCATGTGTGGCTTGGGTGTTTTCACAGACACTTTTATGCTTTGTGATTTATGTTTCAGACTGGCCGCCTTCAAATCCGTCCAGCATCTTGACTTATGTGCATGTTGACGGGATATATTCTGTTTTGATCGTTCTTGAAATCAGAATTACCAGTAATGAAGTAGGTCAGCATGTTGAATGTGCTTGACTGATGCCTCAGCTGCACAGGAACAGCGGCCTCTGATCTGATCTGTTTCATCAACTTCAGCATGCTGCAGGCTGCAAGAAAAACTGAGTGGTTTGCCAGCAGCAACTTTGCTGTTGGTTTCCTGTTCCCCAGCTGTCAGCTGAACATATCTAGATTTCAATGAGGTTGAAAGTGACTTTGGGTGCGAAGTTGGTCAAGATTGGAACTCTGGTGCTGACTTGCGGCAAGTTTTAAGGTCGACATAGAATGGAGGCACCAAAGCTATGGTTATTTTGAGTCGGGAAACCGCCAAGTTGGGGGTACGACCATGGACACTGCGTGTGTGAAATGCGTTTCGAGCTCTGCCAGCACTCACAAAGTCTCAATTGAGTTGTCGTCCATGGAGCACGGATTTGGTCAGTGCAGGTCAGCTGTTAATTTGCAAAGAGAGGCTTTCTACCGGGTTGTTAATTTGCAGGCTGACCGCGCCACAACCTTGGCTTTCAGGGTTTCCAAGCCAGTGGGGCCTAGCCATGGTCCAACACTTCGATGCCTCACCACTTGAGGGTCATCAACTCATCAACCCATTGATACTTTGATGTATACATCTTATGACCATGATTTAATGAACCAAATGCACCTATCTTAGTGGGTGACCCAGGATATGAGACGAATTTGGGCCATGGTTGAAGTGTTGTCGTAGGAAGCAGCTGAACC
>VSDK01012357.1:22506-50786 GCA_009767595.1 Symbiodinium kawagutii
CCAAGGGTTGAAGGTTTGTCGTAGGAAGCAGCTGACCCGCTGGGCATTGAATCTGTGCAGCTTGCGGCTCAAGCCAGTTGGGCGATCAATGTTTGCACTTCGCTCTGCTGTCAACCTGTTATATGGAAAGGAAAGTATTGTATTCAGGACTGATGGAAAGGAAACTATTCAGGATGACTGGTGCCCTTTTTCATTTGTTGTTTGTTGTAGCTGTCAATAACTCTTTGACAAGTAGTTGAGTGATCATAGATCACTTTTGCGCCAAGTTGGGCAAATCGACCCGAACGGATTTGAGCCGCTGCCGGGGCTGCCCCTAGGGGGCCCTGATTCGCCATGGTTTCCACGGAACTCCAAGACATTGAGGCACCCGAAAACTGATGGTTGATCATTGACCATGGCTGTGTCTTGGTGGTTGACCATCATGGTGGCACGCAATGTTTGATGACAGACATGGCCAAGAGTTAACATTGGTTATCAGGAACAACCATTCTACTCGGCTTTGCGTCCTCCGCTGTCATCTCCGAAATTCCTGAGAATTTGGTTCATTCAACCTACATAAATCTACATAGTGTGTTCATGATTTTATTTTCTTTCGGAGTCTTTTTGATGGGTCTAACGCAGCAATCTCGACACCTTATTTGTACAATGTCCTGAACACTGAACACAGGGTATGCAATCATTGACGGACACTCCAGAACATGTCGAGGTAAGGCTCTAGTTTTTTGGGTTGAGTTTGGCTACCGCCCTTGTTACCCGCACTCCCGATGCCAAGTAAAACAAAAACAGTTTCCGTGCACACAGCTTCGGGGCGACCCTGTGCGAAGGATGAATAAGGAACAAATTGCAGGAAAGACTTTATTGAGATCTTCACCTACCGATCTGTTCATATGTACGCTAGCGTGGCTCATGAACGAGACGCCTACAGGTTCCCAAAATCGGTCCTGTGCAGTGGAAAACCATGCACTTAAGATATTCAAGAGAGTCATGATTGTGAGCTGCAGCCTGCACAGGAAGGCACCATTCGGGTTCATGATTTGCGAGATCATTTTCATTTTGGCGAATCCATTTTTCCCGTCGCTCGGTTCTAGTTTTTTGAATCATTTTGAGTTTTGAGTCATCAGCAATTTTTACTGTGGCTCGAGGCAACCTTGCCTGGGAGCCCGCAAAACCTGCCGCAGTGCCGTTTCTGTTTGGAAGAAGCGCCAGAGGAGGAAGAACGTCGCGCGCCTGCGCTGTACTTTGGTTGGCTACAAATGGCACACCAAGAACCCGCGAAGATAAACCCCACATATTGTTTCTCAGAGAATGTGCGAGAAAGTGGTTGCTTGGCACAGGTTTGCAGGACACATTTGAGTGGTTTCCACTCACTCGGAACCTTATTAACAATGAGCAGCCAGGAGAGGAATGATCAAGTATCCAGATGTATCCAGTCACCACACCAGATGATTTTTGCCGGCACTACATATGGACAAAACCATTTTAACTGGTATTGCTGAAGGTTGTTAGCAATTAGGTAGCAGTGGTTAGTCACCATGACACATGAGTTACGCATTTAACTACTGACAGGTTCTCCATTTCAGCAGCGGCAAAAGTTCGACTGGATGAATATAGTAGGGGATTCTCCTTGATGGATCTTAGTGGTTCATGGCTGGGTTAACAGCAGATTTATTTGTCGAGAATGCAATGTTCATGAACTAACCAAACTGGAATTGCAACTAATCCCTTGCCCACCCTGTAACAAACACTTGCTCAGTGGGGCAACAACTTTCATTTGCTCGGGCTTTTGAGCGGCTTCAGATTGGGGACTCAATTACTATAAACCATGATTAAAACACATTATAGACCGGTATCAGCTAATGTACATTGCTGCTAACCATATCAAACAATGGATATTACTGCCAACCATGAGCACAAATGTCCAGAATCATTACTGTTGCCTAATGACCTTCATCCACCAATGACAAGGGCTAAGCATCATAAACTCCATCCTCACCATGATGAAGCGACCAATACGGCACCAACCCGTCACCCTTTCCGCCCAGGAGCTCATCACTCCCTGCAAGTGTGAAGGTACCAGCCGTTGGGGGACCCAACGGCTGTGGTCGGACTCAGCGATGGTCGACCATGGTTGACGATGGTTAAGAAGATCGGAAATAGTGGTTGCTTGATAAGGGTGGAGACTGTTTGAGAAGCTGGTCTATATCAGTCAATAAGCTGCTTCGTAGTGGCCATAAGCTGTTTGGCCATAGTTATAAGCATGGTTAATCAGGAAGATATTGGCGGGAGACCTGGTGAACAGAGGTGTCGCAGATTGCTGTGTCCAGTCAGAACTCAAGGGAGTTTACATCCAACTTGCCACGGTGGTATTCCCGAGTCACCCAAAAGTTTCGACCATTAGGGGAAACCAACTGGCTATGGAAGTATTCCCGGGCATATTCCCACATCATCACTTGAGTGTACTGGTAGGAAACAATTTGTAGCTTGGAGACACAGTTTATGCGCAGGAAACATCGTAACTAGTTGATTGTAAGTTATTTCAAAACAGGTAGCTAGTTGACCAATAATGATAGTATGGTGAACGTAGTTATTGATCACATTTGAAACGGTGGATTGATATCCAACAATCACCAACATGGAACGTGGTTATTGTCAATTGTTCACATTTGAAACGGTGGATTATGGGTTCTTGACCTGCCTGCTTTAGTGTGCAACTTCCCATTAACTGGAATCCCGGTGGCCAATGTAGTGGGTACAGTTTGTTTGGATGTGCGGACCATCAAACAGTTCGTGCACACATATTCCTGTCATTTCACCTGTTGGAGTAGTGTACAGGATATTCCCACTCATAGTCAGCAGCTGTCATGCATACTGTTGGTATAGCACCCCTGTTCGCCAGACGCAACCGCACTTACGCAACCCACGATGATGACTAATTACAACAAGTTTGGTGAGCAACAAGCAATGAGAACCAAGAGTATCCAACAGTAGATTACCCAACCGTGAATGTGGATTAATGATGTATATTCCGTCCAGGTGCAAACCAACCATAACAAACCCATTCATGTCGGTGATTGTTGGTGACAGTTGGTTGCAATTCACGGGTCTTCCTGGTCCTTGCTTGTCAACCACAGTAGATCTTGTGAAGGCTGCCACATCACCGAGGCTTTGTCCATGAGAGCTGCTTGAGACGGTGGCAGGGGGAGGCCTGGGCAGGGCCGAGCTCTGGCGAGGTGGGGCCCCCTACTTGTAAGTTGAGGCCCACCCAAGTGCAGTGGTACACACAACTACCTCATGTGGCTATGGATCAATGTGAACCAACCAATACTAGGGGATAATGACCAACAATAAGAAGGGAAACAATGATTGATTGTAGGGGAACCAGGGGTACAGGGTTTTGGCCCACAGCCATGTGGGACAATTTAGCAAAATAGCTGGCCCCAACAGAAGCATGAATGATATACACCATGCATTTACATCAACAGTGAGTCACCAGTTGGGCCTGGATCACAGTTGGAAGGAGCTGTATTTCAATGATCCTGCGATGACCTCCTCTGATACCCTATAAATTGTGTGTTCTCCCCCAGCAATCCGCATTTACCTCTTGTTCTCACTGTTCATTTTGGGGATGGTTGGGGGGTATGTCTTTCCCTGAGACACATGGTTGGTTTACACTTAGCTGAAAATCATTCATTTGTTTGGTACCTTGCCGGGGTCCCCGAGCCATTTGGAAATAGGTCAATTACTTTGTGCAGCTCATTTCGCGAAACGAATCTTGATCAAATGGAACCTCTTACTCTCATCACCGTCATCAGCATCAGGGGCGGGATGAGTCATTGGCAAGCTTGCGATCATTTTCTGTCCTGCTCTGTTGGCCAGCAACTGTTTCGATCGTACCAATATCAGATCGGGTTTGCATGGCTGTGGCAATGATTAGTCATGAGTCATGATTGACCGTGATTATGAGCGATCATTCACCAGCATTATCAATCATTATATAAGTCTGGGTCATCCCTGGTTGATACTGCTTCAACCACGATTAAGCATCATAATCATTACTACTGTATAGCCGTCATTATTGATCGAATGAATCATTTTAAACCTGTAGTCAGGATGAGTAACCACTAGTCACCATTTTGAACCTTTCGAACCTTTTAAGCATTTAACCGTTACAAAGCATAAAACCTGGGACTAATGGCCGTAAATTGTCTGGCCTGACCACTATTGATCATTGTTAGCTGTTCATTATCGACCGCCACAATCATCATCATTAGCTGCCATTTCTTCATCATCATGAGCAATAATTTTTTCAGTTTACTAAATTGACCATCATCAATGATCATCAATGATGGTTTTTAGCCAGTACTATATTAGTCATGCGACCCGTTTTTATCATCAATTGTAACCAGATCCGGTAAAAATATATCATCAATGATCATCAATGATCATCAATTCGTCATCAAATCGTCATGGATTCGTCATGAATTCGTCATCATTTATCCTGACCAAACCTGGCTGTCGACCTCAGCTCCAGTGAGGCACTTTGTTACGAACACGCCCTGGTGTGCCAAGTGCTCCAGGGAACCGTTGTTTATGCTGCAAGGGCAGGGCGCCCACCCAGTCATGTTATTATGGACACCAACGGCAAAAGATCTTACGGTTAGCTAGCAGCCATTTATGAGGTCATACTTGTGGCCACTATCACCCGAATCATTGACCAACATTAGCAGTTCATCAAACACAACTCTGCTTTCACGAAACTCATGAACCGCAGTGCATTTCTCCGTCGGACAATGTGTAGCATCACTCTGTACCTTGACACTGTTGGCTCACAGTGTGGCTCAGCACCGTGCCCATCATGGCGGCGCAACGACAGGCTTGGGGTTATTCTAGTGGGGTGTATGCAGTGGGCCATGCCGATGAAGCATTATTGAGCAGGTTAAGCGCATGGTTGATTCTTGAGAAAATTCTTCATGCAGGTTTGTTGTGTGAGGTAATAAAGCCTGGTAACCATTATTACCCATTCCGAAGGAGCAGTTCTCAATCATTATCAATGAACCATTCTTGACCATCATCCCAAGCTGAAGACCAGCACTAACCCTTGAGGCACCATGTGGTGTGAAACAGTTACTCTTCGGTGACAAGAACTGAAGTGGTCAACTTATCGCCGATGGGTAATGAAAAATCATCACTTGGAATGGCTGATCCTGATTGGGTTTTGATGCACGTCAAAAAGGATCTGTTCACAACAGTGGGCGTTGAGTACATTGGAAGAGAGTGGCATGTTTCATCCCAACGGCTGTGAGTTTTTGTTCGCACTGCTAACCCATCAATAAAAGGTGAGCATTTTCCTGTTGATGCATGTTGATGGATGTTGATGGATGAACCTTAACAAAGCCATTTTTCAGCTGTGAAACAGCCTTTTTCAGTGCAAAGTCTGGGATTGGAAGGGCAGTTTTGATGAGTTTCAGGCATCCCGGGCGCTGGCGCTCACATTGCTGGCCCTAGTTCCTCGGTGGAATCGCGCGGCCAAGCGTCCTTCAGATGGGCTGATGGGCACTGTGAAGCCGGTCCAAGAAGCCACAGCTTGAGTAGTGCCCCCCAAATGGCAACTTTTTGGTGGAAGAAGAATCGCTTTTTTCCGGGTGATTTGTGTGATTGAAAGATCGCCAGCCAGCTTTGGAATTGCACACTGGTTTGGTGCTTCTCAGGGTTGAGCCGGGTAGAGTACCGATCACCAAGTGGTCATCGACCAATTTGGCCAGGTTTTCCCATGGCGCTGGTGATGGCCCAATAATTTCCCACTAACAAGTTTTGAAGTGGTCGGAGATGGGATGAGCCATTGGCTCGATTACCACTCTAACAAATCAAAGCGGCCGAAATGAGCAAATGGGGATGATAGAGCCAACCGGTGGGGGGATGCAAACGAGCAAGACCATGGCTAGTCCAAATTGGAATCAACCGGATGGTTCATGACTGGACCAACTTGGTGGCTGCAAAATCACATTTGTTGGAAGTGGGGGATTCATCAGCAATGAAATCCTCAACAGCAAAAAGACATGCAAAGCACATGGCAATGACGGTCTTCTACTTGGATACCTTGTGGTTTCAGTAGCGATCGAATCTTCCTGCACTCATTGAGGTGGTCGCCACTTTCAGATATGCATCGCTTGGAAGCCAAGTTCAGTCTGGGTTGGAGCCACTGGTGTGAGGATGATAGGTTGGTACTATACCAATCCTCAGTGACTGCTTGGTTGGCTTCAATGGTGGAATTTGTACTTACTGGGTGGTCAGGGCAGGTGGAAGTGGTTGTACTTCGAAGTCTCACACGGTCTTCAGTTCTGCATGGGAGGGTTCCAACCATATCAAGCGGGTAGTACGTAACGATGATTAACCAGTTATGTATATTTGCACACTTGTTCGCAAGCCATTGTGAGTGTGAGCTGCTTTTGGACCGTGCAATAAACAGATATTTAGTGATAGACGACTGACACGGGAAAGCAAAGGTGCAATGCTTTTCCCTTCAAAACTTGAATCTTGACCAACACAATGACTTGAAAACCAGATCATATGTTACTTGACTAGTCTGACAATATAAGTTGGGAACCAGATATGCGGCTCTCCCAACCATGCTAAAAAAGTCATGATTCGTTGATGTTTTGCCCACCAACCCTGGGAGTGCACCCGAAACCCTGAGGCTCCCTGAAACCTTTGTGAAGCCGCCCCAGGCCAGGACCGTTTTCGCCAGCTCTGAAGCGTTGATCAATGGCGAGCCATTGGTATGAACCATTGGTGACCGATGATTGTCCCACTCGAAACGAAGGTGGACCCTTCCAGTCAGAAACCATTGGGTAATAAATGTATTAGTATTAGCAAACATTAAACAACGATCAACACCAACAGTGGCTTTTTTGATCCAGCAATGACGGGTTTCTCTGTGAGAAAACCGGTTCTGAAATGTCCTACGTTTCCGTAACCAAATTCAGAATTCTACGCTACAGGATGTTCCAGTCACGTGGCCAACCATTGAGATAGTGAAATGTATAGCACTCATTGCCACACATGAACAGTGCTGAATCGTCCAATTGCGGAACTCAAGGATTGTGAGCCAAATATCCAGACATGAACCAACCATGGCACAACCATCATTGCCATTGTTTACTGTCATGAGCAACCAACTGTTATTCAGGGCATAGCTATGAGTTGCAATTGCAATCATCGAACAGCGATGTTGTTCACTATTGACCAGTCATCATTACTAAAATAACCTAGCATGATTCTAAAGAACCCTTCACCCTCATCTAACGTCACCAAGCATCATTCAATATGAAGATTGAACATCAAATCTGAACCATGATAACTCATCAACATCAGCCAGTACCAACCATCATCAACCACTGTGAGCCATGTAAGGAGTTAGGACAAACCTGCATAGCATCGATCATCAAATCCCTCCATTGCCGCTATGGCGTGCAGCGTGCGGCGACGGCAGCTGCTGGGGCTGTGTGCCCTGCTGGTGGCGATGCGAGGCGTTGGAAAAGCATGGCATGTGGGTAGAAACAAGACATGAAAGGAGTAGCTGTGATGAGCAGTGAAAGGAGTAGCAATAGTGATCCGTAATAGTAGGAGTATTAGTAATCATTAGTAGTCAGTTGAAGTAGTCGTAAAAGTAGTGATAGTTGCAGTAGGAGCAGATGTAATCGCACTAGTACTTGTGATAGTAATGATAATGGTGATGGAAATGGCAGTTGTTGACCTACACTGAACTGATGACCTGGAGATCCAACTTGGAGCAGTGAACCAGCCTTGCTGAAATGGAAACAGCCCTACTACGATCCCCATGGATCAGTAGCATCAATCTTCCCAGTGGGTGGTTGCTATTCGTTATGGTAGGTTGTTATCTTTCAATAATCCTGAAAAGTCACGATGAATCAATGTGAACCATCATTACCCGCTAGGTTGCTTGGAAACTGCTTACCACTTTCAGTCCTTTCACCCAATCTCATCAAGTTGCTTCAGGTGCTGCCTGGGCATTCACGGGCAAGTTCAGGACCGCAGAGGAACTGTTGGTTCTGAAACAATCAAAATCAGATGGTTGATGCACAAAGTCATGGTAAAGAAAAAAGGAAGGTGACATGTGAGATCAACCATGAAGATGAGGAACCATTATCATTGATGGGGATGATATTTTTTTTAAGCCAGCGGTCCATCAACCAAGGGTTGGTTGGGTGATTGGTGGGTTCTAAGTATTCTTGCATGTGTCTAGTATGAGCATTTTGAACTCTTTTATGATTGACCATATTCAATATCAACCAGCTGAACCGCGAATCATCAAAAAGTTCAGTCATATCCATTGGTTCTCCCAACATAATTGTTTCTATCACCCTGTTGCTGCTGAGTTAAAACAGATATAGCTACAACATATCCATTTAGGTCCATTTTATCCATCAATTCATGCTGTACCTAAGCATATCAAGCTCCGCCTCACTGGGTGACCCCCTTAGGGGCCTCATTGGCTCACATCCCAAAGGACTAGGGCGCCGCTGCGACAACGTGCCTGTGGCACTGGCGCGCGAGCGGTGCCGGAGCTGTGCGTCTTTGACTTGGACGCCTGTCTCTGGGACAAGGACGACCCGGTACCCAGCCACGAGCCCCGAACACTGCGGGTGGGTGGGTTATGTGGCGTTGGTAAGCAACCAATGGTGGATTGTTGGTTCATAATGGGGTAATCTTCAATCTCAACTAGTTTGTGTTGAAGATTGGTTCATCATGAACAATGATTGTTAAAGCACAAGAGTCAGAAGTAATGATTCAAAAGCTCTACATTGGATTGGTTGGTAGATTGTTGGTCTGTTGTTTCATCAACCAACAAGAACCAAGAAGATAAGCAACAGCAGGGAGATGCTGGAATGCTTGAGGGTGGGCCTTATGAAGGATGGAGCTTGGGGATGGAAGTGCAAGTCGGCCCAAGCAACGGATCAGTTTCAGTCAGGAACCATCCCGTATTTAACTTCAATGATCATCAAAGGTCGGAAATCATGGGGATTGTCCGTTATCCTGTATCACTCATAATCAGTCAGGGTTTAACCACAATGACACACACAATCATCAACAACGCATTAATGAACCGTATGGATTCTACCTTCTCAACCATCTTGTGCCCAACGACATCCTTGCAATACCCTGGCAGGGAATCAGTGGCAAGATTTTGTGAAGAACTCAAGTTGATAGGGCTGTACCCCTTTCCACCCTAAATGCTTAGTAGCAATAGTGGTTAACGACGGTGAACGATGATTGCTCATGGTGGCTAGTAATCATTGATTAGCCATGGGGGTATCTCCAACCGCCAAGATGGTGACATCAACTTCGGGGGCGTTTACCATTGATGGACATTGCGAAGTGGGCTCCCAAGTGATAGCCCCATAGATGGTTGGTTTCGATATGTGAAGCTCCACTTTCGCTGTGGATTCCGCAGCTGACTTTTGGGCTTGGATGACTTGCCGCCGTGATCCTCTGGGAAGGTTTCCCTGGAGGCCAGTTGCCGCGGGTTAAGCATGCTTAAGTTGGGGTTGAGCATGATTAAGCATCACTCTGACAATGGCAACGCCACCATCTCTGGGTGTGGACCTCATCCGATGATGGGGCTGTTGGCATTCGCTCTGAGCTTCAGGAGATGTACGAAATGGAGAAAATTCCGAGTGCAAAGGATGCAGTGAGAGGCGTGGGCTCGGCTCATCACCAAGTTGGGATCACGAGCAAAGCCAAAGCTTTTCACCAGCTGGGTTGGAGATAGTTGACCAACCAGGTTGAAGCTGATGAAATATATCAAAATATTGCCGTTTTACCAAGTATAAGCCACCCGTGACGAGGATAGGTTCTCAACGTTTGCAACAGTTGACCAACCAACCAGTCAAGGTTGTTATGCTTGGCCATTGGTTGTTTCCTCATTACCACATTTTTTGGTTCTTATTATCCCCTATCATCAACACAGAACAACCATTATTACCAGATCGTCGTCATCGTCCTGATCATCGTAGTCAGCAAATTGCTATGTTCTGATATGTATCACCTTGTGGTCATTGATGTTACACTTTGACATGCACAGTTGCCACACCCTTCCTAAATTCCTGTTAATTTGGGTTCTACCAGGCGGTTTGTTGTGGATCATCGCTGATTCTGAGAGTAGCTGACTAGCCATGAACCAATCGGTAGAAACAATCCAACAAAGGGGTACCTTGGAAACTGAGATGTCGGTGTTGTAGCTCGTACAGGCAGTAACGGTTTCTAAGCATGGATTGTTTCCAAATCAAAGTTTCAAGTTTCCATGGGTCATAGTTTCCAGCAGACCTAATCAAATGATCAAAGCACAGGTAGTAGTTTCCATCCGAGTACTGAGAGCCTGCTGCCTCACCCTCCTGGTGCCATAGTCACTTCCGAGGTGATTTGCTTGGAAAAGGTGAAGGTGTTGTGGGCGCAGGGCGGCTCAGGGAGGCTTAGGATAGGGTGATGATTCATGATATGTATAGGTCTATCCATAAATGCTTGATATCGGTTAATCATGCTTGAGAAGGGGTCCATGCCATGGGTAGTAGTGGTTGATGAGAACGGTCATGATGGTTGAGAATTGATAGTCATTAGCAAACCTGCTTGATGCTGGTTCATAAAAGTGACAATGGTGTTTGATACTGGCAGGGACAGGGAGCAATACTATCCAGCAACAACCAAAATGAATAGGCAATTCACCTAGCGAAATGAGCATGCGACCTGACAAAACGTGCATATCCACTAGGTAAGAACCATGTAGGCCAACATGGTGCAAGGCTAAAGACCACTACGACCCTGAACTTCTGTGGAATGTCCCAAGAACTGGATGATGATGATTATGATGATGATGATGATGATGATGATGATGATGATGATGATGGAATTTCGACTGGTCGTTGTGATGTCGGTAACTTGATCAAACACCACCAGGCTACACATCCATCGATCCATCGATGGACACTTGTGAAGTCCTCTTTCGTGGCTGAGTAGAACGAATGGCCATGAAAGCGGTGGCCATATTCTCAGCTAAAGCTGTTTAATCCAGTGGTGATACAATACTGGTAAAGAGTAAGATTTTCGGATATATTTACTGAAGAACCACCATGAGTTATGAAAAGTCCACATAGTTATCAGTTGGATCATCCACATCATCGACATTTCCATACATGTACCTGTGCATAGTGGATGAATACTCAGGCACCAAGTCCAAGTACAGCAGTTGAAAACCCCACGCTCAGTTTGGATGTAGCACGAGGTCATGAGTGGCACTGAAAAGATCTCATTGCATCGAGGACTGAGAACTGAAGTTGGGACCAACCATTTAGGAACCGCAGGATCCAACAATGACATTGTTTTTTTTGGTGTGCCGGAAGATTGGACACCGGTAGGCTGGTGAACCTCAGAGTATGAAAGAAAGATGGAACACATAGATATGTTGGAACTAGGAGAGTACACATGTTTTTCCTTGTGAAATCATTTGACTCTGAGCTAATCCTAAAGCAAGTAAGGCGCAGGAATCTGGTTGAGACGCAGGCTGAATTGGGGTTGGCGATGACCATATAGGTGAATACGTGACAATAGGGATGCTTGCTGTGACTAAATGATGCTTGACTAGAAATTCTACTGCAAACAAAGAACCTGATTGATGCAATGGAATCCTCATGAAGCTAGCAGAAAAATGCTCATGAAGCTAGCAGGAAATGCCGGGTCCCGGTTGATTGGTGGGTGTCCATCTTTGGGACTCCGTTTAGGATCCTTAAAGGCATTGCAGAACCATGCTGAAGGCTTGACTGCTGGGGTGAGGCAAGCCTCAAACGAAGTCACCAGTTTGCTGAAAGACAACCCGCGAAAGGTGGGTGATGGTTTGATTCACAGTGATTACCAATGGTGGTAATGATCGTTCTTCAATGCCGTCAATGATGGTCATTGATGGTTGGTGCTGTGACTAGCTGGGTTGGACAAGTCCTGAGTTGTTTTTTCCTTGGTTGGTATCACCGTTGAAAGTGCTGAGATTTGTATCACCTCATGATATTGAAGGAGTTTAGGCCATCATTCATGCATATCGTTTTATCGTCTTTTCAGATTGAAATGGATTCCTCAAGCTTTCCTGCACAATCATTGCTCATGCTCAGATGTAGTTGAATCACAACTTTTCTGACAAACCTCCACCAGCGCTACTTTGTTTTCCGATTGCCATCTTCCAAAACCCCTGATTTTTAGACCATGCTCAGCGCCAAGGAGTAGATTTGGGCCGTCCCGGCGCCACTAAGGCCTCTATCCTGGCATGCGCATTGCTGTAGCCAGCAGTGCGGACACACCTTTCGCTGAGAAAGTGGGGCGCAAGGTGTGGGGGGGATGAGGTGATGGGTCGGGCCGCTCTAACTTCACCAGTTGTTGGGACCTCTTTTTGGGTTGGTCAAAGCCCAAATTTTACTGGTGATGCTGTGGACGAAATCCAGCTGAGATTGGCGGTGTATCCTGCCATTCGTAATTTTTAATCAGAAACAGTTGAAACTCTCCCAACTTGCAAAATGAGCCTTTCGTACAGGTAGCCCCGGCAATGCCTTCGCTACCCAGCCATTGTCGTGGGGGCCGGTGTTCATCTTGTGAGGCCTTGTCCATGCTCGAGGCCGTACCGAGCCGCTGATGGATTGGCTCATGATGCCGGTTATGATGGTGGTTGATTAGCTTACTACAATTCATGACACCATGCTACAACCATTTGATATGATTTGATGGTAGTTTACAAACACTCAGTGTACGTGATTTACATATTGCCGGTCGGATACAACCGACTCAGAGCTTGGCGGTGGGAATATCGGATGATCAACTGCCGTATCCGAAGTGGCCTCATCAGCAATGACCATAGCTGTATCAAATCAACTGCTGTGTCCGCGGGGATGCATCCAGTGAGACCACAAGGCTCCAGAAACGATTGGAAGAAATGCCGGAAACCTTCACTAATACTGGGTAGAAGGAGGATTTTCACCGAGATGTCGGCACTGCAGTTACAACAGATCAAGCTGAGCACTGGCATGGTGCCCTTGGGGTGCCCTTGGGCGTATCCTCCCCCCTGTACTGAGCACAGCCGCAGGTCCTTCCCGGGCTCACGGTGTGGCAGATGCTGCTGAGAGATTGGAACGGAGAAGATGTGAACCAAATAGGCCGCAGCTGGGAGCAGTTGGAGCTTGGGAGAAAATGGTGAAAGCTTTACCGAGAAAGTTGTGGTTGTTGTTGGTGAATGATGGTTGATTATATCATGATGGTTAGCAATGGTCAGTGATGGCATGGCCACAATATGGTTTGATGATTGAGGAACGCTTATGTACAGCTTTGTAGATGAGCCGTTGAGCAGTTTTTCTTGGTGTCAGCCTACATCCGCGGAACCCCGGCACAGTGCCGTTTTGGTGGGACAGGGTGAAGATTGCCATTGATTGATCCCCAAGTTTGATTCTTGGTGAAGATCCAGGGACTTTTTTTGCTTTAGGAGGTGCCTTTGGCCAAGAAAAGCGACTTAATCATGTGCTGCTCATATCTGCAAGCTGTCACAGGTCGCCAACCTCCGTTGTCGTCCAACAAGGCTGCGACCCACTTCCCTCGACTCAAGGACAGTGGCTGCGGGGGTGGCAGCTTGTCTTGCCAGACTTAGAGTTATTTGAACATTGCTGCTTCATGATGGATGGTGAGAATGCCATTCCATGCCATTTAGTCAGCTGTCATGCCGGAACACTTGGACTATCCAAGGGGTCTTGAGCATGGTTCAAGTGCGGTTGTCGGGAGGTATGAGCCAGAGTACTGCTAGCACTAGACTTGTCAGTCCAATTTGTCGATTGCAAATGGCGTTGAGTAGTCATCAAAAACCACCCTTGACAATTTCAGATTTTTCTCCTAGAAGCAGACAGTCATTACAACACCTGTCAACCGTCATCAGCCATCATGAGTTAAGTTACAACCATGATCGACCATGAATGAACACGCTTGACATTTGTAGCTAGTATTAATCATAGCAACTTACTACCACTGTCGATCGTTATGAATCAATGAAGCATTATCAATCCATCTGGTTCATGAACCGTTGCTAATAAACCAGCTTTTGATGAACCAGATGGCTTGATAATGGTCAATCAATTGATAACGGTTGACAGTTGTAAGTAATTGTGAAAGACCACTTCCATTGCCATTACAACCACTTACCACCGTTATGATTGTGAATTACTCAGTAACAATTGACAAGTCCTGTGGGAAGTGATGGTGAATTACTTAGTAATTGTTATTATGATTGGTGAATTACTCAATCACAATCACCAAACACTCAATAACAATTGTTATGATTGTAATTATGATGATTATGATTGTTATTCTGACAATGGTTATAATTGTTATTATGATAAATTTAATTACATGGGTGATGACATCATAACGGTGATAACGGTAATATTTGTGGGTCGCTGGTAGACCCTTGGCGTTTTCCAGGAAGCCACCGGAGTGGCCTTCGACAAAATGCCCCTTGGCAGCGCCTTGTGAGTTCCATGAGCTCAAGGCTTGGATCATCAGCTCTCCATGGCTACAAAGCTATGGCTTTGTTAACAGCTGTGGGTGTGGAGTGAATCATTGACATAGCTGTTAACATGAGCTCATACCTGGTATGATCATTGGAGTAAATTTGTTAACAGCTATTGGTATGAGCAATTTTGAATTGATCATTGATCAAATAGTCATCATAGCAAATGAGAACCACTGTATTACTAAGTATAATTTCATAGTTAGTTATACATTGTTAATAGTTGTGTGCTAACCACTGTTGATTGATGGATGGCAAACAGCTGGAAAAGTCATCAACTCCATGAACTCCCATGTATCCGTGAACAGTCACCGATTTGGTTGCTGGTGTTTTGGCAGCGACAAACTACCAACTTGGTTGGGGTGATATGCAAACGATGCTCATTAACCACCTTTAGATTGCCACTGCCAAGTATGTTTAGCACTTTCTGGCAGATAAACATGTCAAGTATGGATAAATCATTGAACTGTAAATCAGAAATTGGTGACACTGCTTCATATTTGCATTCACCACTTTCTGATTTACAGTTCATCCAAGAAGCGAAACCCTGCAGTTGGCAAAGCCACCTCCAGGCTCTTCTTCGATGATTGCTTGTGGCCACCTGGCGGCACAGTGGGGTACAGACCTGTCGCGAAGATCCGCGAAGTGCAATGCTCATGGGCTCATTGGTTTTTGAGATTTACACATGCATATTGCCTGGAGCAACATCAGTCCCACATGGAACAGGCATTTCTCTATGCCCGTTGGGTGTACATTAAGAACCAGGCGCATGCGTTGAACTGTTTTGCAGGACGGAATTGTTCCGAATAGCACAAAATGTAAAAAAGTGACACGGAACAGCAGTTGTCGTGACCATCGGTCTTGGTCTGACCATTGTCAATGATTCTGCAAGCACAGTAACCACCAGCCAGTTCTTGAGATTTGATCCAGATCTGCCGATGCTGGCTAGCACTTGTTGCAAGGTTCCGGGAAAATCGCAATGGATCCCATTGGTACCAGCTGTTGTGCAGAAGTTTTGTAAGAAAAACTGTCGGCTGGCCTCTGGAATGCAAAGGATATCTCGAAAACGACCTCCCCGCAAGACTCATAGTCGGGTTCCCATGGCTTTGGATCCCAGTGTTGATTGCTAAACACAACCTGAACAAGGAGTTTTCTCTGCCAAGATCCAACTGGACCTAGGGATGTTGTGCCGGTCCCGTCATCTCAGGGGCGACCATTGTGGGATGGTGGCGTCCAAGTGTCGCGAAGCCAACGGCAAGGGCGTGGTGACTGTCAGGAGCCATTGGGTATCGGCTTGGGCTGGTAGATGCTCACCTGGATAGCTGGAAATCACCATGTTTTGTGGGTTTTTTTTGGGTAAATCATTCATAAATGGGTGATATATTCCATTGCCAGGTCACTCTACCTGAGGGTATGTTTAACAACAGGGGATGACAATTAGCAATAAAAAGGCTCATACTTGATATACTTGTTCATGAATGATACCCAAAAGTTCTTGCATTGCCTGAAAATGAGTGTTTTTCTGCAGGATGGTTGAAGGTGTACCATTTATAGGCACCCATTTTTACCACACGAGCTGGCTCCTTTAGACTCTGATTACTTGCGGTGCAGCTCTAGGGACTAAGGACATCTGAGGACCAAGTACTGTCGATACACAGTCCTTAGATGTCCTTAGTTGGCTATTTTTGGTTCAGGCTATCAAATTGTATATCGACAAATTACTTGTGTTTGTCAATTTGATTCAGGCTATCTTTGCAAACAGGATCCCTCGCAAACTCGTCCACCCCCTGCAGTTAGTGCACCCCACTTGGCACACCCGGTGTAGCTGTTGGGTTGGCGCAATAACGTATCAAACATCCTCAGCCAAGCATTTGCCAATGACCTCTCACAGGCTTCATCAGTCGGCTGTGAAAACATCACCTCTTTTGCCCGGAGTTGACTTGGGAAGCAGTTGAAGATCATAAGCTCTGGGTGAAGCCCATCGTGGCATCGCCGTTGGTGTCCCACTGAGATGGTGAAGCCCACAGGACGCCAAGTGGTTTGGGTGAACGAGAATGGGAACGAGGGCTGAAGCAGTATCTTGGCCATCGACTCCCACTTCAATGGTTCCAGAGTTTGTGCAGGAATGGGGTACCACTGAGCTATCAGAGGTTGCATATGGGGATTTCAGACGAGATTCTAAGGAATCCATCCTGCTTTGAATCTGTTAAACTTTATGATAGCCGAAACCAGCATGATTTAGGGTCAGTGAAGCACAATAGACTTGAATAACGGTGATTCATGTTTGGATTCAGCACTTGGCAAGCTTGAGTTGATGTGGTTTGCTCCCCATCCCAGCCCGGCAGCTCGCTCCTTGGTGAGGTATGACATGGCACAGTCCCGTTGAGATGGCGACACTGGCAGACCGGGATGAACGCAGCAAATGCGTGGTTTCATTGTCAGTAGTGGACAGTGCACTTTGGAGCTCAGCTATCCAAAACAGATTGCTCATGGCTTAGGGGATAACCCCCACGCGGTATGAAACACTATCTCCGGCTGAAGCATCCTGGTCTGCCCAGCTGCACCAGATGTGAATCACAAAGTTGGTTCAGGATGATTCCGAGCAGACTTGAGGGCACCGAGATATTTCACAGCCCGTGTGTCACCGGTGTAATTTCAAAGATTTGCTAAGGATTGCTTCTGCTGGCTGGTTAACATTAGATACTGCAATAAATGACTATCATGACCTACAAACCGACAACGCATCAACAATCCTCTAAGCTTTTTGAGCAATGACAGAAGATACTGCCATGACCCATGGGCGGGATCATTCTTGGCGGTGCATCGCCGCGGCGCTGAGAGGGTGCGCTGCTGTGCGCACCCGATTTTTCCATCGCTTGGAGAAAAACTGCTTTCATTGATCGAGATTGTTGGTGGGCATGACACCTTATCGCCAACCTTTCTTGACGGCCATTGACCTTCTTCACCACCATTATTGGTGTCCTTGCTTGTGATTCACCAGCAATGGTAACCATTCTCATTACGATTCATGATGACTACGTTTTTATCGTTACAGTAACCATTGTTGATTCTCAATGTTTAATCATACCGACGGCTAATCACTGATAACAACCCATTATTAACCATTGACCATTAAATTATTGACTATTCACAATCATTGATAATCAGTTTGAGCCATTCTTCACCATGCTTACGTATTAGGAATGACCAAACGCTTCTGCTGGCGACGGCAGGTTGGAGCGAACCCCATCTCGTTCTCCGCCGTAGCAGCAGGCTATTTGGGACGCGCTGGTTGGTGGTGCGCCTGGTTGTGCATAGGATGGAAGGATAGTGATATGGCTGGTTGATAATGGTCAATAGTGGAGTTGATATCTACATCCTTGTAACCATCCTGGTTGATAGTGATATAGCTGTACAGCAATAGTGGTTCATGGATGGTTACAAGGATGTAGATATGTATTCTTCCCTTTTCGCCATCATTCGCCTTTTCTTATAACCATTGCAGATCGCAAGGGTAGACATTCATGTTAACCCCAGATTAATAAACCTCTGGTTGATTAATAGGGGGTATCCCCTAGAAGCCTTGGTGTTCCATTCGAATGGTAAACCCCCAAGTAATCAACCAGAGGTTTAGCTTCATCCTGGCTTAATATATCACATAACCATCATGACCTCCTGGGGTTTAGCTTCATCCTGGGTTGACATTCCATAACCATCATAACCAACTATCATTAGTTACCAGCAGTAATACCAGCTAATATTAATGTTATAGTTAACTATTAATGATTTTAATGGTAACTTAATATGGTCATCCTATAGTAACCATTAATAGTGGTCAATAGCTGATGACCAACTATATGACCATTGAATATGGGTAAATTAAGATTAATGGGTATTACTAATGATAGTTGGCCATCCTGGGTTGACATTACATAACCATGATGGATATGATTATTATGGGTGAACCACCCATTAATGGTTAACCACTAATGCTTGACTAGTTAAGTATGGACATTACTAAATACTATATGGTAATCATTAGTAATTACTATGGTATATACCACTAATGATGACTAGTTAAGTATGGGTAATTACTAATTATGGGTAATTACTAATGATTAGTGGTCATCATTACCCATACTTAACTAATAGTTAGTACTAGTAGTAGTGGTAACCACTAATGATTACCCACGAATGGACCAACTGCTGCAGCTCTCAAACTTGCTTCCAAGTGGTCAACTGCTCGCTGGTCGTCAGGCGCCAGCAGTGCTTGGCTCACGGTCGTTCAGGTGGTGGCGGGTGGGGTGAATTTTCGATGGGGAAAATGGCTGTTGAGTGGTTTCAACTATGGAAAATTTCTCATCATTTGAGTTGTTTTAGGTTATTTTAGTGGTTTCAACTATGGTTATTGCTGGTCATTTGAGTTATTTGAGTGGTTTCAAGTCTGCTCACCATGGTAGCTCAGTTCACGGTGATAACCGATGGTGACCACCGACACCCACCATTGGTAAGGGGTAACCGATGGTAATCACAGCTACCGAGCATGATGCGTTCCATGGCAATGGTCCCAGGAGGCGTCCGCCCGGCGACAATACGTGGATCGTTTCATGGAGGAAGAGGAGCCCGTGGATCCGACGACCACGGCAGATGGGGCCGGTCTCAGCACCTCGGTGATTTGGGGCTGGTGCTTGGGTGAGGCAGGTTATGTGGGTGGTTTTTGGTGGTTGAGGATGGTGATTTATGTTGCTGATAGTGAACATCAAGTTGGTTTTTGATTGAAGGTTGATGGTTTATACAGGGTGATGATGGTGAATGAATGCTGATAATGGGTAGCAATTGTGAATGACTGGGTGACGATGAGGGTTGAGGATTGATGGAGGTTGGTGCGATTACGCTTGGCAATCATCATAAAGCAGCTGATAGGCCAGGTTAGTTTGCCCGATGGTCAACAAGTGGTCACTGACAAACGCTTATCAAACGTCATTAGGTATCATGAATCGCCATTAAACTATGTCAGTACTCACTATTAACCATCATTAATGATCATTGACCCATGTTAATAGCCCACTAGTAACCATCATCAAGCATTATCAAGCATCATCAAGCACCATCAAGCATCATCAAGCATCATTAACCAACCATAACCAAGCAACTGAGTATCTAGCCGGTGTGCCTTGCCAGCTAAAGGTTTGTTCGTCCCAAGCAGTTAAGGAGTATCCTCCCTGCACGTGTAAGTACTGAGATCCGTGACCCAAGGTGTCTCCCATCCCCTTAAGGTTTAGCAGGACTAATGGGACAGACCAAAAATGAATCGACTTCCCATGAAAGTGTTGGTTGTTGGGAGATGTTGGAGACTGTGGAGAAGGAATGATTGGCCATGCCCACATTTACACACTTGCAAATTGTTTGATGATCGTTGTGAATTGTCAATTATTGTTGATTGCTATCCTTTTTGTCACCACCATAATAGCCATCCTCACCATCATATGGCTATCAATCATCACAATACATCACAATATGATCAATTGCTATCCTCATCACCAATATTGCACAGCTATAATATTGCTATAATCATCACATCATTTTCACACAAGATTGCTATAATCATCACATCACTCAATTGCTATCCTCATTATTAACTGATTATTAGTTATCAACTAATTATCAAATTGTTAACAATTGTTAATTGTCAGTTGTTCTTGATTGCAACCCTCATCGCCAAGGCGTCGAACAAGTCTTCGCCACCTTGGGCATGGCTGGGAACCTGGGGGTTGGGTCACCATCATCCCCAAACGGTTCACCGTGTGGATGATGAAGCATGGTTTCGGGGTTATCTGGCTCCAAAATCAGCGGAGAACTGCCTTTTTGTAAGTCATAGCTGCCCAGTGGTGGCGGCAAATTGAGCGAAGGTGAACTATTCTTGCTGAGTCATGACTTACAAAGTGTCAACCCCATAGTTCCAAGCTAGTTTCTCTACCCACCCAGCAATTTAGGCATATTTACAATCAAAGTGGCAGTTGCGTTGACAATCACAACCACCAGTGGCTACTCTTCAACGTCGCTGCGGGGTGGCCCCCCCGTTGTGTCGAACCGGGAAACCCAACCTGGCGCACCAAACTGCTCGCTCAGCTGCCAAACCTCTTGGTCTTGGTGCTTTTTGCCGCCCGGAAACACAGATCTGGATCAGGAGCGCTGAAAAACAGCAGGCTGTTGGTTTATGGCTACCTGATGGCTACTGAATGGTTACTTCGTTGATGGTTACTGGATGTTTACTTGATGGTTGCTATCTGCCAATCATGGTTGAGAAAGGTTCGTGGGGAAGGGTGGATAATCATGTTTGAACATTGTTTTCCATAGCTGGTAAAAAGGGATAAGATGGGACAGGCTGGTGAGTGACTTGATGCAACCCTGGGTGACTTAAGTCCAGCGCTTGCAGTCCATCAGGCCATGCGTCAGACAGGTGGATGCCGCCAAGTAGTGTAGGTTCAGCCGGAGATAGCATCGAGTCATCTAACGATGATAAGCTCCTGAGTTTTCACCATTTCTGGATAATAGCAGCAACAAGGCCCTAGCATCCCCCTGGTTCCCCCATCATTAACCATTGTTTTCCTTATTATTGCTGGTCATTATCCTCCATTATTGGTTGATTAATATTGACCCGTAGCCATTTGTTGTCGGTTTTCACACCAGATCCATTTTGATTGCAAGTCAAAGTCTCAGCCACTTGGGTGTAGCACATTCATCAAAGATCCAGAAGCTTTCCGTAGCTTTCCACAGCTTGAGAATAGCAACAGCAATAATAGTAGCTACAGCAACCACATATTGCTTGAGAATAGTGCACCTTTTGGTGTGGTAGGGATCTCATTCTCTTCACCCTCATGGTGCATATCCTCTACTTTGAACCACCACCAATCATATCATCATGTCATCAACCACATCCTTAACCAGATCATGAAGCATATTGCTACGCATGAGTGACATAGATGAAGATCATCACTTGATTGGTGGTGCCTGTCTGGGGAATTCATATAACGTTTATTCTATGCCAAGGCGGCGAATGATGCTCAGAAAATGCTCAGCCCTGTTTATTGGAGGCTTGTGGTCAACCACCACCAGCCAGAAACGTGCATGTTCAGTGTGTCAGCTTTTTTTACTTGTACATAACACATCTACTTCTCAACACGTGAATCAATTGTCCACCAGTGTCTTGGATTTATTCCGTGAACAATGCAACACACACACACACACAAATACACACATTAGATAGACAGATAGGTAGATGGATAGATAGATAGACAGATAGACAGACAGATAGATAGGTAGATAAATAGATAGATAGATAGATAGATAGATAGATAGATAGATAGATAATATATGCATATCGTACATGCAATGGATCGAAAGATTGAGTATCCCCACAATTCACTGCACCCCCTTGGGGGTGTAACCATTGAGTCATCTGGCCGTGCTGCCCAGGGTGGTATGCGAGAGTTCATTGCTAGGGGAGGTGGTTTCTTGGTGTGATGGGCAAAGGTCAGGCCATTGGTTGGATGTAGCAGTTCGTTTTTGTCCGCGTCAGCATCGTCATTTTGCTACTTGTACCTTGCATGTAGTAGTCATTGCAGCAGCAGTAGTTGTAGTGGTGGTGGTGGGGGTGGTGGTGGTAGTAGTAGTGGTAGTAGCAGAAGTAGTAGGAGTAGTGGGAGTAGCAGGAGTAGTAGGAGTAGTAGTCGTCGTTGTCGTAGAAGTAGTAGTAGTAATAATTGTTGTTGTTGTTGTCGTTGCTGTTGTTGAGATTTCTACTAGCACTAGCTGATACATGTAAGGGATACCTATGAAGAGTCCTTCAGATAATTCTGAAGGATGCTGCAAGAGTCCTTTTCACCTTTTCCGGGATCCTCCAGTCGTAATCACCACCCACTCCAGAGGGACAAAGCCGCCTTGCGAAAGTGATACACCATTTCTTGTTGAATATTTTCTTGTTGACCAATATTCACACACGTGGAGGTTAGGAATACTGGGAAGAGGCTGCGGATCGTCCGATCTGCCATAGATCGTTGGAGATACACAGTGTTATGGTTACTGTTGCAGATCTCGTGACCAAGGCCTTCTGACTGCGGAAGTGAAGTTGGACTCGATTTCATGCAGGATCACTGCAAGGATCAAAAACTGTCATCAGGATATTATCCCGAGAAAGAAGTATCATTGAGCGATGTTAATCATTGAGTTTCATGCGGTAAGTGCTGTCCCGCACCGGTCTAACAAAAAAACACTTTGTTTCACCATCTTGGTACGGTTGGTGGGCACCCAAATTGCCAAACTCAGCAACAACAAGCTCAGCTATTTCTATCCATGATTGAAGGATAAAAAGCTGGTAGAGCTGGCTATTTCTAAACGCAGCACGTTCAATAGCTACCCTTCAACTGGCCCTTGACGGCTGTTGGGTACTGGTGAATCCGTTGGACCCGAGGTTTCGCACGAAACGAAGATGCATGAGGACCCGAAAGCTTTCCGTGGCACGTGATGTGTCACGCGCCAGGGCCATGTCGGCCCGTGTGACAGGGGGTATCTCTGAAATCCAACCTGGAAGGAAGAACATTTGGTGACAACAGTCATCAGAATGATCAACGTCAGTGAGATTCCCCATGTTGAGTGCATCACTGCAGTTGCTTCAACTGTACCTTTTCCTCGGCAAAATTTAAGGCAAGCGCTAAAGAAGCGCACCGCTGAGACACAGAAACTTGAAACACCAAGCTGGAGCAAAGAAAAAGGCAGTTGCATACTGAATACTGCTCAGAAACAGCAATAAAAGATGGTCGCTATTGGCTAAATGTGGTTCTAGTGCTCACCTAACATCAACAGAAGGCTGTGAATGGTGGTTGACTTGTTGTTCATAGATCAAGAACGGATGATTCTATCTCCGGGGGCCTTAGGTGGTCAGTTGGGTGATCCAAATCCAAGGTCTTGAGAACATCATCCGTTGCCAAAATTTGGATCACAGAGCAATGAAAATTGGGTCAAACGGATGTGACGAGCAATGTCTAGGTTGGTGGATAGATATGACCAACAACCTAGACACACGATTTCATAGGATTGACCGGTGGGCCCATGCACCTAGGATTGGTCCCTTGTTTGTGACCCTTAGATTTGTTTGGGCGTCCTGGGATCGCCAAGATTAGCTCTTGAACACAGAGCTTTGTCGGCGTCTTGCTTCTGGAGGTATGTCGCAGTCACTTTTCCTTGAAGCCCGTCGAGAAGTTATGGCCCGGAAGCCTTGCGGTCGCGCGGATGGGGATCAGGCTGATATGGTTAATGATGGTTGAATATCCTTGTTGCGGGATGGTTGAACATGGAAAGTCATACGGCTAAATGTGGTTCAATCTGGCTACAACCATAGTACTTCGCTGATAGTTTTGTGGTTATTGAGGAAACCCAAGTCGTCACATGTTGTCACGGTGATTTATTGTGCTAGGGATGTCACAACCCCTCGCCATCGTTCATCGATAACGATGCCTTGCCCTGGTCCTTGCATGTCCTTCAAGCCGTAGTCGCTTGTGAAGCTTGTGAAGCTTGTCGGTTAGTTGTCATGCTCGTCGTTATCCACCATGATTACTCATTTACTGAGCACGTATTTCACCATCATTCGCCACCATTGAGAATGATGAATTCAGATATCATTAGCCGTAAACCTATATCTTCAACCATGTCACCAACCATCTCACCCATAATTGCTAGATATATCACGAACCACATCACAGTTTCAACACCAACCACATCAACCACAGAACTACGGAAAACCATAGGAGCTGTCCATAAGAACCATAGCACAGCCATAATAACCATACCAACCACATACCAACCACATAACAACCACATAACAACCACATAGCAACCATAGCAACCATAGGAACCCAAGCGTCACAGCTTCAGTGCTCCAAACGCGTTGCTTCAGGCGCAGTTCTAAGAGCCGCAGCAGTGAAGAGACCACGGCAGCGCTCTTCGATAACGTGGCTCCGCCCAGGGCTGGTCCACGCGGAGGTGATATCACTGGTAGCTGCCGGGCGTTGGTGGTTGGGAGCCAGGCCAGGAGCTGCCAGGAGTGAACCAAATGGTAGTTGGATAGTGATATAACTGGTGCTTGTTCAGATGGTTGTTGGGTTGACAAAGTTGGATTCCAGTGGCTGCTGGTGGATGTAAACAACTGGGAGCAGCAGGATTTATGATAGATATCACAATGTATATATAAATCTACCGCAAATCATGGTTCTCCTACTTGTATATGCTCAACCGCAGTGTACCGGTTTGTACTCTATTTCAAGATAGCTCAGTAGATACATCAGATCCGACGGAGGAGTCGAATCTGGCTGGCTTTCCAACACTGGACACGCTCACCTGGGAGGAAAACTGGCCATACCATCTAGTCATGAAAAGTGCAAAATGTACAGAACCATGAGTTTCGTTTTCGTTGTCTATCTCCTTATCTATTTTTTGTATTGGTTCATGATGTACCGACATATCAGACCTATTTGTCAAAACTTGACGTTTTATCAACACGCATTTCTCTACCTGTTATTTCTTTCCTTGTGTGTTCAACACATAATTCTATTTCTTTGTTGAACCCATTGCGGGCTTCACTCATGGGTATCCCGACACCTCAAACTTGTCATTTCGATCAAATCTCAACTTTTAGGGTACACAGCTTTGTGGACACAATGTCTTGCCACGTGGGGATCTTCTATGCGGTACTCATACCGATGCTGATTCACTTCTGACTACAAGGGGTACCAACTTGCGGGTCAGGATACTCCATCACTAAGTAATTAGTCATTCCATGTCATTCTATGATTACATGTATGAACCTCAAATGACAATATCATGCAATCAATGTCAAAGGATCTATATAAGCATATTTGATCCATAAATGGCAAGCCATTTGACCGAAGAAAGCCATCAAAAACCCAGGTCATACCATTCCATTGCAAGCGAAATTACGACGAGGTGCGTACCAACCCTCGATATGATCGTGATGCCATCAGCCGCTTGTCGAGGCGGAAAGGAGGGATGTTCTGGTCCTTGGCAGCCAAGATGACTGGGATTATCCCTAGCTTTATTCATGAATTGAATCAATGGAGCACCCCTGGACATAGGCTATAGCCAAGCTGACTGTGATAAGCCCTTTATTAATAGGGTTCAGATAATATAAGCGGATTACCTTCTATAGCCAAGGATGTTCAGTGGATACCAAGGGGTTGGTTATAGCTCTGGTATAGGTGGTTTGTCATGGGCAATTTGATCATTATACGCACAAGAGATACATAGGAATCAGGAATGATGGATTCTCGCGTCTGATTGACTAGCTATTCTTCTTGATCTTGCAACACTGGCCATAGTGTGACAAGATAGCCTGTCTTCCATCAATGAGCACAGCTATCGACCAGTCGTCTACTGACAAAAGGCCTTTAGGTGATAGAGCATCAATCGCATAGCTTATCATAAGCTATCTATGGATATCAACAATTATATTCTTTGTGTTGTGCCATCATAGATCACCGATAAAGACCATAGCCAACCATAGCCAGCATGATTTGATTTTTCCCTTGAAATGGCTGTGTGTCAATACCCTGTACCCCTGGTGCACTAGCATTATCCATGGTTTTCCGTATTTCTTGTTTGTGAACTGTATTCCCCATGAAATTGGTTGGTTAGCCTCTTGACCCAAAGCCAAATGGGTGTTTCTCAAAATAGGGGACCCCGAAGTCATCCTTTATTAACCAGTCATAGTAATAAACCATCCATTTTGAGGGTTCCCTTTGAGAAACCACCAAATGGGTGATGAGTCATCAACATTTGTAGCTGGACAGGGGGTCCATCCGTGGCGATGGACAGGGGGCTCCGGAGTCGCTTGCGGCCGCTCCTGGACTCCGGATCTCTGGTTTTGCACCTTGGCCAAGGCAGTGAAACCATGGGGTCTTGGGATGTGGCATCGAGAGTTTTAGATGGAGCCCAGGTTGTCCAACCCCGGATTTTGCTGAGAAATCCAATCTTTCTTGGGTTCGAAACGGGTGAATTTCTTGCAGATTGGGTTTGTCATTTTTTCAGCCAATTTCTAAAATGGTCTTAAAGCTTCTTTATTTTCCTCAATATTTGGGATGGTGGGTTGACTGACAAGCATGTTTTTCAAGGTTCTTCAGAGGGTTGAAACCACCAAAGAGGAGTGTTCAGTGGGAAAACCGCCCCGGATTGTTGTCTAAGCTCCAGCATCCATAGCCTGGAATCCTGCACAACTACGGGATCCAACGTTGCACTCAGCGATGCTTCTGGACTCCATATCCCGGTTGCCCCTGTCGTTGTTGCCATGGTTTGGCCCAGACTGCCAGCGCCGACCTGCTGCATAGACACCGTGTGGAAATACGTGCATCGTTGTTGTTGTTGTCGTTGTCGTTGTTTTGTTGTTGTTGTTGTTGATGATGATGATGATGATTATCAGTGGTTTTGATTTGGTTTGTTTTATCATGAATGATATCAATCACTTTCCCGTGATTTTGAGGTTTCATCACAATTGTGTACCCATGATTTAGCCATGGTATTACGCTTATCAAGCATCGTGCAAGCATTATCAGCCATTGTTAGCCATTTTCAGCCACGATTTTAAACATCATTTAGCCATTGCTAAACATCAGTTAACCAACCATTATCAACCATAAACATCCATTCTCAGTTGTTTGAAGCCATTCTCAACACCATTCTAGACCAGCATTAATCACTACCATTCTCAAGCATCATCAGCCATCTTCAACCACTATCAAGCAGTATCAACCAATAGCCATTGCTAAACATCAGTTCACCAACCATCATCAACCATTCTCAGCCGTTTTATCAGCCATTATCAACTTTTATCAGCCATTATCAACTATTATCATCCAGTATAAACCAAAACCATTCTCAACCGGATTGGTTCGTCTTTGTTTATGACGCCATCCTTTGGGGATGCCCAGGCAGACTCCTTCGCGAGCGCGCGATGAGACCTTGGTTCCCGGTCGCAGCGGAGCTTCGGGGTTGTCCTGGCTGTCGTTGCAGGGGTTGGAAGTCTGAAAGTGCAGAACAGCTGAAATAATAAGTGGCTAATAAATGGTTAATAAATATGGAAATGATAATGGTTAATGGTTAATGGTTGATAAGTGGCTAATAAATGGTTAATAAATATGGAAATGATAATGGTTAATGGTTAATGGTTGATAAGTGGCTAATAAATGGTTAATAAATATGGAAATGATAATGGTTAATGGTTGATGGTTGATAAGTGGCTAATAAATGGTTAATAAATATGGAAATGATAATGGTTAATGGTTAATGGTTGATAAGTGGCTAATAAATGGTTAATAAATATGGAAATGATAATGGTTAATGGTTAATGGTTGATAAGTGGCTAATAAATGGTTAATAAATATGGAAATGATAATGGTTAATGGTTAATGGTTGATAAGTGGCTAATAAATGGTTAATAAATATGGAAATGATAATGGTTAATGGTTCATGGTTGATAAGTGGCTAATAAATGGTTAATAAATATGGAAATGATAATGGTTAATGGTTAATGGTTGATAAGTGGCTAATAAATGGTTAATAAAAAGGGAAATGATAATGGTTAATGGTTAATGGTTGATAAGTGGCTAATAAA
>VSDK01012364.1:0-33676 GCA_009767595.1 Symbiodinium kawagutii
GAGTTTTGTAAGAAAACCAGTGTGTTATGTGATATAACCGAATATCAAAATAAAACAGGTGAAGTGAAGGATGAGTGGAACACTGATGAAATCATAGATGAGCACATTTTGACTAATAAGAGGTTGATGATTAGAGCAGAGTTTGCCGGTTCAGGTAAGAGCTATATATGTAAGCACTTACAGGAGAGAGACTACAAAGTCTTGTTCGTAGTGCCAACTAACAATTTGAAGCAGGAGTGTGGGGCGGAAGCAATGACAATCAATAAATTCTTTGGTATATCCTATGGTGATGAGAGGCTTGAGAAGTTTGATTATTCTGATGTTGATGTTATAGTGTTTGATGAGATTTATTTTCACAATGTGGGCAAGTGGGCTTTGATATGGGACTTCTGTAAGAACAACCCTGACAAAATTGTGGTGGCAACCGGAGACACCAACCAGCTGAAAAACCCAGAGAGAATAAGCAATGTGATGTCATTTGAGAAGTATGCTAATCATTGTATTGACTTGATGTTTGAAAATAATATTATGCTTTATGAATGTAAGAGGCTGAAGACTGAAGAAGACAGAAAGAAACTTTATGACATCAAGAGGATGATTATGAACAATGAGCCTATACTGAATGTCATTGAAAAGCATTTTGGATGGAGTGATGGCAGTGAGACATGTGAAAACAACATAGCATACACTAACAAGACCTGTAGGCAGGTGAGCGGTAGAATGAGAAGAATGAAAGGCCTAGAGGATGAATATGTGATAGGTGAGGAGGTCATCTGTAGAAAGTATATCAAGACTATGGGCACAAAATTTAATGTCAATTTTAAATTCAGGATTTCAAACATTGTTGGCAGTGTTGTTGTTTTACAAAATGTTTTAACTGATGAGAAGCAAAACATCAAAATAGAAACGCTGAGAAAGCACTTCATATATGCTTACTGCTACACCTGCCATAGCAAACAAGGGTGTAGTGTTGATGATGACATTGTGATTTATGACTGGAGCAAGTGGTATTGTAGCAAGAACTGGTATTACACCGCTATAACGAGAGCCAAAGATTTTAATAGAGTTAAGTTTTATAAATATGATGCTGATGAAAAGGATATGAGTAAATTAAAAGTAGAGACATATTTTAAAAACAAAGTAATGAGCTATGTTGAGCAGGATGAGAGAGCAGGTAGGGATGTTAGAGATGGGGATTATGTTGATGTAGAGTTCTTGATGAACCTGATGAACACCCAGTGCGAAAACTGTAATGAACCTTTAGTGATAGATTTTGAAGGTGGCAGGATTGTTTCTAACATCACCTGCCAGAGAGTTAATAATGATATAAGCCACTTCAAGGATAATTGTATAGGCTTATGTCATCAATGTAATTGCGCTTTTTCAAATAAAATATCACTATAAATATATGAGTGATAAACAGAAAATTATTAGTGATATTTATTTTGATAAAAGTGGCTATGGGAGCAAGGCTACAACTTTGAAGGATGCCAGAGAAAAAGACAAAACCATCACTATGAAAGATATTGAGGAGTTTTTTAAAAAGAATGTGGAGATAAAACAGAAGCAGAGAGGGTATAACTCTTTTATTGCTCCAAAGAACAAACATACTTATCAGATAGACTTAACTTTTTTTAGAAGAGAAGATTTTGAAAAAAAACAAAAATATTATTTAGCACTTACTTGTATAGATGTGCTGAGCAAGTATGCCGTAGCCATACCACTGAGGAGCAAAGACACTGATGAAATCATTGAGGCAATGAGAGAGGCACTGAGGAGGATGGGCGGTAAGCCCGATTTAATCTTTAGTGATGATGAAGGGACACTGAGAGGTGAAGCCTTCAGGGAGTTTGTTGAGAGTGAAGGAATGGAACTACACAGGAGCAGAGGCAAAGCAAATTTTGTTGAAAGATTTAATAGGACACTTAAAGATATGATATTTAAAAGGTTGGAAGCTGATGAGAAGAAAGGGAAGCAAAATATTGATTGGTCTGACTATTTGCCTGAAGTGATTTTAACATATAATAATAAAATGAAACATTCAGCTACAAATATGACCCCATCTGAAGCAAGGAAAGATAAGAATGAGTTTAGAGCAAAACTGAGTGTTGCGTCAAAAGCGAAGAAGGACAGAATATACCCAGAGTTGGAGATTGGGAGTAAAGTTAAAATTATGAGAAAGAAAAGAACAGGTGAGAAAGAAAGAACAAGCCATTTTTTGCAAGGTGAATTTACAGTAGAAAACATTGCTGAAAAATTGGGGCAAACCTATTACAAATTAACAGAGTATCCCAGACCATTAATGAGGCACGAACTGCTGAAAGTATAGCAAGAAAACATATTTAAACATTAAAAAACATAATATATATATATATATATAGAATATGCCAGATTACCAAAAAGGACAAATATATAAGATAGTAGATGTTGGCTATAACAAATGCTACATTGGAAGCACCGTTGAAGAATTGCCCAGAAGGATGGCATCACACAAGACCAAATACAATCAATACCTCCAAGGTAAATACGGTTTTAATACATCATTTTCTCTATTCAATGAGTTTGGTTTTAAAAATTGTAAAATTGAATGGATTGAAAACTACCCGTGTAATAGCAAGAAAGAACTACAAGCAAGGGAAGGATATTATATAAAGAACACAGTATGTGTCAATAAAGTTATTGAAGGAAGGTCAGATAGGGATTACTACCAAGACACAATAGAAGTGAGACGAGCAGAGAGTAAAAAATGGAGAGAAAACAATAGAGAATACAGGCAACAAAAAGGACAGGAATATAGAGACGAACACAAAGAAGAAATAACACTCAAACTGAAAGAGAAAAGACTGTGTGAATGTGGTTGCTCCGTATCATTAAGGAATATGTCATCACACACAAAAACGCAGAAACACATTGAACTAATGAAACTCAAAGGAAACAGGCAATCTACCAGTCAAACCCTTTTGGAAACCCAATATCAACTAACAGATTGCTATAACTGTTGCGATGAATAAAGGAGCATACTTCTAATGATAAAAAATCATTAGATTTATGTGTTGGGAATTGATGCAATTGTGAGAAAATGCCACTACCTGAACTGTAGGCACATCAAAAAAGCTGTGCCTAAGCTCTCACAACTGGATTTAGGCACAGAAAAGTGGTTGTGCCTACAGAATGCCACTCACTACATTTCACCAAATGCTGTGCCTTCCACATACTGCCACACACACTTTTCACCAAATGCTGTGCCTTCCACATACTGCCACACACACTTTTTACCAAATGCTGTGCCTTCCACTCTATTAGCCAAGTAGATTAAATTAGATTAGGTTTATATTTATCTATACTTATTAATCTTAGACCCTTACAACCTTCCATCCTGTCCCAGTCAGCCAGTGCCCAACTCTGCTTGATGTGCTCACCTTCTGTTCAAGGTCAGGGCAAACAAGTATGTATATGTGAATGTGTGTATGTATATGTATGTATCTATCTATCTATCTATCTATTTATGTATGCGTGGTTGTAATGATTGCCAAAATGTGTCTTAGTTTGACTGGTTGCTTGGCAAGGTGTCCTCATCCAAAGGCTCTGGTTGAAACAATGGCTGAAAGTCAAAGTTCGCAGGTTGCTTCGCGAGGTGTCCCGTTCAAGGCTCTGGTCATCATCATCATTATCATCTTTATCATCATCATTTTCATCATCATCAGCATCTGAGAGCCCACGACTACTGTAGGGCTCGTCATCAACCTGCGCCACGGTGCGGATGGAGGGGGCAGTCAAGAAAAAAGGCAGGAGATGAAGCCATCTCCTCCAAGGAGATGCGCGCATCTCCTCTCTCTTCCCCACCAGAATTAAGGGTTTTTGGGGTTATTTTAAATGAGTTTTTTTGAATACATCTCCTCCAAAAAGGGGGCTCAATCAACTCTCAAAATGCCGATTTTTCACACCCACTCGCAATGCTGAAATCAAGGCTTTACACAGTCGTAGTGCCAAGGCGATACATCCACTGCCAAAAACTGAGTTCGGCAAGGGTTTTCGCCACATCAATTGTTGCCAAGATTGAACTTGGCAAAGGCTTCAGACAAAGACTTGTCATCTGATGCCGAGGCTTTCAAAGCAGACACCCTCGCTTCAACCATCTTCAACAATTGGCTGTTGTCAAACCGGTCGTTCTTCATAGCAAAAGAGGCATACAAGTCAATGATGTGTGCCACGATTGCCTTGTAGAGGGTCTCGCATTCAGAAATATGGTTCTGAACACCCTTCAGCATCTTGCCAACAATCACATTGGAGACACCTTCCAGCTTGGCTTCAGTGCCACCCCAGAATTCACGAGAGTTGGAGGAGATGATGCCTTGGATTTTTTCAGCCTCATCCAGTCCCATTTGCGACAAAGCATCCTCAAAGAGAGCCTGAGGTGTCTTGGCGTAATTCACCAAGTGAGCCAACAGAGCCTAAGCGTTCAAACAAGCCTCATCGGCAAACTTCATAGCCTTGACCTTGGCAATGAGTTCAACGGCAGTGGAGTGGTAAATGTCCTTCTTCTTGACCACCTTGCCCTTGTAGATGCTCTTTGCCACACCCTTTGGAGCACCACCATTGAGACTTGCCATAATCTCCACCTCAGCACCGCCTATGAAATTGGCAAACAGAGGCTCGTGAGGCATCAAAAAAGAGCCCGACTTGCCCAACCTCAACTTGAAGACAGCCTGAACGCCACGGAACATCAGCCCCAATTCTTCAAGGCAATCATAGACATCGGCAATCTTGTCCTGCTCTTTGTAATGGTAGTAGAACTTCACGCGATTTGCACAAATGGTCAAAGTGCCTTTGAAACCTTTGTTGGGCTTCTGGTTCAGGCTCATACCATCGTAGATGTCCCCGTGTTCCAATGCTGAGTGAAAGACCTGAGTGTTGAGCAAATGAAGCCCAATGCTGAGTTCTTTTATCGGTTTTCTGAGTTTACAGCACCACCGGCTGGACATCCCAGCCGCAGGATGGCTGTTCTGTCCGCTGGGATTGTCACCAATGGATGGGGGTCATGCTCCCGTGGCATCAGTAGCTCCAACCCCCCCGCCCTGCTTTCTTTGACACAACAACAGTCGCCATGATTTCCGAGGCTGCCAACCGATGCTTGACCGCCGTAAGGGATTTGATCATTACATTTGCGATCGTGATTTCTCCCCGTTCCTCCCATAAGATCACAGTACAAAAGTATCTCAGCGTGTCCCTTGGTTGCAGTCTGTTGTTGTGTTTTCCTTGTCAGTTATATACCCAGCTGTGCGTGACAAGGCATCAGCCAATCTGACAAATCAGCCAGGACATGCTCCCCATGGAAGCCGGAACTAGTGCGGATGCGCCTCCCATTGAAGTCTCAGGTGCACCATGGGCCGGTGATTCTGGTGCGCACTGTGATGGGGGCATCCAGGATAATACCCCTTGGTACCCCCAAATCATGAGTTTGATGCGGGAAACGTAGGGAAAGCAGCATTGTCCTTTTACATTTCTGGGCTGTCCCAAGGTCCATATTACGGATGTAATGATGTATGATGTATTGTGCATATGACCGCCTCTAAGTTGGAACGTGGGCTCAAGATGCGCCCCAGCTGATCTCACTGCTTGATGCAAAATCAAAACCAACCAGGTACTCAGAAAAATGACGCCTGAAGGTGAAGCATAAGTTGGAAATGACATTTTTATCCAAGCTCCGAGCCCTTTCTGAAAGGAATTGTTGTGGAAGACTGGGGATTCCTGGCAGCGCATGGCCAGGGATGGCTCCAACTGTCGTTTCAACGCCCCAAGGCGATGCCCATGGGCGGTCAGCATCTTGCTTGGTCAGCTTTTGGCCATGTCTAGTGCCGGCCCATGGGCGATTTCCATGGCACAACAATCTGAAAATGTTGGAAGCCATGATAGAATATAATTAATCAATTCAAAAATATTAGGTTTTGATGCTGGCCAATTCAGATATGTTCTAACAACGATTTCGAACAGCTCAATCCGAAAACATTGGTCAATACATTAGTGGTTGTGGGATGGAAGATCAACCAATGGTTGCTTTTTGACAACTGGCTTCCAATGATGAATGATATACAACGATTTAGAATCACCCTGATTGATGAATAGCTAGTGGCTAAAGATGTTAGTGACCATTGTCAGCGGCCGATGGGCAACAATGATGGCACAATCGGACACATTAAATTGGCAACAATAATGGTAATGGTAGAATTGAAACAATTTTCTTGAAAGAATTGGGGATCGCAACAGGGTTTGGTGACGTTTGGTGACGATGACGGCTTTCGCCATTGCATTCCATTCAATTCACAGACATGATGTGTGCTTTTCGTTGGCTAGATACTGGCTTGGTGTAATCGTGTCATATCATTTCATGCGTTCGTCCAACCCCTATTTCGAAGGGTCAAGCTGTTAGTTTGCAGGATTGGAGTATTTGGAGGATACATTTCAATTTTTCCAATGACATGCGTGGTTATGACATCCTGCCGCGCAAGATTCTTCGAAGAAACTTTCTTAGTGGATTGTTGACTGCTCATCACGTCGCATCACATGACATGGTTTGGGTTATGTTCCCCTGTATGGTGACATGCAGTTGTATTTGGCGACATAGCATCAGATCTTGCGCAGTTGTCCATCTTTGAATTCATCCTAGCATCGATGCAAATAATAGTAACTTCTTTGTGCTGTTTGCAGGTTGAAATTCTGTGCATGTGCCTGCCGGCACATGCGTTAACTCCACACTTGTTCACCGCTATGGCAGGTTTGATGCCTGATGTGAAGCCACAAGAGGTGCTGCGATGGTGCCACCATTGGTTTATCCTTGTTGCATGGGTCAAAAGCACGACCAAGTTGGAAGAGAGAGAGAGAGAGAGACACGAATAGGAATTTCCTGGTCAAGACTCTAGGTGAGCGCATGTGATGTTGGATTTTGAACTCCGTGGTGCATCTAGAAAAGTGACAGATCAACGATGGCAAATCATAAGGTACAATGAGCAATTCTGATGATCCTGATCCATCTGGAATAAGCAATTCCAATATCTTACAACCCCATTGTGATCCTTTATCTTTCAGCTATTCTTCAACCTCTCCAGGCCCTCAAAAATCGATTTTTTTCCTGTGCAGGAAAAAATTAGATTTCCTTAGATTTCTTTAGATTTTTTTAGATTTCTTTAGATCTTTTTAGATTTCGTTAGATTTTTTTAGATTTCTTTAGATTTTTGTTGAATTTCTTTGAATTTGTAGAGATTTCTTTAGGAGGTTTGACCAGGGAAATGTTTAGATTTGCTTAGGTTGTTTTAGTTGAGTTTAGTTTTTCTTAGATTTCTATAGTTTCCTATGGGTTTTCTTAGTTGGCTGCCAAGGCTACATTTCAGTGAAAAGTACCTCAAAGATAAAGGGTGTGAATGGGTTCCTATGACAATACATTCTGATCTGGAATTTGGACTGAATAAAATGCCTGAAATCGTTCAACAGTGGGAATTCAACAGATCGGATTCTTTTGCTTGCGGACACGTTTCTTGATTCTTTCCTTCCTGCAGGAGGCGCTATTTACCTCAGCGGTTCCACCCAGCATCTTGGACGTGGTTGGGGCACGGCTTTCAGCGAGCCATGGGCCACCATTGTTGGCAGGTAGGCTGATGTTTTCACACAGCGTGCAGTAACTTGGGTGAAACGTGGAACTGCAGCCAGGTCATGTTAGATCCATCAACCATCAGTTTGTAATCCGATAATTTAGTATTTCCAAGCATCATTCGGCATTATCACTCATCCATTGACCAGCTTAAACCTAAACCATCACCTGGCCCCTCTTAACATCAATTGGCAAGCTTTAAATATGAACCGAAAAGTTTCAACCATCAATTGATCAGTCAGTTTGAATCATCAATCATGTTCAGCCTTGGTTCCAGGCACACAGGATCCATCGCAGGAGAACTGAACTCCTGGGAGGGGAAATGGTGGAACTTGGGATTCTCAGAGTCACCTGGTGGAGGAAATGTCTGATTAGAGGCATTGGGGAGGATGTGGCTATGACTGAGGCATGTTCAGAGCCGCCCAAGATGGGAAAAGGTTGTATACTTTATTTTTCCCCCAGTGGTGTCCTATTTGTGGTGCATGGGTGGAGCAGACCCGCTGATGACGCTTTTGTTTTGATGTATTGTGTCGGAGCCGAGTACTAGAATGTGGCTGAAAGGGGTTGGTTCGCAGTTTCCAAGATACTGCTTCCAATCAACTGGATTTTTGTTTGCGAAGTTCTGCTGCAATTAGAATGGACATATCATGTGTTATCACGTGCAGCTGTGCTTGCTCCGTCTTTGGCTTCAATATCTAGGCTTTGATTTTGCAGAACACAAACCTTATACCCGCATTTAGAGCACAAAAAGGTGTGTTGACATTTCGGCATCCACTAGTCCCAAGTGAACAGCGCCCAGCTACTGTATCGGCTAAAGGCAGATCCACCAATGGCAAGCACCGCCTGGCTTCATCCAAAACTCGTTGCAGGGTGAGCCACGACACAAGTGATCCAAGTCGCTCACCAGGAGTCGCCTGTGCCTAGTGGCAGCCTGAGAGATGGTGCACTGGTGGGTGCTTTCAACCGGATGGCCAACAAGTAGAAAGGATGCAAGCAGCGTTTAATTGGTATAGATAGGGTCATGGAGTGATGGCGCTAGAGACGAGAAGAAGAGAGGGGAGATAACTAGCATTTGATATGGATATGATTCATATGACCAGCAGCGTTGGGGTGATAACCCGCATTCGAATTGGCGATGTAGCCAACACTTCACGGGCATATATCCAGAATAGATAGGGAGATCGCTAGCAGCCAATATTGAGATACTGGGGATATTTCAACAGGATATCATTCTGGTTGGTGGCGGTTGAGTGCCATGTGACTGTAATCAAGCAACTGATGGGAACATGTCACATGACAGCGATTGCAAGCAAGTCTCAGTTTAAGACTAGTGGGAAGAAAATCCATTGTTAGCCAAGGACTGGCGCTTTCCAGATTTTTTCGAAAAATGGCGGACAACATGAGACATGTCAACCAGGAGGGAGTTCAACCATCAACCAGGTGTCCGGCCACAGCTTTGTATTTGGCTGTCCGAACATGATTACCACTAAGCATCCAAAGATTGACAGGTTCAACGGAAACCACCCGCTGGAGGAGTAAGTACACATCTATGGGCCTACCATGGCCTGCCCATCGACTCCATCGACCAGGCGAAACCCAACACGGCTGTCGCTTGCTGTGCAGAGTTTGCAGGTCGCCGCATTTTGGGCCCATGGCCGACACGGAAGAAGTACAACACTGTAAAGACATGCAACGCGACCAAAACACGAGATTGAGCTGATCCGGCATCAGAATTGGTTGGCCAACAGGGTAACATCCCGTTTCTCAACCAGAGTCTGTCGCCAAGAAGGGGCATCTATTTTTGGAACCACAGCTTCCCAGTCACTGGCCTAGGCCCACGAAAATGTGACCTCTCCATTTTGAAAAGCAATTACGATTCAGAATTGACCGCTCTGCGCCTGGTGGTTCACCGGCGGCTCATTGGCCCTTGCTGCACCCCTATCATCTCATACCCGCATACCCCACATGCCACTTCTTTTGATGCACATGCTTTCGCCGCAACTGCATTACACCACGCCACTGAACAAAGCAAATTGCCAAAAAAAGCAGAGCAGCAGCAGACAACGGACTGCTTTCCCACATGTCTTTGGATTGGTCAATTCCTCTTTCCTTGGGAGTTCTGGTCCCAAAGTTGAGCACCTCACCGCCCCCATGGGGTGTCTCTCGGGCCGCAATGGTGGAGCAACAGCTGCAAACGCGATCCCGGGGCGCCGCCAAGTCCACTGGGATGCGCATTGGCGAATACCAACTGGGAGATGCTTGGAGATGGGGTGTGCCACAGGGTGTAGCCACAACTGAGCCAGGGGTTTGCAACATAGCCTTGTTACCCATGGGGCCGTTGCAAGAAAATCAGTGCTTGCCATGTTTGTATGTTTGTGTATCCCCTTGCATTTTCATAGGGACTTCTTTCCACTCCAAACCGGTGCAAGATTTTGGCCGTCAGCAACTGATGGTGCTTTGGATGAGGGTCAAAGAATAGCGCCCGTAAATGCAAGCACCATGAACCATCAGAAAGAAAACGTTGATTGCAGTATTGCAGTGGAAAAAAAAACATGTGGGGGCACTCCATATTACACCGTGCGGTAAAGTACTTGAAACGTGATTTGGCTTGCTTCTGAGTTGTTCACAACATGCTGTGGAGTTTGTGAGAGTTCGGGCCATGATGAGTTGCTTTGGCCCCCGAAGAGTAAACCGCGTTATCATCCTGAATACTCGGCCTGGGACTTCCAAACCATCGGACCTTGGATGGCTTTGTTGTGTGCAATTTTTGTGACCAGACCGGACTTGCAATGTATGATCTACTGCTATGTGTGTTTTCAACATGGTCTGGTGCGTATTACATTTTCGACCCCTTCCACGAAAAGACGAGCCGCAAAATGTGCCCATGCCGATCTTTGCTGTCAGCTTCAAGCAATCAAGGAAACCATTGGCAAAGGAGGCTTTGGATGTGCCGCTTGGATTAGCCTGAGCGCACTGCTGCAATGATCAGTGGCAGAACATTGAGTTTGGTGAAAGAACTTGCATGTCTGGTTTGATCCCAAACTGGGATGGTTTGGGGCGAAGAGCATGGTGGCGATGGTATCGGATAATGGTCAATTATTTACTGTGCATAAAGAAATGACAGGGTCTTGAGGAATCAATCCAGCCATGAGCATCATGCTATATGTACGCTGTCTTCACATCAAACGCAGAGCCTCAAGAACCGATTTCCAAGAATGGTTGATCCGCTGTCTACAGCTTCAAAGATTATGGAGTTGCCCATGGATGGTGGTACCTGCAAACCATGCAACAATAGCCATTCGTAAAGGTGTCAAGCTCATATGATTCCATGTCCAATTCACTAGCCTTGCATGTTGGTGAGGTCTACAAAGCCTTGGATCAGCAGGCTGCACACATCGTGGCCATCAAACAGGTGAGCCTTGGCGGTTTGCACAGTGGAGATATCAGTTTCCTGGCGCAGTGATGGGGCAAGGCCGCAAGGGTTCTGTTCAGCTTATCCTCTCTGAAGGGAAAAGGTGGCAAGTCAGTGGCAAGCAATCGCAAACATGTTTCAAACATGTTTTCCATAGAGATATGTATGCAGATTTTTTATGTTGGTCAGGATCTCTAGCCTTCGCGTGAGATTGGAAACACGGCCCAAGCCAATGCATAGCCTGCAGCAGAAGACTCTCTAGACTGTAGGTGCGGGTTTCCCAAGATTGCGAAGCTTGTGCGTCCTTGCTGTCTTACTGGTAGACAATTCTGATCAATTCATTTGAATCTAAGGTTCCATCGAGATTGAGATCGAGTTGCTTTCAAAGTTGATGCTTGCCCGCATTTCTGTGGCAACAGCACTTCCAGGGCGCTAGGAATCGGGACGGTCAATTTCTATCGAGCAGCAGCTTCTCTAATTGACACATGCATGCACACACGCAGATTCATTTTTACGTACATTTACGTTCATATTATATATAGGTGTAATAATGTACAGTATATAGTATATTGACACTGATGATGGAGAGTGAGTGTAGATACGCTTGCTTGTTCGTGCATTTATGTATGTGCATGCGCTCACACAGGTAGCAAGCATGTTGCTGGGAAGCGCGACCCTTGGGTTGCTGCTGGGCAGCTGTTCCTACAATATAGCTCTCCACCCCAGCATCCTGCCCCGCGCCCCAGGAAGCACAAGAACATCGTCAAATACATTCATTCCATTCGCACTGACACGCACCTGAACATTGTTTTGGAATATGTGGAAGGCCAGGGGTCGGTTCCTGAGCTGAGCTGCAACACAGCTGCGAACCCCAAAGCAATGAACTAAAGGCGAGAGTGAGAGAGAGAGAGAGAGTTGTGATCCCTTATTTTCAACAAGTCATCCTCGTCTTTGATATGGATTGATATTACCAAAGCTCCTTTGCAGCTGTTCTTGCACAGCTGGTATGGCAGGTCATTTACTTCAGTTTCATTTCGATCAGGTGGCTCAATTGCGAGCATCTTGAGGAAGTTCGGGGCCTTTCCCGAGTCCTTGTGCGCCATCTACACCCTACAGATCCTGAGCTGAGCTGAAAGAAATTCGAAATCCCAGAATGTTGGAGAGGTAGAAGCCAGGTCAATATGTTGGTTTGCCGGCGGCAATCAGTGCGACATCCCTCTCGACGTCGGTTCACATGTAGGAAGATAGATGGAAACAGAGGAACATAGATGACCAATGATGATCATTTGTAGGTTGCAGATGGGTTTTGAACATTTGAGACACACATCGTCATAAGCCCCCGGAGATGCTGTGAGGGGTTCCACCCGAGGATCTTGCGAGGCTTGAAGTTCTTGCACTCACAAGGAGTGATCCATCGTGACATCAAGGCGGAGCGGGGCCATCAAGTCATGTCATTGAGCCCGATCACCGCCATGAAGCATGATGATAGGAGGATGCCCTGCATTTCATTCAGCCAACAGAGGCATAGAATGGCATGGAGGCATGGCGAATCATGAATATTGATATTCAGGTGAAGCCGCTGTGAAATGTTTTTTTGAGTGAAACCATGTGGAAGCATTGCTACCAGCTGCATGGAGCGATTTCAAGGTCCTTGGCAACAAGTATGGCCCCAGCCATTGATGGTTCTCCATGCGTTTGCCTTTTCTGCTTTAGCTCTGGGGTGATGATTCAATTTATGGGTACCCCAACCCAAGCATTTGACATCCAGCAACTTAGGTACTCGTAATTTTCTAGTGACATCCCATGAGTCAACCACCTTATTGGATGGCAAATCACCAGCTTATGGGGAGCCACAGATGGTTTATTAAGAGCTGGGTCTACCATTCCTGCCTCAGGGCGCCAACGTGTTGAGCACCAAGACGGGCATCATCAAATTGGCGGATTTCGGCGTTGCGACCAAACTCAGCGAGATCGATAGCTCGAAACGCCGCGTGGTGGGAACGCCCTACTGGATGGCACCTGAAACGGTGGAGATGCTTGACCAAAATTGGGATCGGGAAAGGCATAAGTGGGGTCATCATGGGATGTGTGTAGGTCGTTGAGTGGTTTTCTGGGTGGTTGTTTGCTTTTTTTGAATTTGGATGAGATCGGTTAATGTATCTAGATATGCCGTGCAGGGGTCAACCAGCAAAGACTCTGAGAGGTTCGTTCGTCCTGATGATGTTCCAGGGGGCCGGACACCCATTGTTTGGTCATGGGGGCTATGAATCCGAAGGAGCCGCAATCCATCAGTGGTTTCCATGCAAGCATACTATATGCATCGTACCGGGATCAAAAATCTCTGTTAATAACATTCAACATTGGTAGCCATTTTAGCTTGGCAAACCAGTTAATTTAGCAAACTTGCATACTCTCGGCACCTCATGACAAAAACCTTCCAGCACACAGGCCAACTGCTGATAAACGGACTGGCTGCCTCCCCGGTTGCAGGTGTTTGTGTCATTCAGGGCAAGGAGCTATGCCACCAGCCTTTTAATCATGTGAGATGCCCACGGCATAGTCTCCGCGCGCTTCTTACACGGGGTACCTATCTAGAGTTTCGTCACTTGAAGCCAGATTTTCGGCAACCCAAAACCTGACATTCGGATACATTGCTGGTGCACATGCAACTTCGAAAATCAGAAAGGGGTGGTACCTTTGCAAAGGATTTTGGGATGATTTTGGGGGATGCTCAACGTTCGCAAGGCATTTTGATCATTTTTCACTGACCAGCATCCCATCAACTGTTGATGTTTGCTTGGCATCTTCACCTAGCTCTGCGTTCCCCTTCAAACGCCGCTTGCGCTGAGGATCGGTCCCCCCACCGCAGCCAGCGACATTTGGAGCGTCGGCTCCACCGTGGCTTGAGCGGCGGTGGGGGGGGTACCCTCCACAAAGTAAGGGATCCCCTGGTTGCATAGAAAAATCTATCTCTGATAGCTGGCTTTTACCTATTGAAAACATGTTGATAGCTGGCTTGTACCTATTCAAAGCAGGTTGCGACGTTGAGCTTCCATTTGTTTGCCGCGGTTGGCCGGAAACTTATATTGTAGGGTACTCACGGTTGGGAAATCAGCCTTTGCAATCCGTAAATGGCCTACCAAGGGTGAGAGGGGATAAATGATATTCGAGCCCTTGTATACCTTTGAATCAATTAAACGCTATGAATGGATTAGTTGCACCGATAGCTGACATCATTGAAACACCCTTTGTACCCGCAGGCCGGGAGGATTCTTATGTTTCTTGTGAGTGCTCAACCTTTTGACTCCGTGTCCTTGAGCTTTAGGGTAGCCGGCCCTGGCACAAAGGAAGCGTGGCTGTTGCTGCTCTCTCTGATCTCTCGGTGCAACGGTCCCAGAAATTTTACTACCAAAAAATGGCTGGGTTTGGAATTTGTTGAATTTCTTGCAAAAGCTGTATAAAGTTTTAGCCTTGACCGATGTTAAACGTCGAGTGGAGTACTGCTGACAAGCCGTCTTGCGCCCCCTGGGATGCTTGCATGGTTGAAAGCAGGCAGAAGTAAGTTCTTCCACGAATATTGGCTCTTGATGGTCTGGGCCCATACGGGCCCATAGCTCCCAAAGCTTCGTTGGCCAAAGCCAAAGCTTCCATTTCAACTCACTGCTCTGGGGACTCCCATGCATCCAGCCAACCATCCAACCAACCAACCAGGTTGCCGCAAGCTTTCCATCCCCCCACTCTCAGTTGACCCCTTAGAGGTGGTGGAGATGGTCACCAAGAACCCGCCCTATGCGGAGCTCCCGCAGCTGTCGGCGCTGTACAAAATCGTGGCCGATCCGCACCCGCCGCTGCCTGAAGGCTTCAGCGAGGCACAAGGGAGCTGTCAGGGGCCTCTTGGGAAGACGGCTTTGGGCCACAGCAGTTGGGTATCCTGTGGGCCCATGTAACAAGAGACTAGGGTAAGGAATGGTAAGGAGTTGAGCTCAGCTTGTCTCAACTTGATGCCCTCACGGTCCCACATCAAACTCTCACAGTCAACATATGTCAACATTCACATTTCAAGGAGGGGAAACTGTTGCCGTTTTGGTGTGTGACTGGAATGTAGCAAGAGCTCATGCCCAACTCTACTTCTTTCTGGACATTCCCAGGAACTAAAAAATCAATCACGAATGCTCGGACTGCACGAACGTTATTTGTGAACTCGTTGCAGTTTTCAATGGTCATTCCACGACCAAAGCAGGGTCGCTTACAGATGTTTTACTGGGTTTGCCACTAAATCCACTGATCCTACCCTACCACGCTAGAGGCTAGAGACCCGAAGCTTTATCAAGTTTATCATTATATGTATCCTATATTCTGAGGCGGCATTTGCACGCAATCTCTGGGCCTCGCTATTCGCGATGGTCCAGTGATGTTGGCACCTGGTCGATGTCCATGCTCCATCGTGCTCCCAACCTCCAGGTTTCCCCGTTGACCACGCGGATCTCAGGAGTTGGAACGTTTCCTGCTTAAATGCTTCGAGAAGAGCCCCATCCAACGGCCAGGTGCCGCAGTTCTTCTGGAAGATCCATGGATCCAGGGCAACAAGAGGCCAGGGCGGCGAGATGCCAGGGGCCGGCAGCGCTGATGCGTGCGACCTCCACACCCCCACACCACCCCCCTGGGCGAGCCAGGCATTTGAGGATCAATTTGCAACCCAACAATTTGCCCAACGAGGAGGTGGACTCCGGTGATGAAGAATTGGAAGTTCTGACCACTACTTTGCAGGAAGCTCCGGTTGCAGGCCACCCATGGCCATGCCAAGAAACGCTGGAAATGCTGGAAAGGCTGCTGTGTAATGATGGCCACACAACTTGGAGGCCTAAGCATGTATGTTTCAATGACGTACCATTTGTAAAGGCATATTTCCTGAGATTGCAGATCTAAGCAGGGATGCAGAAGGTGTTTGATCTTGCTAGGGTCGCAGGATGTCACAGGTGATTTGTGGTGGGGCCTCACGTTTTGGGAAATGGCACGGACAGATCAAGCATTGTGGTCTCAAGACAGAGTGCACCCATGTGCACCCCAAATTGGCTCGACATCAATAGCTGATTCACCTTGGAAGGCCTTCAGACGACGGCTTGTGGGTGTCAAGTGTTTTGCACCCCACGCGTGTTTGCCGTCCAATGACTTCACTCATTCCGTCCCAGACCTATACCGATTTGGTGGGGCGGGATGCCTCAACAGTTGGGCAGCAGTAGAAAAGTCCAGCTGTTCGTCAGTGAGTAGTTGTAGCATGTTGTAGCTATACTGGCGATTGTGGGCCCAGAGCAACCATACTCATCATCATTCATCATAATTTATCATCATCATCATCATCATCATCATCATCATCATCATCATCATCATCATCATCCAGGTCCTGAAAGAATTGCATCAGCTGCTTTTCACTGCTTCAGAATGTTCACCCTTTTCCATGGTTTTTCCCTTTTGAACTAGCGATTGCTCACCAGATTCATCAGCTGAGGAAAGCGTCTTGATCAGCCAACTGAGACCGCCGAAGGACTTGCATAGCGAGGGGTGGCACAGCCAATTCTGATCCAGTTCACTTTTTTTTTCTGTCGACAGTACTCGCAGGATGCCGAAGAGCAACACATTTGAAGAGATGATATACAATGATGCACAAAGAAAAGTCTCCAATGGTTTCACTAAGCAAAGGGGCAAAACAAGTCCTGTACCATTCATACCGCTGTTTCGCAGGATAAGCTGCTTGAGCCTCATACGCTGCCTCCACCAACATCAAAAAAATAGGCGATGGTTAGTCACATACATCAGTGCAGGAAACATATCAGCTTTTGCACCATTGGCATCCGTCATGTTTTCCATGTGTGTTCCCCATCTTCTACAAGCGAGGAACACAAAGCATCACAAAGCCCTGAAACACAGCGTGAGCCATGTCGAGCATTGGATCCTCCTCCCTCGGCGAGCTTTACTCCAAATGTGTGCAGCTTGTCAATGAGAACAAGATCTCGACAAAAAATGCCTTCGAGTTACCACTCATCGAGCACATGGATGACATCGTTGATTCCTTCATGGGTGGCAAAAAGGCTCCCAAGAAAGAGAAGGAAAAGGTGCGAAAATCCACCGCCACTGCAGAAGAAGCAGAAATGGAGAGCAGATTTCATGAGGCAAGTTGCACCATCGAAGCATCTGCGAGAATCTATGCCTGTCGTGTTGATTGCGTGCACACCGACACTTACCGAGTGTTGGGAGGCTTGAATTCCGCAGATGTGGCAAATGAGGAGGAGGGACCTCCAGGTGAAGATGGAAAACCAGTGAAGAAGCGAAGAATTTGTGGTGTGAACACACTTGAGAAGAACGAGGCAAATTTGGTGCAGCAGAACATTGAAGCAGATGAGCAAAGCGATCCCATGTTCCGCCGGATGGCGGCGGCTTTCGATGCTGGTGGTGCCAAGGGCCTGTTGTTGAGCCATTTGCCGCTGGCTGAGGACATGTCGCTGGTCTTCAATGGCGATGTGAAGCTTTCCAAGGCTCAAAATGCGGCTGAGTCCATTTTCAAAGCTTCAGCATCCATTTCAGCTGATGCGATTGGCCTGGGTGAGCCAGCTGCTGCTACCAGCAAAATTGAGGAATCGAGGCTGTGTCCAGAGTTGGATAGTTTTCGACGACAGCTTTGGGGTGATAGTTCCTTCACAATGCCAAAAGCATTGGAAGACTTGCTGGGCGTCGCAGTTCTTTCTGGTCCAGGAACATCTGAAGCCTTGGCGGCTTGCACCCAGCCAGCAATGGAGAATGAGGACATGGGTGCCCCAGACATCTCAGAGGGTATGGTTGATTTCAGTGATGGTGATGCCGGAGCTGATGCTGCAAGTGCAATGGGCGGCAGTGCTGGTGCCGCTAGCCCACCTAAGGCCACCAAACCACTTCCCCTGGTGGATATGTCAACTTCACAAGTTCTGGCAGCACCTGCCAGTAGCAAGGATGACGTGGTGGCGTTTGATGAGCTCTTCGAAAAGTTTTGTGGTGCTGGTGGTTCCAATCAGTTTGCCTACTTTGATGAGTGCTGGTCCAAAATGGCACGTGACAAGGGCAAGGCTTCGGGAGCTTTGGCAGATGCTGATGGTTCACTGGCAAAGGTCAAAGAGCCCAAGGAGCGTCAATCCAAGCGACCTCTATTTGATCTCACCAATTTGGACAAGGCCGCCAAGCCTATCGAGACGGAAGCTGTGGGCAAACATCAGATGAATGAAAAGGCCAGTCAATGGCAACTCCGGAAGGATGTGCCTCCCTACATGATCGATCGCATCACCATGCCAAGTTGGCAAACTTGGTCCAAGGTGGACTTTGCGTGTTTGGGACTCCGCCCACATCTGATGCTGAAGTTGGTGAGGAAGCCCCCTCCGCCCACAGAAGGGCCCCATGCATTCTCTGAGCTGTTCTCAACGGTGGTGGTGGAAAACAACGAGGCTTTCCCATGGTTAGCCTCTGAGAAGTCCACTCGACGGGAGGAGGGCGAGGAGGAACTTGGCGAGGAAGACGGGGGGCTGCCGGCCCACTTGGAGGTGGACCCTCAGGAGCTCTTTCTTGGTCCAGATGACAAGGTGCTTCCTGGTGCAGATGACGACCTTTCCGGTGAGATGGATGACCTTGCAGGTTCTTTCATGGCCGGTGGATTGGACTTCGAACTTGCTGAGAAGCCCACTTCAGCTGAGAATGTGGACATTGGCTACAGCCGCAACTCGAAGTTTGTGGATGTGAAGTTGGTGAAAAAGCATTTGTGGGGCTGTTTGGAGCAAGACCTTTCAGCTGCCAGCGGCAGCAACACCCAGCACAGCTTCCAGGATTTGGTCTCCCGTACCGTCAGTGCCATGCCGAAAGGTGACTGTGAAAATCTTAGTGCCGCAGTGTGCTTCATTTGTGCATTGCACCTTTGCAATGAAAAGAATCTGGAGCTCAAGACAGATCCTGCCAACCCAATGGGTGACTTTGCCATTGTTCCGCACTAGCACGCGACCTCCAGTAGCAGCGTAGCTTTAATTCGCAGAGAGCGGTTCGGGGATTAGTCCCGAGACATCGATGGATCTTGGGGCCAAATCTGGAAAAAAGTGTGTATGCATGCATCGTCATCCGTCACTCGTATAATCTATCTATGTATCGAGTTGTCTACTTACACTATCTATCTAGCATTATCTAGCTATCAGCATCTATCACTATATATCTATTATATTTTTTACTATTCTATTTATTTGCTTCAGCCCTCAATATCGCCCATGCGCCCATGCGCCGGCCCGCGAGGATGACAGCCCCTCGCGGTCTTCCAAAGGGCTGAAAGTGACGAAAGATTCTCGGAGTAGCGGCAGCAAGGACAATCCCCAGGCAGCGCGGGTTGGGAGGACCCCAGGTGGCACCCCAGAAGTTGAGAGGAAAACCGCCAGTGACGAGATCCAAAAGATTCAAAGTTGAATCCTATTTGCGAGTGTGTAGGTGCGGGTGGTTTGGTGCTGTTGGTTGGTCATGGTGATTTGGTTGGTCGCTTGGTTGGATGGATGGTTGGCTGCCGCAGCCTTCATGCGACATGTTTTTTTTTTTGGGTACTGTGCCGGTTTAGTGGCCTTTACCACCTTCCATGGTACAGTTGACGAGCCAGATTTTGGATGGGATCAGGGCAGTTCCATTGCTACTCGGAGATTTGTGCCCTTGTGCCAGGCGTAGTACCGATACTGATACTGTGCTTTAGCTTCAGGAGTGCAGCATGAATGCTGCTAGAAGAAGTCATGACTCCCAACTTCAAAATTGATGTTGTTTGTCAATCTTCAGGGGTGGAGTTGAATATAGTTGAATGATTTTGAACGGACAACCATGGTTATAAACCCTAGAAGGTGGCTTATGACCTATAACCACGGTGCCGCTCTTGGAATCCGGTTCAGTCTGTGGCGAGCCCGCTCCTTGGCAGCCCGCGGCAGAACTAGCTTTACAAAAGATCACTTGGGGGACACACCCACGCATCATTTGCGATGCCTTCTAAATCTGCTATGCCTCAGTTCCCCCTATAACCATGTTAGTTCGCACTTTCCTACGTGGAGATGCACATCCAAGTAGGCTGCAGTTGGGTTTCCAGCATCACTTCGAGCATTCGTATGCCGAGCAGCTCCTCGATAGGCTGCAGCAAGTTCGATATCCCCTGCCAGCCAACCTGGTTCGAGACTCGATCTGAAAGTGGGGTGGGCGGGTTTTCAAGGAGAACATAGGAGCACCCTGAACTTCTCAACCTGAGATACGAAGCACTTCAGTGCTGCGAAATGCTTACTTCATTGGTGGGTTGTGTGAACCTTTACAGGGCAGAGCAGACCCCTAGCATTTCTTCGTTTACAGAGGCCCAAAGTTCTGCAGGGGTGGCGTCGATGCTCGCAGGCAACCGGCAGCCCCTGATGTAACTGCTGGCGGTGCCAGCAGGAGCTCTTCAGCCGGTTGAAACCAGAGTCCGGTTGTTGTCACCATTAGTGCTACTGTTGCTTGTACTTGGTTCATACCAAGTATCTATCACAACAGCCATATACTGTTATATCCCTCTTTATGTAACTACTGTTACATGACCCATGCAAGAGCTGTCAACTTTACAGCCATGACCACTGATCAACCACCAACCAGCCGCTACTCACCCGTGATGCTCAGGAATCGCACCAGGACTCTGGAACTGAGAACTTCCAATGTCAAGCGCACGGCACCTGGGCTTCAGCCATGGCGTGCTGTGCAAAGGTGGTAGATAACATGGCTGGAAGCAGCCGTAGGGGATCAAACCGTCCAGTTGATGCACGCTGCTTTTGTGACGTTAAGCCTGGTAAGCATTCCATTGACAAACGAGTATTCCGTTTTTGAAATTCAGCAGAGAGATGTGTTTCACATTGCTTCATAAGTTGTGTGTGTGTCACTTGATATTTACTTTCTATACTTTTACCATGCATGATCACGAACGGTAAAAATTACAAATGTAATTAGAAAGGTAATTACCCATGTTTTTAAATATTTGTGATCATTAATGGTCATATGGTAAGACTCAACCAATTCCAATTGTTCCACCTTGCTGAGTCCCCCCTTCCTCGTAGCATTCCAGAGCTCAGGATCCACCGGCCAAGAAGTCCGTGGAAGTGGTGCCTGTGAGTCACTGGCAGTGGAAGATTGGCACGTCCAATCATGGTATCCTCTACGGTTCATGTTGGTCGATGATGCGTGTGATGGTGGTGAATCTAGGTTCATTGCTTGTGGTGGTACTTAATGATGATTGACTATGGTTATGATCAAGGTGAACTATGGGTAACTATGGGCCATCTTGGTGAATGTTGGTTTATAAGTTTTACGTGATGGCCAATCCAGGTTAACTACTTATTAATGATGACGAATCATGCTTAATGTTCATGACCAAGTAATGGTTGATACTAGGAGATCTAGATGCTCATAAACTTCAGCCATATTTAATGGCAAATCACTCGCTACAGAAATTGTAAAAGTGGCGGTTTCTGAATATATACATATTATGTACATATTTTCCGTTGGTGATGGTCAGAAGCACTGGGTATTAGCATGTATTAGCAGGCATTAGCCAAAATAGCTAATTGAATGCAGCGACATTACGTTCATCAATATCTAATGTCCGTGTTAGACAGTTCACTAACAACTATACATTCTGAACTTAGAGAATTGTAAAAGTAGAACAGGCTTGGCACTAGCTGAAATGCTCCCGCAGTCATTAGTGAACAGATGGCTAGCAATTATGTTGGCTATTAACTAACCATTTTATCCCGCAAGAAACAATGAGGAATGTTGGTTGTTAAGCAATTTGGCCGGTTGGCCCTATGAAGAACTGGGGTGCGATGTTGCTTAATTAGATGTTTGTTCGGTTCATGTGGACCAATCAGTTGGTTGAGATACTGTGCTGTTTCCATAGTGTTGGGAGGCGGCCAGTGACGTCCCGGGCGCCGTGCATGAGACTGGGTGGCGCTTGACATCGCCAAGCGGATTGCTGCACAAAGCCCAAGAACGAATGAGTGTTGGTGCATTGAACATGGTGAAGTGGATGTGTGAATTTTTCCCCAGCCTGGTCAATATTGGGTGGGACACTTCATGCCTGGTATGGATTAGCAATGATTGACGCATGAAAAAAAACTCAAAAAATCCGCAAAAATGACAGGGTTTGCACACAGACAGCCACGTCCAAGGCTACCAGGAGAACGAAGCTCAAAGAGACATGGAGGAGCGTCAAGGCCGGGAAACCTCAGCGGTTGGCCGAGTCGGTGGGGGACACCGCTGTCTTGTTGGTTTTTGGGCATGTGGGTGTCAGCTACTTCGCAAAGGCCAAGCTTTTTCTGTGGGAAGATAACGATGAAATATGATGAATGATCTTTTGGAGCACGAGCTGACCGAGGTTATCACTTTGCGTTCTTGGACTACTACCGACGCTATTGCGAGGTGAAGACCGAGGTTCTGCTGGGCGTGACGCTGAAGCGGCTTACCACTTTGGTCGTTTGAAACCTCGAGGTATTTTTTCAGGGCCTCTGAAGGCTTTTGCCTTGATCCGCAATAGCTTGAGCTCACTGGCAATTACTGCTGTCATTTGGAGATTTTGATATTTTGTTTGTAATGTTTTTGGGGCATGGCTAGCGGTATGGCTCAAGAACTGCCAAATGCCACTGTCGCACCCACAGGTTGCCATCATGATGTTTATGATGCAAAGTCAAAGGTAGGTGTACCATGTAGCAGGGTTTCGGCCGACACGCATTTGAGCGGCTGGATTTTGCTGCTGTGCGCCCACCCTCCAGCAGGAGCCTCACTCAGTCGATAGCTTGTCGCACAAAGAGGAGGACAGTGGGATACATATTCTCGGTCAGGTTGGCAAGAGACTGACAGGTTTGCTTGGACGTTTTATGTACTAAATGCAGTGCGGGAGCCGTGGAAATTCTTTGAAATTCCAAGACGTTCGGGGCTCAATCCTCCCAGGTAGTGGTGCGGTTGCTTCGATGAATGCACAAGTGCTGCTTAAGAAGTGGCGACGGTTGAAGCTACCGGATTGTGTGAAAGTTTGTCCTACGGAACAAGAATTGTTGTATTTTGCTATGCCGATATGCTTTTTGGAACCTTTTAAATGGGTACCTGTCAGCCACCGGGCAAAGGCCGAAAGTAGCCACAATCACATTCTGCAAAGACGGAAGGTATGCAGTCAACGTCACCAGCACTCAAGATGATAGCTGTCGCCAGATTCTGTGAGAAAACTTGTTTGGCAAATTTATTCTCAGATAACTCGTCAAAGTTTGCATTTTGGCAACATCAAAAGACGAAACACTGATCTATATGGACATGGCCTCAAGATGCCTCAACAGTGACAGCTGTGTGCCAAGTCATGTTGTGAAAATTGAACACAGAACCTGACAGCTGCCAAAGACCACCATTTGGTTCCATGTGCCTGAGCTGATCTTACTTTTTGTTGGCTGGCCCAAAAAATGAAGCAAGCTCGTTCAACAATGATCCAGCATCTACCTTCCCAGCAGCCAATAGATACAGTAGAGCATCAAAAAAGGGTTGGGAAACTCATCTTCCACCCGCCCGGCATTAGCAAACTCCATTTCGCAGGAGAGCCTAAAGCCTCCGACACTTGGCTAGAAGGGATGGCAACAATATGAAACTGATTGAAACAGGATTGAACCATGTTGAACCCTATCCTACATTAACCCATCAAATGTATTGGATCCAGTGACCCCGTGTTCTTTGTTTCATTTTGCTGCATTCCCTTTGAACCGACACTGGCAAAAAACGAGCTGATGTTGTATGGGTATAGGTTTTCAATTCTGTATTGCACTTGGGGTTCAATCTTACCTGTCGATGTACTCATTTTGCATGGTTTTTTCCATAACAGCCAAGGTTCAAGAGGCAAGTTACTCTCCTGCTTCACAGATCAATGCTCGTTGGAACCGCGTTGTTCCCATGTGGTTGCAGACCATTGGTGTATGGCTGTGGGTCAAAGGCCTCCATGGCGCACCATCATTAACCACTATCCTCCCTTATCGCTGGTCCTTACTCTCCAATATGAGTGCTGAATCTTGACCCATAGCCATACCCAGATGCTCCGTGCATGGAATATTTACCAACATGTACCCACAACATGTCTCAAATGTAGGTATGAAAGTTCGATACATTGGAGTCTTTGGGATATGCCCAAGAGCTGTTGGGCACACGGGCACCAGATGCAGCGGCACCTGCACTGCAACGCAATGAGGCTATCAACTCCGACTCTCAGCAACCTACGTGATGATGAGCATGGGCCCACCACTGAGTTCGGTTGGAATACTGCAGTGACAGGGAGATGAGAGCCATGGAACATGATTGACCAATGACCATGATATTGGTCATCATTGGCCATTGGTCCTGGTCAAGTAATGTGCGATGAAAGTCATCTCAACGGTGACCATGAGCATCCTTTGAAGAGGTAGAGTCAGCAGGGTAAGAGTTTCACTGAGACATCAAAGCGCCCTGCTCGGGGTAAGCCAAGATCATCACCAGGAAACCTATCAGTAAACCATTTAAAACTCAGATAGATGATAGTGACTTACTGAGCGGTTTTGCCATGAGATGGATCAATTGCTGTACATTACATAATTACCCACTTGCCACCAGGTTTAATGACCTCTCCTTAATTGGCATTCGGCCTGAGGCTGCCAGAGCGAGAGCAGCAACGCTTAGCAGCCGAGGCCATTTGCTGATATTTCCTTATGATCTTCATTTGAATCTGAGTTCTCTTGAGACCTATAGCCGTTAGCCATGTAGGGCATCAACCCACGGGCGTTTTTTGCCTGGAACGGAGGAGACCAGGTACTGGTTTCCACTCATTTTTGCCGTAGCTCATGTTGCGCACTGTGGCGCCTCAACACTGAGCGCATGTGTAGGTGTGTTTCTGCGGCAAATGAATCTATTTCATTCCATTTCACAATATTTCTCACAATAATATATTGCATAAATTGTAGCCTGCAACACGCAGATGAAGATGGAAACAGTTCTCTCTTGATATTTGTGTGCTTCTGAGCACTGTTTCGCATCCATCTTCAGGTGAAAAATCTCCTTGCCCGGATCCGGCCCTTTGAAGAACCCAGCGAGTTGGTGAAGGTGTGCCAGGATCTCATCAAGCTCCTCGCGCCAGGCACCAACTAGGGACACCCTGCGGGTTGCCGCTGTGGTTGGTTGGTGGTTGGTTTTTGGAAGCGATTCGGAGCCAGGGGTATGCATAGATCTTTGGCTCAAGCGGGAGCTCAGGAACCACCAGGAAAGTTGGAAGTGAACCTATTTCAGGTTGAGTGGTATACAATGACTGTTTGACCATCTGTCATGGTCCCTGACAGGGATACTGTACACTCGGAAAGTGGACTGTGTGAAACAAGATGGCATGATTTTGACCATGGTTTCTCTAGGGTTGCTAGCCCCTTTTTTGGCATATGACGATTGCAGATATATCCCATGAAACTAATTTTGATCAAGTTATCTCAGGATGAGCCAAAGTAATTCTGGTACAAGATAGCGCGTGCGCCAATTCCCAACACAAATCAGGTTGAATTCGCACTCAACAGCTAGCCGCATTTCATGAATTAGTAAACCATAGGCACGACTACCAGAGATAGTTCAGCATCAATGAGGTGCATTTTATGAAGACTGCTGCAGTTGCTGCAGATTGACCATGGAAAACAGGTCTTATACTGATCAACCCATGGCTGTTGGACAACAGTTTGCACCCTGAGATGTGATAACATGTGGACGTCCCTGCCGTTTCTTGGCCGGGTTACAGTCATGAATCACCTCTTGAGGTGCAGTTCAACCACGCCCAGAAGATGGTGTTGCTGTTTTAAGCCGAGAATTTGAAAAAAAGACCTCCCACAAAAGACCACAGAGAGATATCCCATTTATGTCCCACTCACATCATTTTCAAGCAAGCTGAGAAGTGACAGTTCACCTTGGGTGATTCTGATTGTTTGACGGAAAAACTGCTATTTTCCTTGGCTGAGTGGTAGATGATTATCACGCTTCAATTGGGATCATGGTAGAATCCTCATGACTTATGACCCTACAAGCTGCGCAAGGAAAGCTCAGTGTTAATTACGTGAATTGCTGCCAGGCCGAAGTAGTCCAGAGACCAAGGAGAGTGTGCACCAGCTGGTGATGCAGCATGGTGCTGTGCCTATCGTGGAGATGCTTCAGGTTCGGGGTCTCGTTATGCATCCATCATTGGGGGTTGGGGAAATGCTCGGAACCAAACAAGGACAGGGGCTGGTGAAATGTGTTCTGATGAAAATGATGTGAAATATGTTCTGATTCGGATTTGCTTGGGCTCATGAGGAAGAGAAAAAATGATGCAAACGAGACCATGTCTAGCTTAGCCAGATGGAAGAGATGCAGGTTTTGGACAGGAGTGACATTTGATATTTCCAGATGTCCAATTTCAAACTGTTGAGGTGCAAGATGCCAAACTGCAGGATTCTGTGTTGAAGGCGAGTGTTGGATTCAGGGAGGGGGTTCCCCAGCAATCTTGTGCGGATCTCTTGTTTTTGATGGACATGGGATGACATGGGATGGTTGTGATGCTGCTTGGGAGATGTTAGGAGTTGAGAAGCGGGATGCATATAGACCTTGCAGCTGTACAATCATGGCAGTCATGGCGCAGGTGGTGAATCAGATCGTGGCAGATGGCAATCGCGGCTTCCAGTTCCAGGCGTGTGGGTTTGTGCAGTGGGCTCCCTGCAGGTCAGTGCCGTGAGGCAAACAACATGGGGCTATGGATGTCGGTGAACTCAACCATTCCTAACCACACGTAACCGGAGATCACATTGGTGCAATAAACTCAGCCATAGTTATTTGTTGGCTAACTTGTTGTGTTGCCAATTTCATCCAATTTCACTTACCTTGGATCGGGGAGACATATGCTGGGTATGTACCCATCAGACGTCCAGTAAGGGTACGAGTCGTCAGCACGGCTTTGTGGTGCTGCTGTGTTTGTTTCAATCCGTTTTTGTCACCGAAGCACCTAAGGCGGGTGCTGTCCATGGTGCGAATCCCTTTGCATCCCCTTGATTGAAGCATTTACGTGCGTTTACATGGATAAAACCCAATATTGTTGAATACTAAGGTTGGTTGAGTTCGGGCATAGGATGCAATCCAGGGGGGGGTGCCGGAAACTATCCAATAAAAGGATCTCTTTTGGGAAAAACAATCAGCCCTCTTTTGGGGGCGCAAGTCGTGCATTATGTACATATCGTGGATATGTAAATTCAATTGTTCTGCGAGTTCATGTTTTATTGACTGTCTATATATTTGTGTGCTGCACATTGATTCAGAGGAGTTGCTGGTTTCCCCTTCAGTAGCTGGGTGCTCGCAGGAACAGGGGGCCAACAGCCAGCAACAAAGACATAGGCACCACAACCTACTTATCCATGGAGAAGCTTTAAATCACGCCAAACAATATTTTCTTGGTCCCGAAAAGGGTGCTCCACCATGTTCTATGCTCATTTTGTCACACCTCGTTTTCTTGCTCGTTCACAACTTCTGATTTTTTCTCTGCGATCCATTGATTTTGTCACACTTGTTTAAACTGTTTGTTCAAGTCATCCATTGAATTGTCATTCATTGAAGTCATCCAGTTTTCTTAGATATGCCTGGATAGATATGCCTGGATGGATGACAAGTCATTTAAACATACAGTATGTTCAATATGGAAGTCATCCATTGAAGTATGACTTATTAAGTCACATGTTTTATGACGAGTCTTCACATCTGTTAAGTCATTTAAGATTATACTAAGCCATGTATAGCTGGTATATCCCCTGCTATTGTTGGTTATTATCCACTTATTCCCCTATTCTTAACCATTAACCAGCTAGGCTTCACCATTTGTTAAGAAGTCATCCATTGAGTCGTCATCCATTGGTGTCGCTAAGGAGCTCTTCAGCATGGTGGGTTTGATCCCGGAGGTCCTCAAGTTGGCGCGGACCGACGTGCAGCGCTCCCTGCGCCAGGAGGCGCCAGGGGGAGCGCCCGTGGTGTCTTCCCACACAGGTTGCTGGGATTTGTGAGGATCTTTATGCTGAATTAATGTGGGTTACTATGGATTAAGATGGGTTTATACTGTGTTTATATCGATTTTTATTGGTTTATACTGGTTTTTATATGGGTTGATATGGGCTTTGGAGGATTGATGAATGAATTACTGTACATGTGTGCACTGGGACTCTGATTTCTTTACATGGGAGCATAGTTGATGTGTAAATGATCAAGGGTTGCCCCATGCCATTTTAGTTTTTGGAGCTGGCCAAACTAGGACCCGTTGCATTGCTATGCGAGCGTTGCGCAAGTCCTGCTCATAACAAAAGCTGATCAAACACTGGAGTTCACCCTAGCTATTGATCGCTTCTCCTGCCGCACAATTTGGCAGGCTTTACACCACCGTTAAAATATAGTAAAATATATGTCAGCATCATTGCGACAGTTACATGCTTGTCAACCCTGGTTGTTTTGTATGGCTTTACTTCTCCAAAGAGAAAAGATTTGCAAAGTCATCCTGTCAAATTCGACCTGACAGGTGGGAAGATTCATCTCGCACCTTTGCAATTCTTCTGAGAGCAGCTTGCAGATGCTCGTGGCGTGTGGAGGCTTGGAGGCCATCGTTGAGCTCATCTCCAGCGATTACTTTCACAACCCCGACTTGGAGTTTCGGCAGCAGAACAGGGCTTGAACTAAGCTAGGTGAAAGGTTGGAAGGCTATTCACCACCAGCCGCAGGGGTCAGCATCAACAGTAAAGACTTGGCCAATATCAGCCGCTGTGGTCATTCATTTTGGGTTGTTAATGTTCTCAGCAGCGGCGACCATTGTGCAAGTCTTTGCCAGACACCATCTCACCCTGTGCCATGTGAGCCTGAGTTAATATCCCAACGTCACACAGTTGGCTGATGCACAGCCAACAACGACTTTCAACCCATTGGATTTTTTCATTGAACCCAAATGGGTACAGTAACTAGATTTTTGAGGTTCAGCCACTCTTCCATGCTACACCAAGCCGCTTAGATACCTACAGTGACTGAGTGTTTGAGTGTCTCAGGAGCGGGGCGCCTGAGTGTTTGAATGGCTGAGTGGCTGCCGCTACTAATTCGTGTGCCAGATTCCCAGTAAGCATCATTAAGCCATATATTTTGATGCCTTGCGCAATGTGTCAAGACTTGGGGGGAGTCAACTTCAGGTCTTTCCGGCCTTGGACAACGTGAAAATGGTACTGGATAAGCAGGGCAGTCACAGCAGGGATTTGTGTCGCATTTTGGCGAAGCGTGGCATTGGGGAACATTTAGCTGCTCGGCAAAAACACGGGCATTTCGCTTGGCGGAAGAGAGTGCGGTGGGAAGCAATTAAACTTCTGTAAAGCAGATGTTTGTTTCTTTGGCTCGGGTGTCACATGGCAGACGAAATGCCCCAGGAGGCCTTAAGTTCGACATCACATGTTAAGCAGTCGCTCAGACATGCTGTGAATCTGGTTGCCATCCCAGGTGCAGTTGATCGATACCCTGGCTAGCGATATGGGTTACTACATGGATCGAGCTGCACAGTACCTGCACGTCGTGGTCTCCCTCTTGGTTTTCTTTGCGAAGACTGGAGATGCCGTGGTGAAGGCTTACATGGCCAAGGCATGGCGAAGCAGGGAGCTGTTGATGGCTGCCTATTGTTTGCCATGTCACATCAAGAGCAGGGGTCAGGTTTGACAATGCCCATGATTCAAAGGGATAGGTTAATACGCAGAGACATTGGGATGAACACATTTGATATGCATGCAGCGTACATTTTGCAGAAGATACATATCGACCAGTTTAGGAATATTAGTGCGTCCGCCATGCATATTGATTGATTGATGATATATGTGTTCATATATATATATATATATCTATTTGTCTTTCTACTCAAACAAGGATGTCTGAGTGCCTAGCAACCCAAAGAAGCAACCACAGATGCAACTTGTGAGCTGAAGGCCGTCCTCAAACAGACGTGGCAAGTGACGCGCAAGCTAAGAAACACTGCGGGCAGCCGTTCACACATGAGCGCAACTTTCGGTTCTTACATACATGTACATATACAAACGTTTTGCATTTGCAAGTTGTCAATCCTCAAGCTTGAAGGCTTTACAGTCCCTGTGTCACATTGGTCCCCCTTTTGACCAGGCATGTTTCAGGCTAGGGCTGCCAGAGATGTCTCAACGGTGTGAGGCAACGGTGTTGGAGGGTTTGGTCGCATCCTTGGAGTTTTTGCCGCCTGAATTGGTCTTGGAGATTTGCCCCTCGGCAGCTGCATCAGCGGCGGCTTGCGTAAGCGTCCTTTGGATCAATGCGATGAATAGCAAGAAGTTATGTAGACCTACAGTTGTTGGAGAGAGATGGTTGGTAAAGGTTTTTGCTTGATTGGTTGCTTGCTTGGGCCAGTTGTGAATGTTCATCGTCGTCCTCGTCCTCGTCCTCATCCTCGTCATTCTCACTACATCATCATCATCATCATCATCATCATCATCATCATCATCATCATCATCATCATCGATCATCATCATCGATCATCATCGATCATCATCATCATCATCATCATCATCATCATCATCATCATCATCATCATCGATCAACATGGTGCATCATCAGTCCTTTGTTAATTGCCCGCACTTGTGCCACTGCCAAGGCAAGATCTTCACCGAGTTGACGCAAGAACCCTCCGTGCTGAACATGATGGAGACTCTTGGATGGCGATCGAATCAACTGTGCTGAGCAGTGCCCCCCCATGGCATCATGGACCGTTGTGAGGGGCCATGCATGTGCCTTCAGATCCTTGGCTTCGTCAGGAATACGGGTCTGGTGCCTGTCATGGTACACTACATGACGGTCCCGCAGGATGTCATCGAGCCGCAGGACAGCAACTCAGTGGGGCCGCTGCTGGAACTTTCCGTTCTCTTTGGTCTCCGAAGGCAATAGGTTGGCTTTCGAAGAGCATGGATCGATGATGATCGATGGATGGGTGGGTTGACACATAGACCGGTAAACAGATGATTGATAAGGAGGATGAAAGGGAGATAGGGAGAGATGCGAATACATGTGAGATTTTACTCACCTAATGCTGATTGCAAAATGACTGTCACTGAGCCAGCGTTGTGTGTTATGGTCCGGTGACGTGGAGAAAAGAGATCGAAGGTGGGGGAAACAAATTGACGTGATTGCGCGAGAACCTTGCTTGGCCATTTGATGACGGGGACGCAGCACATTGAGCGTTCGAACAACACATGTGTTTTGGCGCGTGGTTTTCCAGAACGATAATAAATTTGGGCGTATTACATTTCGATAGCATTCCCAAGTAATCCCAGAAAATTTTCTTGATGTTCTCTCGGAGTCCACATAGTGCTCAGTTCTTTAGAGAAACGGAGGCTTTGCTCAGTTTCAACCAGCATTCTGGCAGGAGGACGTTTGCAGCCAGTGCCTGCTGGCACTCTCGAACCTTTGCAAGCTCTCCCGTCCACGTCAGGCCGGGGCTCATCCGCATAGCACCGATGGCACCACTATGGGCCAGTCGATAAAGGGGCGATGTGATGATGGCTTTGTGGGAGTGCTTGCTCTCCATCAAAGTGACCAGAAAAGATAAAAGAGTGAAGGCGGGTCGGAGCTGCACCTGCCAAACAAGTGGGGAGCTGTTTGTTCCTTCGCATGTCACGGGCTTCGTTCTCAACAAGCACCTCCAATAATCTTCAATAGACAAAGTTATGTCACGTTGAGGCTTGGTGTCCCACGGGATTTGAAACATCCCAAGGCCTGACAAGACTACTTCTAATTTTGAGAATTACGGCCCAAGGATCCACCACAATGGGAGCAGACATTCATGAACACTTAGAATCATTCCTTAGCAAGACGTATGTCCCCACCCTACCCTGTAGGTGCGTTTTTGCTTTCTTTTTTGCTGTGTTGTTTGTTGATGTTTGTTGTATCAATTCATGTGCAGATCTGTTTACGTGCCCACTCATATATGGCCATGAGAGGCTACATGCGCATACAGCCGTACCTTGATAGACAGTTATCTCTACATATATTTGCAGATCACATGGTCGCAAATATTTGCATACATTAGCGCCATAATTATCAGTATATATTATTACTTCGTTAAGATATTTCTATCTTTTCATTCATACATTTACGTTTGTACATGTGTGTTGGCATGTTTGTCCATCCCTGTGCGCATGTGCCATGGTTCAGGAGCAGGCTGCATTGGCAGGGGGCGCCCCCCCTTGTGGAGCGACAGCCCCTGGCCCTGATGGTCGTGGGGATGGGGATAGGTTGGTCAACCAGTGGGAGATTCCAGGCGCTCGGCTCGGCTTACCATGAGGGAATCATTTGATGTTTGAAATTTGGGGAATTGAACAATGAAGCACTTGACGATGTTGGTTGTGTTGGCTATGCTCCAAAAGTGCGAAAGGCCCAAACTAAGAGAAGACGACTCTGAACTGACCAGTACTAGGGCAATGAGCGTTCCAGAAGCCCACGGCTGTGCCTGTCAAACCTGAAGCTTGCTCAAACCATCCCGCTCGTGACAGGAGCATTGGGCAGAAATTTTCAGCGCTTGTCATGTCTCATGATTTCTGTTCAAACAAGAAAGAAGACTCTCTAAAGCCAGAAAATTGTTCGACCCTGTGCCTTTTCTTTGTTTATGGGTGATCCACTTGCTGCAACTGTCCTGAAATTTGGTGATTACATGACATGTGGTAGCTGTGTATAGTTGTGCATGTGAACATGCAGAGACTTAGTTTGTATTCGTTCAAAGATCGGTGAAAGCCAGGATTTGATATGAAAGTTCGATTCTCGCCCATTTCGAAGGGAAGAAGAGATTAGAGATTACTGCGTTCCAAGGCATCCCTTGAGGGAGCACGCCTTCGCAATCCTTTGCGATATGACCTGTACGTCCCAAGCAACTCGCAGTTTGCACCCTGGAAGCAGCTGCCCAGGGTTTGTTGAGATTTTCAAGTCACCTTTTGGGAACAGGTTTCATGGTGCCTGGAAATCGGCAAGAGCGGCAAGGCGGCAAACCATCGAGCAAGGCTTAACATGTTCGCGCGGGAGTGGCTGAGCCCGCCAAGTTATCAGCCATCTGGAAACATCATCATCAATGAATACAATAAAAAATGATCCCCCGTCCAATTTAATGTCATGGATCATGATACGGCATTGTCACCATAACCAGCCAGCATTGCATAAAGCATAAACCTTGTCAACCATAGTCATTTTCCAATCACCGTCCATCCTCAAACACTACTGCACCATCATCATCCTCATCATCATCATCATCATCATCATCATCATCATCATCATCATTCTTTTCCTCCCGTCATCATCATCATCATCATCATCATCATCATCATCATCATCATCATCATTCTCTTCCTCCCCATCATCATCATCATCATCATCATCATCATCATCATCATCCTCATCCTCATCCTCATCCTCATCATCATCCTCATCCTCATCCTCATCCTCATTATCATCATCATCATCATCATCATCATCATCATCCTCATCCTCATCCTCATCCTCAT
>VSDK01012364.1:34051-55103 GCA_009767595.1 Symbiodinium kawagutii
TCTTCTTCTTCTTCTTCTTCTTCTTCTTCTTCTTCTTCTTCTTCTTCTTCTTCTTCTTCTTCTTCTTCTTCTTCTTCTTCTTCTTCTTCTTCTTCTTCTTCTTCTTCTTCTTCTTCTTCTTCTTCTTCTTCTTCTTCATTTGCAGCAGCACTCATCAACCATTGCTTGTGCTTGCTCTAAGGCTTTGGAGTCAAGGCTGTGCAGGCTTCTTGGTTCGAAGCCTGGCCCAGAACGACATGCAGGTGCGGGAGGGCAAGTCTCAAACATGGCTGGAATGGAAGTTTGCGACTGAGAAACCGATTGATTTGGCACCCATGGGGATCTGGAATGTTACGCCATTTGTGGAGACCTGACATTCTGCAAGCTTCAGTCTAGCTCGTTGGGTTTTTAGACCATGTGCTTCTTGCACGGATCCCATGATCCATCATCCTGGGAACGGCGGAATGAGACTTGCGGCCCCAAATCATCCTAAATCCATGGTATGAACACCACCATTGGTTGTTTGGATGTGATTCCATCAGATCGTTTTGCAGGTCATTGCTAGGTGCCAGCCCAGCGCACAGGTTCCTGCTTTGGAGGCATTGGTTGGATGGTTTGCCGTCAAGGACGGCAGTGCTTTCAGCCAAGCCTGGTGTTTTAAGGACAAGTGGTGCTTATTGGAGCTGGAAACAACTGGATGCCCAGTAGTTTCTGTCCAGTTTGGCATGACGATCCTCAGAACCGGACCCTAAAGATGGCTATTGTGGCTCTAGGATGCTCTAGGTTTCTTACCTCCAAATCTAACCTTGGAAACAATCGATGTTCTTGAACCTTCAGATGAAGGTGGCTTCAGCCGCCAACCATGCCAGTACGCCGTGACAACAGGAGCACCGTGCGAATTGGTGTGAGCGACTGGAGGGTTTCTTGCTGAAAGGCAGGGCTCCACGGCATATGTGTTTGGAACGTTTTCGCTGTAAAGCCTACGTTTGCGCGATGTTTGCCCGCCCTCGACGGTCAGACTTTCCTTATTATGATCGAATTCCTGCGGAATTCAAAAGCTATTACTGCACTTGAGTTTCTCACTCAACAAAAACCAAGCCCTAAAAACGTCAAACAGAAATCTCTGGCGCAGTCCTGTTGACCTGTCACCAGATCCTGAACGGCACTGTCTATTTCGGGAGCTGCACAGATAATATGGGGTCGCGGGGAACATTCTTGAACCAACCAGAACTGATGAAGCAATGGCCGGATTATTAAATCTGTGTATCAACCAACTATTGGGGGTTTCTTAAAATTGGGGACCCCCCAAATCATCCCAATTTTTTCTTGAGATACGCCCAATTCACTATATTGAGTACCATGAAGTATCCTGACAATCTTGAAGCGTCCAAGCCCGTTGAAAGGTCCGGACTTCTTCATGCGATTGCTGAACATCTTCAAGTGCCAGGAGCGCAATATACCCCATGTGTGACCTATGGTCATGTGCTTTCGAAGTGACCATGTTTTCTATGTGAGAATTGCCTAAGTGTGACCCATGATGTCATGCATGAATCATGATGTTTGAATGGATGTAATTTAACGGTATTTGAATGTAAGTCTGCGAGCCCTGGCATAAGAAGGTCCGGTGCGCCCAAGCGACTCTGGCGACCACCATCCAAGGCACCATAGGCCTGAGGCCAACAGCAAAGAACCATGAGTGTAGACGGAAGCTGCTTCAAGGAATTGGAAATCAATTGAATTCTGAGATCATTTGGCTGGTGGATTTTTGTTCAGCATTTTCCCCAGTATTTACAGATGGCTGGTGGGTTTTTTTCAGCATGTTCCCCTGTATTTACAGATGATTGATTGGTTGACTATTATTTTTCATAGGGGCTATAAGCACCAACCAGTCGTTGGTTTGCGACGTCTCTCATGGTGATCAGTCTGCGACTTAGATGATTCGGTGTGCCTTTCACGAAGTTCATCCCGGGGATATCTTGATTATCAACCATTACCGTCTTATCATTAAAGACCATCATATCTTATGATATACAATATACAGTATTTGGCTCAATAGAATATATTTGATATCATTCTTGATTATCAACCATATACAGTATTTGGTTCAATTTTATCATGCTTGGACAAGGATGGCCGGCAGGTTGTTCGGATTTCTTCGCTTGGTGAGGACGACGCCATCTTTCTGAAGGTCCTGGATCCCTTGTTGAAGTTGGTGACTTGCTCGCCTGCCACTGGGCAAGCAGTTGATCATTGGAAGAATGGGCACAACCCAGTGGTTCAACGTACTTTCAACATGAGGGCAAGTGATGGTTGATGATAACCTTTATAGTTGATAATGGTTGATAATGATGGTGAATGCCCCCGGCACAGCTCCGGCAGGGAGACCTGACAGCGATGGAGAGAGAATGATGCTTAGTCATGGTTGGTTGTGATTTAGAGGTGCTGAACAACATGGTTCGACGGTGATGGCGACATTATTTGTTATGAGGATTCCTCAACACCCATGTTCGGCGTTTCCAAGTGCAACAACGGGATGACCAGTGTTCAGTGCTCAAGTGTTCAACATAACTATTGGACCGGCAAACGCATCATCGTGACAACAATGAGAATGACATCATGGTTCCAACTTATATACATCATTCCAAAGCATGTCCTGCAGTTGCCCAGGCCTGGGTTCTTATGCAATTGAACATACCCCTGATTTCAAGGCATCAGATGAGAGGGACCGTTTGAGCAATTAAGGAAGCGCCTCTTGCTTTGAAACTGACAAGAAATCTTTATCCATGCAAACTACTCTTGGTGCCTAATTCATTTTGGGATTGGTGGCCTCCTGGCACATCCAAACGGTCTAATCCGAATCCCGTTGAACCACTCTCAATCACTATGAGCCTTGTAAGCTGTTGTTCGCCAACCATTATCCACCATCATTGGTGGACACCGATGCCCCTTAGATTTGCCAAGGATGCTTCCAGCCTTCGATCCCCGGATCCTCCCAGCCCCAAGGAAACCAACGCGGCCCTGGCCAACAGCGACGAGTTCCTGGGTGAGCTCCTGCGACGCCTGGAGACCGAGAGCGAGGAGCCCGAGTCCAGTGCCTCGGCGAGGTCTCCACCAGGGGGGGCCCTTGGAGGCCCCTAGGAGGCCCCTTGGAGGTGCACAGGAGGTCCTCCATGGTGTCATTGGCAGAAGGTTGGCAGGTCCATTTGCCAACCATTTCGATCCACCAAGCTGACGTCCCCCCGCTTGTAGGGCCCCACCAGAGGGTTTTCCCAGGTGTCCAACCCAATTAGATGTCCAATCAGCAGCCAGCCTAAGATCACTTTGGCCATCGCCAGCTCCACTTGGAAGGCAAGAATCAGTTCAACTCCTTAAACGCAAACTTCTCTCCGGACTTGGGCCAAGCTGCACGAGCCGCTGGGCAAAGATGGGGCAGTTGAAGGTAGGCCGGGCCCTGCTCTCTTTGTTAGTTCCTCCAGGTGGTTTTCTTTCATGATCACCACCGCCACCACCTCCATCATCATCATCATCATCATCATCATCATCATCATCATCATCATCATCACCGCGGAAATCACAACATTGACCCCCCAGCATGAGGCGGGACCTCACAAAGGTTCCCTGCTGAAACGCAACTGAGTCATGCATGCGGAAGTGGTTACCGTCCATGGGTAAATGGCTCAAATAGCTCCAAGAGCCCAGCAATGCTTCACTCCAAAATGGAGACCAGCCTTGGTTTGAAATGATGATTGGCACGTTATTGAGAGGTGCTGATGGTAGAATGGCCCAATACTTCTGGATTTCAAGCAGTTTGTGATGTTAATTGGCAGCACTGGCTGCGAACAAAGCTGCCACCGCTACAGTAGCCCCAAGAAGTTGTTTCCAGTCAGCTCACCCCTTATGGCCTCTAAAGAGTTTCAGTAGTTGAAGATTGCTGAATTGCCACTAACTCCAAGTTCCTGTTTGAGCCGATAATTCCCCAAGGTTGGCACATCGCTGCTTTTCACTTGGCTCCTCCCTTGGCCAACCATCCAGCAGGGTAGGGATCCAAAGGCAACGATGCCATCTGAACTGCTGTCCCAAGGTAGGCACGCCCGTACGGCGCTTGGTGAGCGCACAGGCCCCTGACACAGACGAGGCGGTGCGTGCTCGGCAGTCCTTGCTGAGACTGCTGATGCAGTTGTGCCAACCCCTCAGCAAGGATCGGGCGCTGGGGACGCGAAGGCCTTGTGGTGCCAGGGTGATCCCCTCTGACCATGAGACCGATGCATACAAATGCCTTTTTTTCCTCCGGAAGAGATGGGGAAAGCACCAAGAACTTTGGCGATCTTTCGGGTACATCAGTGGTGGACACTCCTAGTGCCTTCAGGAAAGCAAGGCGCTTGGGACTAAAAGTCATGAGCATTGAGCCACGAAACAAGAAAAGAGTTGCCATGGTGTGGAGTCATGAGCCACTTGGCGTTCCCGTAGTGCATGACAATCCTCAAGAAATCAGGGACCAGAATCTCCGGTGGGAATGTGTTGTTAATGAGTCACATGTTCATGTCCATGATGATGACCTCCCGTGGTGTCCATCGTGGTACTCCCTCACCATTCCAACACGAAAGCATCAGTTTCATTTTAAAGGTGGTCCCGGGCCTTTGGGACAAATGGGACTAACCAAACTGGGCGAAACATGAACCGAGGACAACAGGGACAACAACTCTACCTGTAGACTCAGCCGAGGGATGTTCACCCATATGTCATACTTGGATAATTTTTGGCGGCTCCATCCAACATTATCCAACTGTGAGCTTCTCCACGTACCCTGTATTCTTGTTGGTTTCTATCTATAGTATACAGTATCCATCTTGTTATTCACTTACCACATAGTATACATAGTCTCAACCCATCTCCGGAGTTCTTCAGGAGCAGTTGGCCATGTTGGTGCAGCGCTTCCGCCTGAAGCAACAACTCCAGCGCGTGTTGGCAGAGGAGAAGCGGCGCCAGCGGGTGATTCTCAGCGCCATTGCCCACCAGCTGCTGGTGCCCAGGCTGCAGGTGTCGCGTATCTCGAAAGATTGGGAAATTCCCTGGGTTTTCCGCAGAAAAAAGCGATGGATCCAGAATTCTTCCGTATTAAGAGCGACGGAAAGAGAGAGAGAGAGAGAGAGAGAGGGAGAGAGAGAAAGGTCAAGCTGTTTCCCTAGCCGGATTTTTGGAGATATTTTGGAACGACTGGGGGTACTTTGATGGATACACCTTGAACTTGCCCCGGTACCAAAGATCTACTTAGCTATACTGTGGTTTGCCCCGTAACAGGCTCAATTTTGGTTGACGGCAGGAGCAAGGTAAAGCCGGGGACTCTTTGTGCCAATGAGGGTTCCCAGCCCTTTTTTGTTGCTCTGGTTTCGGACCTTTGGCCCAATTAGACTTGCAACAACTTCTTGTCGGCATTTCATTCTTCATCAAGCCGGAAATGATTGTTGTGACGTCAATTGATCGGCTGATGCAACTGAAAAGGTTTTGCATCTCCCAACGGTTTGGACCAGGTCATGTTCCAGAACGCTGCTCCGGATGATGGGAAAGAAACTTCACGCTCCAATTGAGCCAACTGGTTTGCAGAGGCTCGGGAAGGAATTGCGGCAGTGGACAAAGGGATCAAGAAGCATGTCGTCCCTCTTTTTTCGGAGCCATCATCTCTGAATCTATGTGTTTGTCTGTTTGTTTGTTTGTTCGTTTGTCTATCTGTTTGTCTATCTGTCTGTCTATCTGTCTGTCTATCTGTCTATCTGTTTATTTGTCTATACTATTTATCATAATTTATCAGAATTTGTCATAATTTATCATAATTTACCTATCCATCTGACAAGATTAACATTCAGACATTTTGAAACGCGAAAACCTTGCAGAACGTGAACCAGATCATGCAGAACTCCTTGAGTTGCTGCAGCGCCTGAAGAGTTGCTGTCGTAGCACAGCTTTCGCTGGCGCATGCCAGCGTCCACTGGGAAGCCTTGTGTGTCAACTGGTACCTAGGTGTGTCTTCAACATTCCGCCGTTACATGACATACCATTTGTGAATGCACTTTTAGAGAAAACCCAGCACAGATGGCGATGGTGTGCGCGCGTCGTTTCTACACATAGCTAAGGGACAGTTAACCATTTGAGGCCGCTGGTTGCTACAGCCAGGCTTTCGAGATGGGAAATCTTCACGGATTGCAGTGCCGTGCGGATGGAAAAAAGGCGCCAGTGCCAGGGGAAACCCAAAAATATTTAAAGGCTAAGTGCACCCGATCAACATGGGAAAGAACACCTGGAAGATGGATTCAGGTGAAGTAGTGTAGCCCCTTGGAGCATAACTATAGTGAGAGGCTCTTCCTAAAAGTGGTTGCTAAGGATCAACCCAAATGAAAGTGAGACCCTTTGATATGACGATCTCCGATTTGGTGTAGGTTTTTTTCCAGCATCCCGCAAGCTATGCCAACAGCTAACCGCCGTTACTTTTTGCCGAGGTCAGGACAAGGACAACCAGCACCAGGGCAGCAAACAGTAGAAGTGCTTGTCCTCGCTCAATAAATGATAATGGACAGCATTTTCTTGTACTACAGATGCATTTCAAGCACACATGAACTAATGTCATTCTCAGTCATTCTTATGAACAAAGGCCATGTCAGGATTTCTGTGAACGTGTCGCCTTTCCATTTGGTTTAGCCGGCATCCATTTAGACATCACAATGCGCCTTGACATCCATGGTGCTGTGGGCAAACACAAGGCCAAAGACTCCAGAAGAGGTGACTATCGATATCGATGGCGTGGGTCCTGTCACTCGCCTATGTGGGGGCGCCGTGGCACCAAGGACTTGAAACCGGGAATTACCCAGGAATTGCCGAGGATGTTTCTGGAGATGGGTGAAAAATTATAGTTGGTCAGTCTCACGATTGGAGATGCCGATGGAGAGAGAGAGAGAGAGTACTCATTTCAAAATTATGTAACAATTACCCATATTTAGAAGAGGTTGAGTGAATTTGGCAGATAGGTTGGCACTGCGATTGAAATGGGGAATGGTCAAAGGATAAAGTGGATGAACATTCCCCTATTAATTTCAACTGACCAGGGCATATCTGGGATGTAAGGAAGATTCGTGATCATTTGCATTAACGTATGTCAGATTTCATCCGTTGAGGTTAGTCGAGGTTGCTGTAAGATGATGAATCCAAATACAAAAATTGGATGAAAATTGTTGGCAAATCTGCAAGCTTGTGGAAGCTGGATGCCAGTACCATGAAAACTGCCTGGGTGTAAAATGATCAGTGCTGTAAAGAGAAATCTGCGGTTGGCATGTGATAGTTGGTTTTAGGGGTGTGCATGGAGTATGGTGAGTGCCACTATCCACTGGTCAAACATCACGTCAGGTCAATTGGACTTGCAATTTGCCAGGTGCCCCCACTGGAAGAGGGCAAGCAGACCGATCGTAACTCGTCGTCCTGGAAGGTCGATTTGCTGACTCGCTGCATCTCTCAGTAGATTGGGTACCCCTGAAACCAGTATGAAACTTATCCTACTAACGAGATTTGCTTCTCCGTGTCGGGATTACCAATGCAAGCCGCCATGATTCCCATGTCCTCTTGTTGTGGGAACTGCCAATCGCGATCGAAGTGGCCACAAATCAGCTGATGGCATGCGTCAAGAGTTCCACAAACCAACGGTGCCAGTAGATGAAAGGCTACACATTTATGGATTTACTGTGGCTACACTACATGTCCTTTCTGAGCCACTGGTCCTTGTGGGTCATGACACATGGCGATGCTGCGTGTCCTTCTGGGCCACTGATCGCCGCAGCTTTGGCTCAATTCTCTTGTGCCAAGCACTTAAAACAGATCTTTTTTGATCGACCCGCAATGCAGTGCTTGAAGACCATGCTTGGTCTTTTCGTGGCTTCCCTCCTCAGCGGTGCTGTTGCCTTAAAGGCCAAGGAAGCTAAGGCTGTCGACAAGTTCGGCTTCTACTTTCCGGTGCATTCGCAGATTCCTTCCACTCTCAACGTGTTGAAGTCGGTGAGACAATACTATCCCAACTCGCCGATCTATTTGCTGCAGGATGGAGGCAATGTGGATTTTGGCAAGTTGTGCAAGGCGGGACTGCAGTCATGGTTCGCAAGCTTGCAAACCACTCAACCTGGTGAATGGTCGTGAGTCCTGACTTTGAAGCACATGAGCACGCCTTTAAATGCGCATACGGTGTGGTATGTATCCTAATATCCTACATGTTTGCAGATGACCTTGCCTGTTTGTAACGTTCTTTGTTCCATGTGTTGCTGCTGTTATGACTTGAAATCCTGCAATCCCTCTATACCCTGATGATCCACGTTGGACCTCCTGAACCCCTCCGAACCAGTTCATAATTTGAGACTATCCAGAAGTGCTAGCTTTGGTGGTCTTCAAAGCATTGAGAAATGTCAGTTCGCAGCAGGGGAACCAATAAGAAGAAAATCCAGTAAATCTGAACAGAGGTTTTTGGAGCGATGTCGCTAGAAGAAGAATGAGAAGAAGAACTCATGGAAACTGATAGTCCGTGGCTGGACTTCATCACACTTCATCCATGCACATTGCACGTAAAAAAATGCTGGTTTGAGGTCAAGCATCGCTTCTCCCTGGCCGCTTTGAATGAAAAACCGAATTGATTGCATTAGGTCATTAGGAGTTGCCGAAGATCGGGGAAACCACACAATACACAGGTTTCCTACCCTCAGTGACTGTGGGTACTGCCTTGGTTGCGGGTATGCCCAGATCATGCGTATTCTTGCACGCCTACTAGACCAGCCATATGTAACAAACACATTCAAGAACTCTCACCCCATGATGATCCATCGACATGATCCATTGACGGTTCTGAGATTCACAACCGGACCAAACACCTGGAACCAGATACTTCAAAACCACATGTTCAAGCTTCGGCTGGTCAACTCCATTGCTTCCGCTTAGATTGATGCGCTGAATCGGGAGACCTTGCTCACCATCCACTGACCTGTCCCAAACACAATCCCAGCACATGCGATAGAAGTTGAACCATCTTCCGTGACCATCCAAGTTCGGGATTCCTGCTTCCCCTGTTTGAATCGTAAGAAATGATCTTAAAGAAACATGGCCCCAGCCTTCCCAGGAGAAGGAATACAACTGCATCTTCGACCGAGTGCATGGCGAGAACAGCCGCTGGAACCCTCACAGCTGGTTCGCGCGCTTTGTGAAGGCGACTAAAGCTTTGGGAACGGAAGCTTCGTTGACAGCCCTGGGCGCTTGGGAAGTTGATGCCCCAAGGAGCCCCTGAGAGTAGCGGTTTAATTGACCGAAACAAATCAACCCCCTTAGAATTTGCATAGACAATGGTACCACCATTAATTAAGTTATAAGGGGGCCAGTGCAGACACCTCCAAACGCATATATCCGCATGCTCAATTCTTCACATCAGGCGCATAGTCATGAAGAATACTCTCGGCTGTTGGCATGCCAACAGCTTCATGTGTTCTCATCAGGGATGTGAGGATCAGCGAGAGGTTCGTGGCTTGGACCAGCCAGAAATCATGTTCTCCAGCCCTGACCCATCGAAGCCCAGATTTCCTTTTGCTTCATCAGCGGCGCCTGCGGTGTAGAATTCCCCGGCTGCCCCACAAGGCTGCTGCTATCCTAGCGGTGAGCTCATGTTGTGGTTTGTTGATATGAGTTGAGTATCGTGCTGGGTATGTTGCTACCTCTTTCTATCCTGGTAATCCATACGTAATGAAAACAAAGGCATGTTGCGTAGTGGAATACATGCTGGTGATTTTGTTGACCGTTATCCCTGGTGTTCGACTTTGCCATGATGATATTTGAAAGCTCAGGGGGACATCTGCTGACTGCTGCACCAAATCAAGTGTCCATGTTTGGTAAACGGTCCAGCTTGTTTTGGCTCATGCCCTGGTCAAGACCATGGAAGTATCATGAGAATCCTCAAGAAGAGCCGAAACTGAGCCTTCGATGGCCTTCGTGTGCTTTTTCACCACCACCCAAGCTGCTTTCTTAGTCGGTGTCGCTTGTGTTGCTCATTTCAGTGTTTGGTGACGGCTGACGTTGCCATTGAAACAGGTGCGCAACTGCAAATACTATACAAGACAATAGATACAATAAGCGCGCATTTACACAGACATGTAAACAGTATACATGCATATGACTTCATACATATAAAACAGTACAAAGCTACAGGAGGGCAGTGGAGAGACAGAGAGAGAGGTAGTTGTCCTGTATAAGTAGCTAGCACATCACTCACATGAATTGATGTCCCGAGATATGTACGAGGGCCGAGGCTTGCCATTGCAAGTCGTCAGCGGCACTGGAAAATTGACCCTAAGACAAAAATAGGCTTGGCCCCATGCTAAGCAAGGAGCGCAGCCCAAAAATAGAGGAAGACCAAACCAAGGGACTACAAAAGACACAGCCTGCTGTATGAGGCAGCCACTTAAGCCAAAAGCCAACAGAAGGCTACAACCAAAAGCAAAAACTCTACAAGGGCCAAAAAGGCAAAGCCTCAACATGCCTTGGGCATGGAAGGCCTGGGAGATACCAAAAAAGGCGGTCACTAAGTGTTCAATAGACCTTGGGGAGCATCACGCAGGCCACCAGCACCAATCATGACATTCATATGTGATTCATCTCCCCTCAAGGGGAGATTTGTATCCTCCTAAGGAATATGTCATCTACTTGGAGCCCGATGTCCTGATCCGCAAGCACCACACCATTGAGCCCAAGCACGATGCCGGGGGCATCTATGATGACTTCAACCCACACATGGGACCACAGACCATCAAGTACCTGGAGCAGATGGGTCGGGAGAGAAATCCCAAGTTCAACATCTCTTGGATCCACTTCGGCCTCAGTGGGGGCTCCTACTATCGCTCCGAAGCTGTGTTGGATGCCTTCGCCCCCAAGCATGTGAAGCGTATCGACTTCGCAGCCATGGAGAAGAAGGAGGGTGCATGACATGATATACATGATGGTCATCATGGTACCCCATGAGTGCATGACATGTCCAAAAACAACAGGTATTTAACAAGAGCTTGGTGATTTCTTTGCTTGTGAAGTGGTTTGGGTTGATTTCGGGAGTGACTTCCCAGTGACGGTGCCACTGAAGCTCAAGAAATCCAGATATTGTTCTGACGAAGTCTTAACTCCATTGCGGAATTACTGTTCAGCGCTTACCTCTTTAGAGGTCAGTGTGATTAGTGTGAACCCTGTAAATCCTCATGATTTTTGAGCCAGACCCCATTCCATAGTTTGGAAATTGAAGGTGCTCGGTGATGACTTTCTTCTAAAGTATGGTCGCTTCGGGTCGGCTTGCTCGAAGGTCAAAATTGGCGTAAGATTGCTCAAACTAATACGTGCGCGTTTGAAATGTATTGCTTTGCATGGCGTACAAGATGCAGGCAAACTTTTTGAGTACACTTAGGGCCTTCACAAGCCCTACTGCAGCCACCGACTGAACACCTCAGAGCGGGGAGTTGCATCAAACCATCTTTTGACACTCGATGGGCCCGACAGAGTTCTGCATTTTTGGGTAACTTCTTGGTGAAACTCATACCTCGTGCCTTGGTGATACGTCCAAGTTCCAAAACTAACGCCAGCTGCTGGCTTCAGGAGGGTGATAAGACCATGAGCAGCGACTTTTCTATGCTGGTGGCGCTGTACGCACGCGGTTGGACTGTGCACCTTGGCGTTGGACTTGGTTAGATTCTGTTAGAGGTTATTTAATGTTAATAGGTATATTTTTTGCCCGGCATACCCCAAAGAACAAATAGTTGCATTTAGCAACGACTGCGGATGTTCCGTTTTGCTTTTACTCCCTCTCTCTTGCTCGAGCCGTCATATCTCTGCGGGATTCTCGAACGAGAATAGCCTGGCAGGTCAGCAGATGTCATCGGATGTCATCAGACATTTTGTTGGCGACTCTGTGGTTAGATGTGGTTTGCATGTTCTTTTTGTGCTTCTTTTGTTGGCTTCGAATCATTTGTTCATTGTGTTGCATCCTTGGGAGCATGGATCAGGTCATATTTTGGTGCACTGATGCAGTTCAGTTCTGGTTTTCCCGTCAGATCCACTAAGCCGTTTAAAATGGTCATTGGAACGGATATTGGCTTCATTTCATGTTTGATCAGAACCCATTGCATTGTTGTAATTGACCACACGTTATATCATAGCATGTGGCAACAAGCCTCTCTTGTCATCACTGACACTGGCTGTTGTCGATCCTGTGCATGTTGGTTAGTCGTGGTTACTGGTACTGTGGTGATCCAGGCACCCTTCAACAAGATCAACCTGAGGTCACCAGTTGCTGATATTATGACTCATGTTGGCTAAGAATGGTTAGAAACACTTCGGCTTAGCTTAGCCACACGTGTTGGTAAACCATGGCGTGGGCCATCAAGCCTCGCCAACCCTGGCCAGCCCAGGTACCCATGGGAGGAAACTTCTCAGCATTGGCTCAGCCCGAAGAAGCCCACGGATCCTGAGCGCAAGTCCGAGAAGATGTCCGCGGCCTTCGAGCACAATCACAAGGAGTGGCGGCAATGAGTTTGGGAGGCGGAAAAACCAGCAAGTGAGATAATAGGCAAATAATAGGTAATCAGTAATATTGGTTAGTATTGGTTATATAATAGGTTGATATCCAAGTGAGATAATAGGCAAAAAATAGGTGAGATGGTTGCGGCTCAAAATGCAAAGGCCCGATCCATACCCCGGGCCCACATGCAATCCATACCACTGATCCATACCACAACGCAGGTGATCCAGACCGATCCCATACCCTCGGATCACCGCATACCGATCCATACCCGTTTTTTTGAGCCATACCCATATTAGGTAACCAGCAATATTATATATATAGTCAATATTGGTTAATAGCTTGATATTCAACCGCAGTGAGTTTGATTAATATTGGTTAATAGGCAACACGCACATATTGATTTACATATATAATAGATACAGATTGCATGATATGATATGATAGTGCTTTACATTTTGCTAGGTTGTCAGTAGTTCAATCAAGACGTTCAATTTGGAGGTCGTCTCGTTCCAAAAGATTCAGCGATTTTGATGATCATGTGGATTTTGGACATGCAACGACCACCCTGCAAAGTCTGCACTTGTGATTCTTTGTTCGCTCATGCAAAGCTTTGAACAAACCTTCTGATGCTCTGGAAAAATTAGTTTTGAGCCATGCCACGGGGCGGGTTGCCCCATTGCTTTTCACTTGACGCATTGGGGTTCTGACAAAGGGTTGAAATTTTCGCCCTTTGATTGGACGAGGACCTCCCTGAGAGCAATCCCAAAAGCGGCAGACCACATGCATTCACATGCTTGAAGAATGATATACAGGTGAGAGACAAGCCACTGCTCCTGCATAGACACCCCCAAAAGAAGGGATAAAACCAGCAGGGACTGCCTATGAAACAAAGATGAGAAAGGCTCAGGATGGTATGATAATCATTGACTTCTCAAGCATTTAGATTTCTCTGATAAACGAACCTGCAAGTCCACCATTTATACTTTGTTTTCTTTTAGAAAATCGCAATTTTTCGCTTCCAGGCTTCCAGAATCAGATGGGACCCAGTGTAGCGCGGCTTCATTTGCCTGGCCTCCAACTGCACGCCCAGGAGCACTACAACGACCCGGTGCTCGCCAAGGACCGGAAGCTGATCAGCACCTTCGCCGAGAAGTTCGCGGACACTACCTGTCATGGTTGCGTGTGGTATCACGATGCGGATCCCAACCAGCATCTTGGCGCAGGATGCTCCAAATATGGTCGTTTCTGATAATACGGGGACCTCCCAAATCATCTCAAATTAACACAGTTTATAACAAACATCCAACATCAACCAGTTATAGCAATATACAATATATAGCAACAAACGAACCCATTTTTGGGGGTTCCCTCTAGTGAGAAACCACCATACATGTACAAATCCACATAAAGTGAAATGGTAAAGGAAATTGTGGGTTCGCTGGGATGGGCTCGTTTTCACTATAACGGGTTGGGAACCAGCCAAGAGCTCACTTGCAATCGATCCATGTTTGATCTACATTGGTGTTTTTTTCGCAGTTTGTACGCAGTATGGCCAATCCTTTGTGCCTACGAAAGATGAAAAGAATTGACATGTTTATCATTTCATGGAAGAGGTTGCTGTGCAACATAGCATCGGGATCCAGAATCCTGTGGGAAATCTGCAATCAAAAGCAGTACTGGCAGCGATGTCCTGGCTTTGAGGCGCTATCCGATCCCAAGTCATCAACCAGAGATCCCCAAGAAGTACCGCTACCCGCTGACCGCGTAGACGCGACTAGCAGATGACTGATGTTGCGAGGAAAAGAAGGGGTGTGGAGAGTGTTGAGTCAGTTTGGAGCGATGGCTGTGAATTTTGTGGGCTCAGATCGCTATCCGTAGAGTTGTATAAAGGGTGCCTTTTGTTCAACCGCGAATGCTCAGCAACAGGTTAGATGTTTTAGGAAAAATGGCATTGCAAATCGTTTAATCATTAATCACTACCTTCATTGCATAATCACTTGGAATATCTTTCAATTGCAGCTGAACTCGTTGAGACTACGATGGAAAGAGGATTAGAATTGCATCACCTGGCATAGGCTTAGAATGGAATCTTCATCACAGACCATTTGCCCAGCGCACCACAGCGTTTGGACACGACCCCACGGCCATTGCAGGGGTTGGTCCCAACCTCCCTAAAATGTGGCACCGCAACGGCCAGTGCTGACACTGAGCACTTGAGGTGCGAGTAAGAAAAGTGAGGGTCGAAGGCAGCCAAGCGTCCCACTGGTGTGGTAAGGGTCGAAGGCCGTTTTTTTGCATCAAAGCAATCGCCTAACATCGCGTGGTTACAGACATGCGATCGCTTCAAAAGTGAACCTAGCAGTGGTGTTTGTATGGTGGCTTTCCTTATGAAGACTTGAGCCAGACCAGATTTTTTTCACCCAACGTTCCTCAAGCAGTTTGTGCATGTTTGGAATTGTTGGTGTAGTGAACTTATTGGCAAAGTTTGAGTATTTGCATGCCTTGTGGTGGCTGTCAGGGGAAGCCTGGGAAGCTACAAAGCTGAAACGTTGCTTTATGCAGCTTGGCAGGTAACAGTCAGCATGCATCGATTTGATTGCGACTCCTTGGAATGCTAAATCTCTGTGATACACTCAATGTGATGTTTGCGTTGGAACCTGTTCCAGGCTTGCAAATGTAAAGGTGTGAAGCATCATTCATGGGATAGAGATTCCTCGCATCTAGGAAATCAGTGGGTGTGTGAAAAGATGTCGACTATCTATTTGGTATATGCGCGGATTTTGATGCTCCCAATGACTCTAGGCCGGTGATTTCCCAATGCCAACGATTCATCCCATTCCAAGGGATGAAGATGCAAGTAACTCTCAGATATTCAGAGAAAGAGAGAGAGAGAAAGAGAGAGAGAGAGAGAGACAATGCACAAACATGATACCATGTGAGTACATCTGAAAGCGTGCAACTCGGTTGCCATTCTGACCCATTTCCAAAGAAGGCGGATGATTGTGTTCCCCACCGTTGCCCCCAGTGCCATGGCCCCAAAGCAACCAAGCCATTGAATCCCACCGGTTTCAAGAGCAGCGTTTGATCAGCAGTGGACAACCAATGGACACCTGCGATAGTCAAGGGAAAAATCTGTCGCACTGACGCATTGTTGGCAATCACCAACCATTGTTTCCCATCATGGCAAACCACTATTTGGCAGCCATCAATACTAGCCGAAAGTGATGTTGTTGGTTCTTTCTCATTGGTGACGAATCCCACTACCAACGACTCTCAGCCACTATGAACCTGAATCACCCAAGAAAATCAATAGAAAAACCAATGAAAAGCAATAAATGACCAAGGAGAAACCAAGGAGAAGCCAAGGAGAAACCAAAGAAAAGTGAAGGAAACCCACGAAACAGCCAAGCAATAACCACGGAAAAATTAACGAAACAAAATAAACAATAAGGAAAAGCAACCGAAACATGAAGGATAATCCATAAAAGACCACGGAGAATGAGGGAAAACCAAGGAAACCACCCTTGATGATTGGTCCACCCTTGCTTGTGCTCTTCGAGGATCGGCTGGGCGTGGAAGCAACTGCCACGGACCTTGAGATCCGACCCTTGACCGCGAGTTCGCTAGGGTACAGTGGCGACCTCCACATTTGCACAGTTCCCTTTCCACCAAATGTCTGAGACAGAACTGAGTCGCAAGTGAGACCAGTGCGCTTTTAATGATCAACAGATTCTCTGAATGCTTTCTTGGAACGGGAAGAGTCCAAGAATCTTGCTATGGTGTGTGTTGGGGGTATTTTCCAGAATCGAGTTCTGCCCATGGCAACATCAGCAGCAGCCACAGCCCAACCACAACCAACACAACGCCATGAAACAGCAAGGGGATCGAACAAAGGCCTAAAGCCAAGAGCACCAGAGAAGCAACAGAAAGTAAGCCTGGACAAGACTAAGAACAAGCGAAGAACATCAAAGAACAATCAAGAACAAAAGTCTGAAAGTACCTGGGATCCCCTGAAAGGGTAAACTTCTGCTTGAGCACTCCTGGTGAGGCACTGCCTACAAACGCATGGCCTTGCAGCTCCATCCAGACAAAGGCGGAGATCCCGAGAAGTTCACGCAAATGCGACCCGACTGCGGTCGCCAGCTGGGAGATGCCTCAGGTGTTTGAAGGGAAATTCCAGGGCCCCACTGATCTCATAGGGTTTGACCATGGATAGGCATCCTAATATCATCATGTTTTGACTTGTACCTGGCAGGACCTAGCATTGGCCAATTGGTGTGATTTCGTATTGCTGGATCTCAGGGGCAAAAAGGTTGTGCATGTTGAATTTTGTACTGCCCAAGGCTCGCAAAACGGCGAGTTCGCCCAGCTGATACATTATGGGACCGGGAAAGCTTTTTTCCTGCAACCATTGAAAACCAAGCATTTCCTTCAACGCTGCTTAATCTAGTTTTCAGTTGCTCCCTGGATTGTTTGGATTGTTTGGTGAGTTGTGTTGGTGAAAAGCTTTGATTTGCTGAGATAATGATGCTCACACCATCTCACACCTCAAATGGGCACAGATTGATCTAAAATGACGGTTCCATAGAATAGATTCGTACGGGTGTAGTGTTCCGTAAGTCGGAAAAGGTAGCCGGTAGGCCAGTAGCAGAGCACTTTCAAGCGCTCTCGTTTTCACATACACGGCTCTGCTGAGAAGTTCCCGCATGTGCACATACGGTAGGTATGCCTGTGCAGGCATGGTTAGCAGAGGCAGGACCCAAGCTACAGTCATTTCTTCTCCCATTGGCCTCAGTAGCTCGAGTTCATTTCGTGATACTTTCCCAAAGGTGCAAACTCCTGCTGCACCATGCTGCACCATGCTGCACCATGCTGCACCATGCTGCACCTTACTCTTCCAAGGAAGGAGGCTTATGAAGTGCGGCCCCTCAGGGTTTGGAATTCGAGAGGTCAGCCACTGGAAATAGCCAGAGTTGGTGGCGATCAGGGGGGAAGCCTGTCCATCTATCCATACAGGGGGGTTGCCTGAACCCAAGACGTGGACCTGTGGAACCTGGTGCTTTGTCGCCCTCCTGGCCCCAGAGGAATGCGTCCCAAAGAATCGGAACCTGCCCACACCACATAGCCATGAATGGGCACCCCCAAGTATCAGATGCACTGGATCATCCATCACTTTACACTACATTCTGGTGGAGCGAATTGATGGCAAGGATGGCTAACAATGGGTGACAAGCAATAACTATATAGTGCCAGTTCAGTGGATCTCGACGATTTCTTTTTTGGGATTGATTAGCATGGTTGATCGAGATCCACTCATACTGACGAGATCCACTAGTTTGTGGTTTCAAACACTGTTGATTTGCCCCATGTTTGGGATCATTGATTGACTACTGGGTTGCAACCAGCAACCAGGTAGTGATCATCATTAACCGTTCTAATTACAAGCACTATTAACTACCTTCGCCCAGAAAACTCCTCGAGAAGTCGATGGAACAAACTCTTAACCACCATTAACATCAACATCTAACTATTAACCACTATTAAGCATTGTTAAGCATGGATGAAGCATGGATGAAGCATTAACCACTACAAGTAGCATTCTAAGTCCACCTCCAAGGTGTTGAGCAACCATCAGAAGAGAACCATCTACGACCTGCATGGCATGGAGGGCATCAAGCGCATGGAGCAAGCTGCGCAGATGGAGGGGCACATGTCGGGCTCTAAGCGGCGAGGGCGGCCTGGAAGTCTATCAAGAGGTGGTTGCACTTAGAAATCTTAGATGGCTTTGGACCCATCAAATTAGGAACATTCCCCGCAAGCTCTTGGCGATGCTCCTCAGCTTAGTGGTGCCAGGGAGAGAGGGAGAGAGAGGGAGCAAGCGAGCGGGCGGGCCGGATGAGCTAGCTGGTTGGGGGTTACGATTTATCGTTTTTAATCATCAGTCATCAGTACAGATTGTCAAAAGTTGTCCGTTATTGCTGAGAATGGTTTTAATCAGAAGCAAGGGATTATCATTTTGATCAGTACCAGCAATCAGCCGAGGAATATAATACCAGGGATCGTGATAATGATTTGCTACCATGATCATGGTTTGCTACCATGATCATTATTTGTATCAACCAATGTGTAGGTGCCAGGGCGTCCCTATCGCCCTCATCGGGACCCAGGGACATGGCACCGATGCTGCTGATCTTGATGCAGCTGGCACAAAGCAACCTGCTGATGCGCACCTTGGCTTTGCAAGTTCCTGCTAGCGCGGGACCGGGGAAACCACTGGACATTGATCATGGCTGGTAAGCAGTTCATGATGGTTGATCAACTGGTTGAGCCCAAAAACTGGGTGTATTTGCCCACCGCTGCTACCAGGCATAGAGTTGATGTTTACACCGTCGAATCGACGCACGTTTTGCCTTGCCTTAAAGATCTTATAGTGGTTGTTTGAGTGGCAAGTCTTGGATTAAAAGGGACGGCTGATGTGGGAAATGTTGGGATTTGCCATGCCAAAGACACAACTTAGCTTCGTCATAGGAAACAAGGAGGGAACTGGCATGATTCTAACCAACACCAAAGAGGGCGCATGAATTGATGGAAGTAGCTGTTCTTGGGCAACCCTCTCCAAGAAGGCTTTGTCAGAAGGTTCTTTGACATCAAGTGATGTGATCATGTTAGCACAGGTGGGTCGTGTTGATTCATGAGAATCATCAAGAATTCATCATAGCTACCCTGGCAAGCTGACACCGGACCCATCTCTAAGGTGGAATTTTAGTGGCAATCATTCTGCTCCTGGGGTATCTCGGTTGCATCTCAGGGAGTTGGAGTCGAGGAGCTCTTCCCAAAGCCAACTAGTGAGGTCGGTCTTTGTTCTTCCCTTCATTCTGCTGACCTTGAAGTGGGATGGTGATTCGTCCTTCTCATGGGCCGTTGCCTTCATTCCCTTCTGGAAGCTCAGCGGCGAGAGGATGCGAGATGGCGGAGGGGGGGTGCTGGATTTTTCGGGATTGGCAACCTCAGGTGGTGGTCATGGCAGCAAATGGCAGCTGTTCTTCGGAAGAATGTGAAGCATCGTGCTAGCCCAGACCCACAGATTGTTGAGGAGTATTGCCCCTTTGGATCTTCAGGGGCCCCAATCAACAACTTGCAAGCACTCACTTCAAAGCGTAGCTTTGAGATGCTATTTGGGTGGGAAAGCTCCTTCGGATGCGAGCCAGAGATCATTTGAGATACTTTACCTGCCAACGGTTCAAAAGCGTTTGTAGGTGGGATGTAATACCGTGACGCTAAATTATGTCATGCCAAATCCTAGCACCTGGTGAACATCAAAAGAGGCGAATGAAGTTCCACGTTGTCATAATATGTGCTTGTCAATTTCCATTCTTTGCCGAGCTAGTTTGCCTTTTCCGCTTGCAACGGGTTTTGTTAGCGCAACAACCTGTCACTAGTGGACGAATCAACGAAGGATGACGCAATACATTGTAGTGTCACCATCGAGTGCTTCCAGATCTTGAAGTTGCAGTCTAAGGATCTTTCAGCTGGTGCTCCTGCAGCCCGTCTGAGATTTGGAGATGATTGGAGGTTGGTTGATGGTTGGCTATGGTTGGTTGATGGTTGGTTTGATGGTTGGAGGTGCATATCGGCAATACAGTACATGAGAAACGGGTGCTTTCGCGGTGCTATTTCAAAGCCGCATTATGCCCCATTCAAGTTGTCCCCAGATCGTTCCAAGGGCCGAAAGCACCAAAAAACATGGTCACAGCGCCCGCAGGAGCGCTGGACTGTGTGCGATTGTTCGTATAGCAATGAGCACAGTTTGTGGAGAAATCCTGAAAAAACCCATGTTTTTTCATGTGTCACATCTTGAGTGTGTTTCATGACATGACCAAAAGCGCAGAACTGCGCGCTCCAAATGAGTGTTGTGTCTCAAATCACTTGTCTTTTCCAGGGCACTTTGGATCCAGTGCGCCCAGGTGCTTCAATTTGCAAGTTTTTTTTCTCTATCTTTCACGTTGGTGGTGCTTGCGCAACTTACCCAGGCTGGAGAAGACGCACCCTTCATTGTGGCGACGCCATTGTCCACGCCAGAGGTATTTCCACAGAGTTTTCTCTCTGACTTTCCCTTTGGCAGTCGTGGTCCATTGATTCGGCACACTTTTCTTTACATGGTGCCATTGCCTATCCAACTGCTGCGTGCCTGCTGTACGCTTTCCACGTCTGTTGCGCGTGAACTCGGCACGAGAGTGTTGAAATTTTTGCGAGGCCAGTCTCTGCCAGCCTTTTTCCATCCCAGAGCACCATCTATGTAGCAAGAGGTCTGAGCTTGAATTCCTCCGTGACATCAACTTCACGTGGCAAGTGCAAGCGCACGTTAACATGCCCCACCCCACCCCAACCCCATCCCCCCCGTGACATCAACTTCACGTGGCAAGTGCAAGCGAACGTTAACATGCCCCACCCCACCCCAACCCCATCCCCCCCCCGGACACAAACTTCACTTGGCAAGTGCAAGCG
>VSDK01012364.1:55740-122178 GCA_009767595.1 Symbiodinium kawagutii
CGCCCGTTAACATGCCCCACCCCACCCCAACCCCATCCCCCCCGTGACATCAACTTCACGTGGCAAGTGCAAGCGAACGTTAACATGACCCACCCCACCCCAACCCCATCCCAACCCCGGGGTCAGCGGATTCTTCAAACATGAGGAAAGCGTTGCGCTCCTCGAGGCGCTGACACCAAAAAAACATGACACTGAGGGGACAGTGACGTAGCGAGATTTTTGGCACAGAAGGCCAATTTCAGCTAGCCCTTCGGAACTGAATCTGATCGGTGCATGGTCACAGTCCTTTCTGATTGACTCCTGTTCAACGGTTTCCCTGCGGAGTTTGTTGGGAGTTCTCACGATCCCCGCTCGTAAATATCATGTTCAGTTCAGTGATACGCATCGATATGCAGAGATTGATTTCACAGCTGCGTGATCAGAAGAGCGCTGGCCATTTGTTTGGAGTGCAATGCCTGACCCGGAGCCATAGCATGAAAGCCAACAATTTGCATGAGTGCACTGGTGACACTCTCGCACACTTGATTACACTTGTGAATGCAATTGTTCATACACACCAGTCTGCACACATCCATACACATGCGTGAGTATGAAATCAAAAAATGGGATGCAATGCAATGTCCCGGGTGTTGTAATGTCTTGGAGTTGGAAGGAGTGTATGGAATGCGTATCTTGGTTTCCCTCATGGAATGGAATCCAATGTAATGTATGTATGTGGCCTGTTTCCGCCTGTATTTAGCCACTCTTTTGCGCGGGCGTGCCCTTGTTCATCTAATATGGCTGCGGGTCAAAACCCCGTACCCCTTGATCCCCTATCAATAACCATTGTTTCCCTTATCATTGCTGGTCATTATACCCCATCATTGGCTGGTTTATATTGACCCATGGCCCATAGTCATATTTGTTTCACTAGTTTAGATCTTGGCCTTCAACAGAAGCACTGTGGCATGCAGTGGCGATGGCTCGCTACCTGAGGTGCTGTCAAATGATTTTCTTGAGCGTGCATCAGCCCCCTCCGCCGGATGAAGAGGACACAGCACCAATCTTCAAACAGCGGAGCTGTGCCAGAAAAATATGACCAGAACCCAGGTTCAACATTTCAAACTGCAGAATTCTACTGATTATGAATATTTGTGAGAACCCAGTTCACATATGATTACATCATCCCCATTCAATAGATGAATTTCATGTGAACCCTTATCAGTCGTATAGACGTCAAGTGACTTTCAAACCTGCGATTGGGATATGTTGGACGATTTTGGAAACTCGGGGGGCCCTGCTCACATGTCTGGCACATGTGTTGTCCACATGGTAGTCACAGGTGTGCTTCGGATGCTATACGTATAGATATGTCCAGATATAGGGTTAGATCCACAACAAAAACTATCTACACTAGAAGAATGACGCCAGCCAGCTATGTGTTGTAGAGTTTGGGATGGATTGATATTTCAGATGTCCTTCTGTTTGCAAACTCGTTTTGAGCTTTTCTAGCTGGTTTTGTCAGTTATGCAAGTTAAATATGAACATATGTTTACCGCACATGGACATGCATGTGCGACGTACACGTTCCTTTTTCACATACAGTGTGTTCGCACAAATGATCTTTGGACATGATACAGACGCTTAACGTGAGTCAATCCCAATGCGAAGGCGCCCTGGCACCAGAACCAACACGGACTACCAATCAGCTTCGTGGGCTGTGTACAAGTGTGGATGTAGGCACGGCTACAACAACTGGCGCTAACCTGGCCCAACCATCCAAGAATGATTTGAGCTCTCACATCCGACTTTGTTCTACAGTGAACGAAGCTCTCTTGATTGTTTCGCACTCGTTCCATTTGCTGCAATCTCGTTTGGCTCAGGGGCGGAAAGCGGCATGCCCAATGAGAAGCCCACCATGGCGGTAAGCCTGCATGAATGTTGGGTGGATATTTCAGAGGGTCTCCGAAGTAGCAATCCAATGTTCAACTCCCATTGTGGTATATCAGTTTTGCCTACCCAACTTGTGAAGGCCGCCACGGAATTTATTTGGCTTCCTTAGCCTCCAGCACGTTCACCAAATCCGAGATGTCAAGGTGTTGTTTCATATCATACCACTTTGCTCCCCTTGCGCCTAGCCTTAAATCCCCTGTCAAGTTCAGCATAGTGAAAGCATTTCTGCGTCCACTTGACCTGGTTTTTGATTCAGACAGGCTGGTTTGAAAGCACAAGACCATTGATAGGACTCAGCATGATCCTGCATGGATATGTTAGAGTTACATTTATTAAAAAAAGATTTGATGATGCCTCCAACCATGCAGCAGAGATCTGCAAAAAACTCTTCCAACCAAATAGCATCAACTGCAACTGCCGGGCCGTTCCCCTAGTGTTTTTTGTTGCCACCTTGGCCGTGCTCCGCCTGCGGAGCCTGAGCTCTGCCTTGGCGTATCGTGGCCCGTGCCACGGTGGTCCCATGTTGAGCAACTCCCCGGTGCTGTCGCTCTTGAAGCAGTGCTTCCAATGGCTCGACGCCAAAGCAGGTGATCAGGGGCCTGAGGAGAGAGAAATGGCGAGTTGGGTCACGCAGTTAACCAACCAGCCTTTCATGGGGGATAATGACCATCCATGACCATCCAGTTTATTGGGAAAACGTGCTGGTTAACCATGGGGGAACCAGGGGGACTAAGGGTGAACTGACCCACAGCCAAATGAGAAGGAGAATGTTGAAAGCTGAAGGACGTTAAAGACTCTGACGGGAGGCAAACCCCTCACTTGCGCACCCAAAATTTCACACACTTGCGCACCCAAGCAATCACTCACTTACGCACCCACAATCTCACTCACTTGCGCACCCAGAGACTTTCAGATCATCACGGATCAGGCGGAGTGATGATATCAAATCTCACACCCCTTCTGGTTTCTGCATCTATGACTGAACATATCAAATCTCCCACCCCCTCTGGCCTTTGCATGTATGACTTAACATATCAAATCTCCCCCCCCTCTGGCCTCTGGATGCACTACTGAACAAATCAAATGTCCCACCCCCTCTGGCCTCTGCATGCACTACTGAACATATCAAAGCTCCCACCCCCTCTGGCCTTCGCATGTATGACTTACCATATCAAATCTCCCACCCCCTCTGGCCTTTGTATGTATGACTTACCATACATATCAAATCTCCCACCCCCTCTGGCCTCTGCATGCACTGCTGAACATATCAAATCTCCCACCCCCCTTGGCCTTTGCATGTATGACTTAACATATCAAATCTCCCACCCCCTCTGGCCTTTGTATGTATGACTTAAGATATCAAATCTCCCACCCCCTCTGGCCTCTGCATGCACTACTGAACATATCAAATCTCCCACCCCCTCTGGCCTTTGCATGCACTACTGAACATATCAAAGCTCCCACCCCCTCTGGCCTTTGCATGTATGACTTACCATATCAAATCTCCCACCCCCTCTGGCCTTTGTATGCATGACTTACCATACATATCAAATCTCCCACCCCCTCTGGCCTCTGCATGCACTGCTGAACATATCAAATCTCCCACCCCCCTTGGCCTTTGCATGTATGACTTAACATATCAAATCTCCCACCCCCTCTGGCCTTTGTATGTATGATTAACATATCAAATCTCCCACCCCCTCTGGCCTTTGTATGCATGACTTAACATATAAAATCTCACACCCTCTTTGGCATCTGCATGCACTACTGAACATATCAAATCTCCCACCCCCTCTGGCCTCTGCATGCACTACTGAACATATCAAATCTCCCACCCCCTCTGGCCTCCGCATGCGCTACTGAACAAATCAAATCTCCCACCCCCTCTGGCCTTTGCATCGACGAGCAACTGCTGTGTGATGCACATTGCGCAAAGCATGCGGAGCATGAGTCCATGCACTCAAAGTACCACGCCTGCCACACAAAGTCACAATGGCAAGACGTCCGACGAGCAACTGCTGTGTGATTTACATTGCACAAAGCATGCGGAGCATGAGTCCATGCACTCAAAGTACCACGCCTGCACACAAAGTCACAATGGCAAGACGTCCGACGAGCAACTGCTGTGCGATTTACATTGCGCAAAGCCTGATGAAGATGACTCCATGCACTCAAAGTACCACGCCTGCCACAGAAAAACAAGATCTCAGGTAACCGGGTGTACAAGCGAGGGAAATTTCGGGTGTACAAGCGAGTGGTCGCCCTGACGGGATAGTGTTTGAAATGGTTGAATGACACTATGTGCTCGGGTGTAGTCCATTGGTTTCCCTGTTTTTTTCTTACCCGTTGATGGGCGAATTCTGAATTCGATAGGTGCGTCGGCTCAGAGAAAATATGTTCTGAGGATCCAACTAGCCTTTTTTGTACATGTTTCAAAATCTCACATGGGAACAGGGTTTTGACCCACAGCAATGCCGATGGGTTAAATGGCAATTGCCGACATCATCAAGAGTTCTGAAATCTACAAATCTACTCGCCAACTACGGTCTCGGATCTCCCACTCTCGAATGATAAACTATCTTGCACAATCGGGGAAGTTTTTTGCTCCTTCCTTTAGACCAAACTTGCTGGAACCACCCGTTTCTTGGTAAATCCAATACGCGCAACTTTTGCAATTCTAACTAGGAAACACAGTGAGCAGGTGCAGCAGAGAGGCTCCCACTTGATGCAAAGAGCAGTGAGTCCAGTTATGTGGGAAATTGAAATAATAGAATTTAAAAGACTGGAAATTACATAATCGAACTTGACCATATTCAATCCACTGATCCAATTTGTGAAAGAAAGTCCTTCACAGGCAATTGCGGATGAACTTGGAAGGCCGGCTTCGAGTATCTTCGAAGATGTAGATCCCCAATGAATCCCGATTGTAGTTTGGCTGCGCGAAGTAATGTCGAAGCCACTTCCCAAGTCCCTACGTGCCAAGAGACACAATGGTGCAGACTCCCTGGGGATAAAGCAGAGGCATATTAGAGGCCATCTTGACAAAAGAACCTGAGGTATCCTTAAGTCGTTTTAATTCATTTTAAGTCCCACATTGATGTAATTCACAGCGGGTGAACCACACACACACACACACACACACACCTGGGGAAGCTTCCTCACGGATCGTTCAGCACCAAACATGATTCTGGGCGTCAGTGCCTCGAAAGTCCGCAGAATAAGCTCGTGTCACGAATTCCAAGCAATGCAGATCAATGGACCCTACACCTTTCCCTGATGGCAGTCAGTTAAAAGGATGTTTAAGGCAAATCCTGATCCATTCCCTAGAGTTAAGGATGTTTCAGGTTGACTCTGATAGGAACTGACCCCAAAGCCCTGGGGGCCGCCGCCCGGAACTTGCGCCAGGTGCATTGCAAGTTCCCAAAGAGGTCCAGCCCGAGGCGTCGCCTACAGCATCGCTGGCGCCACAAACCCCGCAGATGCCCAGATTGCAGCGCCCCGGCGGATCGCCCCCGCGGACCTGGAGTTTGGTGGCGAGACGAGCTGCTGTGTGCAGTGGGTTTGTTTTGTTGGATTTGCAAGGGAAAAACTTGGCGTAACACATTGTAACACATCTCTACTATGTATAGTTACATATGTGACACGTTGTAACACAGCTCGTGAAAAATCTTGGATGTTTCGAACGAACAGTTGGTAAAAATGATCTTCATGGTTTTCAATAATGATGCCGATGACGGCTCATTGGGAATAATGGCTAATGGATGTGGATGAGATGGTTCGTGCTGGGTGCTCATGGTTTATTTTATCATTTGTCCTTCGATGATCAAACATAGATACCTGAAGTTAGCTGGAAACGGTCCAACCAAGAGTAGGGGATGGCCATGGCTAGACAACTATTAGGAATACAATTTCAATCAAAACGAATTAAATAGAATCAACAGGTCAGTCCAATCAAGTCGGTCACGACTACCTGCAATTTTCTTTCGTGGTTCGGTGGTTGTTCGTCACAACCACTGGACTATGTCATTGCTCCGCAGCACCAGAACGAGATTAGATATGAGCGCCAGATTCAGATGCAACCGTTTGGCGCAGGCTATGTTACAGCCATCGGCTCTGAAGCAGGATGTACGAAAGCCTTTATGATGCATGAAGGATTGCATCCTTCGAAGTAGGTTTGAATGATGGGAAGCCTGCGAACATTGGAAGCTGCGATGACCTAGAGAGCATGCGTAATTTGATGCCATTTGCAGAAATATGAGTGGTTCAACATAGTACGCATAGCTGGTGCCTGTCTCTGTGAGATAGCCATTTTGGCTCAAGCCATTTTGGCTCAAGATTCCTCAAGGTTTAGGCTCAAGGTTTAGGCTCGTTTAGGCACAAAAAAGTTGCCGTGCCTAATTGTTTGGTGATTTGAATTTTTTCATTTGGGAAGATGTCGAAGCCGGCTCGCCCGAGGGAAAATGCTTTGAGTAGCCCCGATGCAAAACATCACAAGGCTGAAGAATCCCAGACACAGATTCTAGATGAAATCCGCATGCTCAGGAAGGAAATGGCAAGTAAGGAAGATCTGGAGTCTATGTGTGCAGGTTTGGTGACCAAGGCCGATTTTGAACAGTTCAAGCAAGAGCACAAGGACAATTTGAGGAATGAAGTCCGTGAAGAAGTTCAAAGACAAATTCAACAAGTGACAACAAGGAACAACGCCTTCATGGATTACATCAACCAACGCATGATCGATGACATCAAGCTCAAGGCCAAGCTAGATGGCATCCCGAAAACATGGACTACAGAGGATCTTTTGTCAAACCCTGAACTGAAACAGCTCACTCAGAAATGTGACGAGGTGGAAATCTTCAAACACAAATCTGGGGAAGGTATGGGAAAGGCAATGTTGACGTTTGCAACAGTCAAGGATCGACAGGCTGCAGTTGCCAAGTCCAGGGAACTTCGCCTCAAGGTGCAAGGGCAAAATGTCTACCTCAACAATGCGGAAACAGAGATTGAATTGAGAAGGAACAAGGCTTTGAGGAAAGCTTTTGGTGAACTCAAGCAACAATGGGAGGGAGACAAGAGCGACCTGAAACTTTTCAAGAAAGAGGGTCAGATCAAGATCTGTGGGACGATCATTGCAGAGAGAGATGAGATGTCTTGGCAGGTTTTGTGGAAGAAGGATATGTCAGAATTGAAAAGGCGAGAGGACTTAGACAACATGACTGAGTAGGAGCGACATGGCAAAATGCAAGGGTGGACCCATTTTAGTGTTGTAGGATGGAACGTGGGAGGCTCAGTAGAACGGACGCTCAATGATAATGACATTTTCCCTCGCCTTAGGCGAGAAGACTTCATATTCATCGCAGAAACGCATACAAAGAAAGCTTGGGTACTTGATCTGGCGGAACAGTTTAGTATACAACGGAAAGACCGTGAAAATGGCAAAGCTGGTGGTGTTGCGTGGTTGTGGGCCAAAAAACATGATGATTATGTGAAGGTGGTGGAAACTGATGTCAGGGGCGTTTTGGTACTGGAGGTGAATTTGGTTGAGCGGGGCGGCAGCAAATTATTCTTGGTTGGCGTGTACTTCCCTCCGGCGGGCCCTTCCACATCTTCGACAGCAGCAGTCCTTGAACGGTCAGATATTTCGCAGAGAATGCCGGTCCTTCTGAATCACTTAGCGCAGATAGGTGCTGTACTGGTAGTTGGGGATACCAATGCTAGAGTTGGAGACACATGTGACGGCAAGCTTCATGAATTTTGCAATGATGACATGGTGAACTTTGATGCGGATGACTTCCTGGACCATTCCGGTTTGCTCACAAAACCCCGTGCGGCCAATGCAGATAAACATACCAACAATAATGGAGATGAAATTCTTATGTGGGCTAGGGGCTCTGGCTTATGGATTTTAAATGGACGATGTATCCCAAATGAATGTACTTATTTTGCAAAACAAGGGACTTCAAACTGTGACACCTGGCTTGGAACTGATGAGATTTTGGAAGCTGCATTCAGTGGAGAGGTCAGTGGGCCGTTATTGCAATCAGATCATGCTATGGTGAAACTCTGCTTACGATTTTTCTTGAAACCCGAACCGCGCGATCGTTTCGTCGAGATTGTTCGTCGTTGCACAGGTCGTTCCTCCCCTTGGAAAATGAAAAGAGGGCCGATTTTGAGAGCTTTAGATGATGACTCGTTGTTGCAAGATGTGCGGGATGATTATTTACAGAATGCTCGTATTCAGGCGGCATCTCAGGCCATGCATGGCATACTGAGCGCAGATAGCTGGGAGACAGGGGCTGTGGTGGAATCCTGTGTGGCTGAATACCTGTGTGCCGTGGAAGGTTTAGCTGTAGTGTCTTGGCAAGGCTCCCGGTTTCAAGCACGCTCCAACGTCGAACGGAATCATCAATACAAACCTGGACCCCTTAGGCTTGCAGAAGCAGAATTTTTTCGCTACAAGAGGGCATGGAGACGAGAACGCTGCAATCCTGACAAGGAACGCGAAGCTAGGTTGAAAATGCTCACAGCCAAAAAAACAATGTCCAGACTCAGACAAAGGGAACGGAGGAAACACCAACGTGGAGAGTGGCATGAAATTGCTTACCTGCGGGAAAGAGGCAAAGGAGAGGCTATGTGGAGGAAATTGCGACCTAATAGACCGGAGGATTTTGGCAATGGATCACTGGAAATGTTAGAGGCTGGTGTTCGGGAGGTGTCTCAGGCTGGTTTCCCGCATGATGAAGTGTCTAGCGCTGCGTGGGCTAAAGACTTGGAAACATTCACGCATACACCGCAAATGGTCCCAGATGCAGTTATGAATTCCCAGGAACTATGGAAACTCCAACGTGGCAAAGCTACAGGTGAAGATGGCTGGTGTGAGGAATTTTTAATGCTACTACGAAAATTGGGCGGTGTTGCCTTCTCAGACCTGAAAAATGCATTGAAATTGATGGCTACGTATGCAAGAATCCCGCGTTATCAAAGAGGTTCGTTAGTCAAACCTGTACTGAAACCTGGTAAGCATGGGGATGCCCACAATGAGTACAGAAAACTTTCTCTGATGAGTGTATTGCGAAAGAGGCTTGAGAAGATAGGCTCGTTGATGATGAGACCTTTCTGGAGCGCTGGCGATTACCAAGCTGGATTTCGCAAAGGGAAACGTGCGTCCTCCAGAATTTTTATTCTATTGGCTATGGTTTCCAGTGTGTTGTGGCCGTTGGTGCAGTCATCGAATCAGCGTTGCGCACTTGAATGCGGAGTTCTTTTAGTGGATTTCGAGCAATTTTTTGATACTCTGAGGCCTGAACGTTTGTTTCAGAAAATGCTGCATGCCGGTATTCCAAACCACCTGATAGGGCTCTGGAAGGAACTATTCCGCACACATTCCGTGAAGGTCTGCTTTGCTGGAGAAATCGGGAAACCTATTCGGGTGCTGGTTGGGGTACCGCAAGGTTCAGGATGGTCACCCGAACTAGCAACTTTGTATGTTGATGTTGGATTGGCGCAAAGTCTTGGAGAAGTTCGTACAGGTATAGTTAGCATAGGTGGCTGCGCTGTGCACTTGTTGATGTATGCAGATGACTTGCTGGCAGCCAATACTTGTGAAGCAGGCTTGCAGGAGCAGTTCGACAAAATTGAATATGTGTCGGAAGTAGACGGCTTGCGCATTTCTTACACTAAAACTGTTGTGGCAGTCTTTAGACAGCAAGGAACTTCGCCTAGAAGGTGGGAGCTGCATGGCAAAAGGGGCAAAATTGTTGAAAGCGAAAATGCTTGTGTTAAATATCTTGGCTTTGTGGCAGAAGCTGATGGTTTTACAGCCCACTGGGAGTATTTGGCTAAGAGGGTCATGGCAGCCGGAGGTGCCTGCCTGAAGTTATTTGCAGAGCACCCGTTGATGACATTTTCAATGCGGAAAGAAATCTATATAGCCAGGGTGCGCAGTATAGCGTTGTTTGGTGCAGACATCTGGGGATGGAGAAAGGCCCTTACAGTACAAAAAACCGAGCATAAAACTTTATGCATTCTGTTGCGAGCACATGCTCGCACGAAACCTGAGGCAATGCTGTGGTTGTCTGGGTTGCTGCCGATTTGGGTGGAGGCGGCCAAACTGGCCTATGATTTTCTAATTCATATTTTGGACGCTGGAGATAGTTTGGAACAATCAGCTATGTCTCATTGGAAGCTTATGTGTGCCCAGCGGCAGCGTGGATGGTACAATGATATGATTCTGCTTTTTGAAGAGATTGGAGTTTTGGAAGAAATGGGTGGGAAAACTGTTGTACTTGCGTGGGACACGCAGCGTGCTAAACATTGGAGACAAATGTTTTTGGATCGGTGTCACGCCAAGGCTACGTTAGAGCTAGAGCGAAGTTTAGCCAATGGTAAGTATGGATTCCTTCTCGCCACCGTGCCGGATTTCCACTCCCCAAGGCCACTTCATCTTTCCATGGGTGCTGCCGCGGGGAGGTCGTTGTTTAGATGGCTGTTGTCGTCACACTGTCTGGAAATTGAAACTGGCAGGTATGAAAGAAAACCGAGAGATGAAAGATTATGTAAAAGATGTTTCAAACTTGTGTTTATCAGTGCCGTGGGGGATGAACAGCACGCTCTCACGGAATGTGCGAGGGGAGAAATTGAGCGAAATCAAATCCTGACGCAATTTGCAGAGATGCTGGGTCAGGAGTATAGTGTGTCAATTTTTGAGACTGCAAGCAGACTGAAATCTTTGGCGAAGTCAGAACAACAGCTTTTTTGGAAATGTTTGGCCAAACTCACCTTGGTGATAGACAAGGAAATTCTCCAGGAACGTCTTGCAACTGAACAGGCGCCCAACAAGTGGATGGCTTTGATGCGATCTGCGCAAACCAGATGTATTCTCGATGCTGCCCACCAACACTTTCGAAAACAACTACGAAAACAATTTCGCCGTACCGCCATTATGGTCCCAAGCAGTGACAGTGACGATGACGTTATTTTCGTTTCACACACAGCCCGTCCAAGATGAGGTTCCTTCTTTTGTTTTGCATGTATGTGCCGTTCTCATAGTTTCCCTGCTTTCCGTCATTTTATTTTACTGATTTTGCATGGTCGCTCTTGCACGAGGGGTGGTTTTCTATTTGTATAGCTTGCAAGTTTTCGTTTGAGCCTGTAATATGGACAAGGCACAGCGCCGCAGCACTCATTGTTGGGTGCGCATGGCGCAAGCATAGAAAGAAGAAAGAAAGAAGGGTGTTTGTACTTCATACGATTGCTGGTGATACCCTCCCATGATCAATAGACTCTAATCATATTTTACTATATCTTACTATGATTGATGGAGCCAACATCCACCAACAGCATTGATGTCAAGAATCTATGATTGATGGACAACGTCCCGCTATTGCCACGGCCCTCTCCCGCAGCGCCCTGATCCATGCATCCATGCTAAGGATCTGCCAGGGGTGCGAGGCCATGGTGGATGAATTCGCTAAAAATGCACAAGGACTTACTTTATGTCGCACGTGTTCCTCGGATTTCTGACGAAAAATCCTCGGTCGCGGCACTGAAGCAACGATTCACAATGTGATGTTCTGTTGTGTTCAGCTTGGGCGGCATGGTTGGGACCGTGGTTGGGACCGCCATTTGTTTGTTCAAAGAACATTGTGGGCCCCGGCATGTCTGGGTGCAAGCGTTTTAGTTTCAAAAGCTGTCATATCTCAGCCAAAATGTTTCCCGCTTACCTCAGTGTGATCTTTAGTTCAAACTTTCAGGTAGTTTATCTGCGTGCACGTGTTTGCGTGCAAGTGTTTATTGAAAGCATTTACAGATGTTTGATAATTTTTTCAGGTACGAGTGCGATCTTCTTGGTAGTTGCTTTGGGGTGTTCGCACATTACTAACAGGGGGTATAGTTTTTTGGGGGTTGGTGTTGAAGAGAATGTGCACTTGGCAGCTTGAACTTGCCTGTTTCCTGCTTCTGGTGGCAGTTGGAAAGACTTTGCTTTGCCACGAGGTTTAAGGAGGGAAGATGAAGACTTGCTCAGCCCTTCGGAGCAGGAACAGGAAGGCGCCGAGAGCAGCATTGGGGCAGGTGGAGTGGGCCCTGCGCATGACATTGACGTGGTCATACTGTGGATGCGTGCTTGATGTAGATGCAGTATTGTATGTTTGTACATACAGACTTGGGAAAGTTAGAGAAATAGTAAATATGTTGTCGTTGGTCCAGCTATTTCTTTCAAATCTACACAGCATAAACGTAGCGATGTTAACTAGCAAAAATACATGGTACAAAATTCAGAAGATCTTTTGGAAGGAACCTGCTTGTAGTAATCTTAAGGGGTTCGTTGTTGGTCTGGACTGTGATTGCGCATACTTATACCATCATGAATGCCGTCCCCCTCTGGGGCAGCTTCATGTTTGCATGTTTGCATTGGAATGATTGGAGGGCCTCATTCACTTGGAGGTTAAGTTTAACCTCCAGTGGCGACAAGCCGCGTTCAGTGGTAGTCAGGCATTGCCATGCTATGTTGCCTTCTACGATGCCACCAGCCCTCAAAACATGCTGTGTTTGCATGGCTCTCCAAAACTACATGGTCCAAGATACATACATTTTGTAGGCTTACCAGCGCTGCATTTGCTGGATGAAATTATTCCTCCAAGATCCAAAGCAAGGCCCCACAAAGCAAGCCAATCCACACCGGTTAATCAATTAGTTTTAGTTCAACCAGCTCATCCACGCTGGTTGCTGGGAGTGACTGCATTTAATTTGTGAGCGCGTTCACTCTAGTTGCAACCTTAGTTCTACAAAATATGAATTGAGCATGGGCAGCTGATTTCTTGTTCCCCACCGTTGTTCATTCTCGTGAGGCTTCAACTTCTTGATTAGACACCTGCAGAAAGCTTGAACCGGGCATGGTTCTTGATTTTCACCAGCTGGTTCAACACTGTTCGTTGAGCTCTTTGATCGATATTCACGAACATTCATCAGGTGCTTAAAGACTGTAGCAACTGGGCAACCACTGATCAACATCTAGCTGGGTATGGGCTGTGAAGATCCCCTCTTGGATACCCAGGCCTCGAAGAACTAGCCAAAGTGCTGGACAACGTTTCGTGGAAATATTGGAAGCCTGGGGAGCAGCCCGCGCAAATTCTGGACTGGATGTGGCTCGGTGCCATGGGATGGGGCTTGATCATTGATGTTGGGGATCAATAGTCCCTGGCTTGGTCAATTGGGTGCATTTGCTATTGGGCGGTAGCCCCTATCGATAAACCCAGAGGTGCATGAGTCATGGGTTAACTCTACAACAAGCATATTGCCAATCCACACTGCTTTTCATAGAGGGATATTTAGACGTGTGTTTTTTTTATATTTATTTATTTATATTTATATAGGATTGTATAGGGGCTTTCAGACAGGTATCTATGAAATTTCCATTGGCACAAGTACACGCAATGACCTGTTTTTGCAACAGCCTTCCAGATACACACTTACACAGACACAAAGACTTAAATGTGCATAGATATTCACTCATCTAGGTATCTATGATTATACAGTATGTATGATGTACATTTGAAATCATTTGTAATTACTCATGATTAGTATATGTGTTACTTGTATTCTTTCTACATCGTCGTCTCTGAATGCTTTCTTTCCCAGGGCGCAGCTCGAGGTATTTGGGTGACTTGAAGGAGGCCACGGACTTCAAACTGCTGCAGGATCGGCAGATCACAGCGGTGCTGAACCTCATCAACTGGTGGGAGCTGAGCTCGCGATTGCCGGAGGCTGGGGGTGGAGCCTCGCAGGTTGGGCCCCAAGCAGAACGGGGCTGGGGTAAGGCTTGTTGATCATGGTTGATCGACTTAGGGGTTGAACACCGTGATCAACACTATTCACCATCAATACTTGGGTTTCACCATCTCTGAGATCATCTTCGGGGGTTTGCCGGTCATCCACAGCATGAGGGAGTCCCACTTCGGGTAGCATGTTGCGGTTTGATCTGCTAATTTCATCAAGAACCGCTGAGAGGATGATGAAAAGGGGATCAACTGTGCTGGGGATTGATTGGTTTGTTCCCCACCTGCCAGGTGAGGGTTGTTAGATTTTATCAGAGTTGCCTTCTCCTTCTCCTCCTTCTCCTCCTCCGGAGCTCAACCACGAGCATCCACGCCTAGTGGTCGCTGCCAGACCTCAACCACGAGCATCCATGCCTAGTGGTCGCTGCCGGACCTCAACCACGACCGCCAGTGGCCGCTGCCCGGATGCTGGCGAAGTTGGGCGAAAACCTGGCCTCGTAGACACGTGTCAGAAATAATGAACAAAGCAACAAGGAAAGCAAACGGGCAGGTAAAAAACAAATTTGTTTGCTTTGATTTTTGGGCCCAAAAAGGAAAAACTCAAAGGAGGCACGATAGCGGAGGTGGCTTGTTCCCCACCTGTCAGGTGAGGGTTGTTAGATTTTATCACAGCTGACTCCTCCTCCTCCTCGTCCTCCTCCTTCCGCCTCCGCCTCCTCAACCGCGACCATGCACGACGAGTGGTCGCTGCCGGACCTCAACCACGACCATGCACGCCCAGTTGTCGCTGCCGGACCTCAACCACGACCATTCACGCCCAGTCGCTGCCGGACCTCAACTGCGACCATTTGCGCCCAGTGTTCGCTGCCGGACCTCAACCGTCAGAAAGAATATCAGAAGAAACGTCAGAAAGAATGCCAGACAGAATGTCAGGAGAGATGTCAAAAAAGAACGTCAGAAAATATGTCAGATTGAATGTCAAAAGAAATGTCAGGATAGAATGTCAGAAGATTTGTCAGGAAAGAATGTCAGAAGATATGTCGGTGAGAACGTCAGAAAGAATGTCAGAAGATAGATCAGAGAGAATGTCAAAAGATATGCCAGAAAGAATGTCAGAGAGAATGTCAGAAAAGATATCAGAAAGGATGTCAAAAGATATGCCAGAAAGAATGTCAGAAAGAAAGTCAGACTAGAAGGTTGTCAGAAAGAACGTCGGAAGATGTGCCAGAAAGGATGTCAGAAAGAATGTCAAAAGATATGCCAGAAAGAATGTCAGACTAGAAGGTTGTCAGAAAGAACGTCAGAAGATGTGCCAGAAAGGATGCCAGAAGGAATGTCAAAAGGTATGTCAGAGAGAATGTCAGAAGATATGTCAGGAAAGAATGTCAGAAGAAATGTCAGCAAGAATGCCAATAGGAATGTCAGGAGAGATGTCGAAAAGATTGTCAGAAGATATATCACATAAAATGTGAAAAGAAATATGATCAGGATAGAATGTCAGAAGATTTGCCAGGAAAGAATGTAAGAAGACATGTTAGAAAGAATGTCAAAGAAAATGTCAGAAAATATGTCAGAAAGAATGTCAGAAGAGATATCAGAAAGAATGTCAAAAAGATATGCCAGAAAGAATGTCAGACTAGAAGGTTGTCAGAAAGAACGTCAGAAGATGCGCCAGAAAGGATGCCAAAAAGAATGTCAAAAGGTATGTCAGAGAGAGATATATCGGAGAGAATGTAAGAAGATATGCCAGAAAGAATGTCAGAGAGAATACCTGAAGATATGTCAGCAAGAATGTCAGAAGATAGATCAGGAAGAATGTCGGAAGATGTGCCAGAAAGGATGTCAAAAGATATGCCAGAAAGAATGTCAGATAGAATGCCTGAAGATATGTCAGCAAGAATGTCAGAAGATAGATCAGGAAGAATGTCGGAAGATGTGCCAGAAAGGATGTCAGAAAGAATGTCAAACGGAATGCCAGAGAGAATGTCAGACTAGAAGGTTGTCAGAAAGAACGTCGGAAGATGTGCCAGAAAGGATGTCAGAAAGAATGTCAAAAGGTATGTCAGAGAGAATGTCAGAAGATATGCCAGAAAGAAGGTCAAAGGATATGCCGGAGAGAATGTCAGAAAGAATGTCATTCTATATGCCGGAGGGAATGTCAGAAAGAATGCCAGAGGATATGTCAGAGAAAATGTCAGAAGATATGTCAGAAACAATGTCAGAAGAGATGTCAGAAAGAATGTCAGAGGGAATGTCAGACAGAAGGTTAGAAAGGTTTTTTCAGATATACACATTTACATGTCGTGGTGGGGATTACTCGAAGTAAAGTAATTTGTTTATCAGTTTTTTTTCGTTGATTGAATCGTGTTATCACTATTCTATATCCAGAACCGATTGATTTTCCAATAATTTGCCGTTTCCCCCATAATATACTACGGGAATCACCCATCATGCATCAGGCACCGTGCGGACATACACATGTACATATGTAGATGCACACGGTAACTGCTCACCCTTGAACTGCCGATGGCAGTTCTTGTGGTCCTTTCCCCTTTTTTTGAATCCTGAGGGGAATGCGTTGGTTTGGTGCAGCTGCAGGTGGCAGACTTCAATGAACTCTACAGCTCCCATGATGTGGATTTCTTGGAAGTTGACTCTGAGGAGAGCGGGTAGAAACCATAATCTTATGCACATTGGGCACGGATCTTATGCACGAGCAGATTCCCTCAACCGTTGATAGCATTGCAGGGACCCCAGGGAGCCAGGTGCTGCCCCCACTGCCATGTGCCATTGAAGTCTGGGGGATTGCGGGATGGCGTCCTCAACCTTCGTGACATTCCGAGGGCACCCATGGTTCCAAAATTTCCAACAAAAAACTGTGATATTCTTGGAGTTGAGGATGGTATGAATAATGAACCTGAAAGCAAGGCCCTGAGGCATGAGATTCCTAACTAGAGCTTTTCTGAGGAGCTGATCTTGATGTTTTTTTTCTGAGAAAGTGTTATTGGGGAGTGCCTAATTATATATATATATATATGTATGATTTGTTAACATCAAGGTTGCCAAGATGTTGCCAAGCCCGAGCGCTTTCAAACAACAAAGAACATATTTTCAGGTACCCGCACCACCATCAAGTCAGAGGATGTGGAGTTGCAAATGTAGATCCCAGGATGCCTGAGTTCAGGACCGCCTATTCTTCGATATCGTGGAGAAGTGTTGGCCAACCTGCGAAAAGTTTCTGAAAAAATGCAAAGCTCGAGGTAAGAAGGTCCTAGTGAACTGCAAGGCTGGGCACAATCGCTCCGCCTGTATGTGCACCTCGGCGAATGGGAGAACCTGAGGGTGGCATTTTTGGAACCGCTGTGATGGATGGCACATGGAACACCAGTGGCGAGTCTCGCTTCAAACTGCTGAGGTGTTTGCTGGTTGGTCGCTTGCGAAGGCTATGGCCTGTTGGAAGCTGTGGATTTGGTACAAACCCGCCGTGGCTCGAGACTTGTCTCCTCGGGGATTTGGGGATGGGAATGGAAGGGTTACTGAGAGGAGTGGAGTGACATCATTTATAGGACGAAGTCATCCCAGGATATTTGACGGCGAAGTTGAGAAGAATGCAAAAAGTGAAAGGCAGTGAATTTCTGCTGCCTTTCTCTATGGGAAGGGTAGGTATGGGTGCTGTAGGTTAGGGGTAGGTGTATGACATCAAAATAGCCAGCACGATCCATCACCACCACCACCACCAGCATCATCATCAATAGTATCATCACCACCACCACCATCATCATCCTCCTCATCATCGTCACCGTCACCATCACCGTCACCATCACCATCATCATCATGATCATCACCACCATCATCATCATCATCACGATCATCATCATCACCATCATCATCATCATCATCATCATCATCAAACATCTGTACTACCATCATCATTGTCAATCATCATCCTTGCTCAATAGAGTTGTTGCTTCCTTCAAGTCTTACCCAACAGCCCCATCTTCAGCACCGCAGCGCACCCAGGATCCTGTCCAACCACGGTTTTCGCTTGCAGCTCTTTCGCCTTGCCCAGCGCTTGGGCCGTCCCTGGGGACAGATCGATGCCGAAAAGCCTCGGAATCTGTCGAAAGTGGGGAGCAATTCGCAGGTGAAGACCATCATCAACGATGCTTGGCCTTTCAATGCATTAATTTGTGAGATTGTTTTCGAGTTGAGTTTCTAAACTGCTTAGGCTGCTAGGCTTTCTATAGGTTAGATCTACAGGTCAGATTGCAAGTTTTGTTGATTTGTTCTTTTTGGGGAGGTGAGAGGTTTGATGTCGGTTGCAATTTCGAGGCTTTTTTGGCTTATATATGTTTATATACTTCCAACTTCATTGGTGTGAGAGTTTGGCAGGTTTCCGGAAGTAGTCTAGCCCTCGGACCAAAGAGTGTGTGTTTATTGACGTTGTTTCATGCTTTTTTGTTGATTCGTTGCTTGATTGATTTGATTGTTTCGCTGCTTGGTTGTCATACTTGATGGCTTAGCCTGGACGTAATATATTGCATGTGATCTGCAGTAGTTGCTCAAGTAAATATCACTGTAAATATACAAATAAATATCTAATTGTGATCACAGTAGTTGTTCATTTTGTTTCTAATGCTTCTGTGATACATGCATTTACGCATTTCAAGCAAGGACCACCAATTCAGCCATGTAGAATAAAAGTTGTTCATTACAATATCATGTTCCAGATGTTCTTCAAAGCAACGATGCTCTTTGTTGGTGCATGCTTTTATCGATGCAACAATACCACTGGAAGGTTCTAGGTGTCACTGCTTCGCAAATAACATGATAAGCCGCGGCATTTTCTATCTCATTGAAAAGCACCTTTTGTGAAACAATTTGTTCTTTGTACAATATCATGTTCAAGGCCTTTTTCATGGAAATGGTGACTCCTGACATGCATGCATATGTACAATACACCTTGTTTGGGGGACCTCAAATCTTGCTTGCAAACCCTAGGCTGCAGGTGGTGCGAAATGCTATAATCATTTTTTTTTGTCACCGATGTTGTGGTTGTTTGTCGTTTCTCACGTCCTTGCAACCGATGGACCCATACGAATAGACTCAATAGACCAGCTGTTTGACCATTTTATTGTTGATGCTTTGCCATCAAAGATGGGTTCATTCACAACTGGATCTTTCACTATCAACCATTCGGATCCATTCGGATCATCATTGCTTGGTTCTCAGTCATGTTTAGCTATCATCAATCAACCACAACAATGAACGACCACTTCAACCATGGTTACAGCGGTTGTTAGTCATGATTCACCTTCATTCTAACCATTGTAAACCATGAACTATGATGAACTAGGATTACAAGCATGGTGTTAGCCCTTATAGCCCTGATATGAAGCCTTGCTAGCCCTTACATGCCCACCTTCCCATCATTCCCACCATGGACCACTTCCAGGAGAAGCGCATGACGGTGCAGTACGACGCGAACCTCACGGTGCCCGATAGCAAGGGCTGGCGGCGGCAGACTTCGCCCTTTCAGCAGCTGCGGCCCCGGAAGTTGTCCTTCATCTCCGAGGAGGTGCATCAGAAGTGTGTGAATCAGAAGCTTTGACGAAATTAGTGAGTTTTTTATCTGATTGGTGGTTTTAAACATTTGTTATTTTCCCTATAGTATTCATTGACAAATGGTTGGTTGACTAATATTTTTCAGAGGGGTTCAAACCACAAACTAGCTATTTATGCATGTCCCTTATATTCCATCAGAAATTCTTATTCAAGAGGAAGATGAGCTAAGTTCAAAAATCCAGCCGGAGGAATTTCTTCGAACTAGCTAGGTTTCTTTACAAAAACCTCCGTGTTTGATGAATCGCCGGGAAAAAAACTTGAGGCAGCTGCTCACCATATCATTCAGCTTGCTGGTAGTCGTAGCTGGCATCAAGCCGCCGTCACAACGCACCTAGGAGATCCTTGAAGGTGGAGCTGTTGGCATGCCCCTTGCCGCGATGTTCCAACGATGGCCGTGGTACAATGCAACTTTTTGGCCAACCATGGGATGTGTCTACCCATGTCTATACCCTCACCTGGCTTTTTCAGGTCCAAGTTCCACAGTTTTTGCCATAGGATTCTTCCACTTCGCGGGAAAGATCGAAGGTTAGACATTTCAGTGCTGAGAAGCTCCCTTGGAAAGCCCGGCACCTCACAAGGTTGTCTTTTGGGGGGTGGCTTTTGAGGAAAGACCATTCTTCAAATGGTAAATAATGGTCAATAATGGTCATGGCGCTGGAGAGAATGGTCAATAATGGTTAATAGTGGTACATCTGGAAGGCTGAAGCCATTTGAAGCCCCTTTTGCCTCCGTTGGCTGAAACATGACAAGGCACAAGCGAAGGATGGCTAGATTGAATGATGTTGTTTATTTATTTGATCTGGTTTGATCAAATCTCATTGTTTGATCATGTTTGATCCAATTGTATCTACCCTCAAATCCGGCGCTAATCCTATCTATCACTATCTATCATGTGTGCATCCATGTATCGTTCTATATGTGATATGTGCTTACTGCATCATTGCTTATCTATCGATTTTTATGTATTGATTCATCTATCTATCTGACTAGGCAGCTATCTCTATTTGTCTCTTCTCTCTCTGTGCACTGTTTTTTACGAAATTGCGCAGTCGCATCCCCCATCAGAGCATCATGGCTTCGCAAGCGCACCATCAACACACCGGGCTCTAAATAATCTGTTTGCGGCAGTTGTCGGGATGTTCACCCGGGGAGTTGGACGAGTTACCAAGCGCAGCATCGCTACTGCAGGTGATGTAGCCCTCTTGGCTAATACTCTAGGATCGGAATCCGATACAACCTGATGGCTGGGGCCACTGCCTATGCCTTTGCACGCCCAGGCTTGTACCACCGCAACCAGAAGTTCCTGGAGGATTACGAGTTCACAAGCCAGCCCCCGACCATCATTGGTAGCGGCTTCAGTGGAGATGTAGTACTGTGCCGAAGCAAAAAGAAGACTGCAGTGGTGCAGAATCAAGAGCCCCTGGGCGAGTTTGAAGGCCGCCGCCAGCTTGCTATCCTATACTTGGTTTTATCTAGGGTTGCCTTTGAAGCCGGGGCGTGTGGACAAGATGGCACAAGGGACATCGAATCATTGAATAACATTCAACGCTCGGAAGACTCGCAGGTTTCAGAGAGTACAAAAGCCAAACGCAAATCAAATAATTGTATATAGTTGTGGCATTAGTGTTGGGCATCCCTTGCACATAATCACAATGCCTCAATAATTTGCAGATATTCCAGATACACCTTGGTGTGCACGTTGAAGCCAGGGAAACTCATTGGATGCATTTTTTGGTGGCCGGAGCAGTGACAGGGGGCACTTGTTGCATGATTTGTTTGGGGGACACCATGGGACACTTCTGACATTGGTTTGATTTGGGTTGTTTTGGATTCGATTTTACAATAGGCCGATATGCATACAAATGATACAAGTTTGCATTGATGTATGCACACAGTTGCATTTGCATATGTGCATGTAGGTGGTTGATGTTGCATGCATGTGTGTGCATGTGCGAGCATAAGTACCTGACTATTTGTCTATCTTTCTATCTATCCAACTATCTAATTATCTATCTATCTGTTTGTTTGTCTGTCTATCTATCTATCTATCTATCTTTCTTTCTTTCTATCTATCTATCTATCTATCTATCTATGTGCTTGTCTACCCATCTATCTGTCTATCTATCAATCTATTTTTTGTCTATCCATCTATCTGCCGATCCATTTATCTGTCTATTCATCTATCTACCTATCTGTCTATCTGAGCACATGTGCGTGCGTGTCAGCATGCATGCGTGCACAAACACACACGAAGAAGGCATGTTTGATGGGTAGACACGTATGCCGACGTATGAACCGCCAGTGCAGGTGATTTGCCCCACTTGTTTCCCACTGCTTGTCACGACCGAGGACATTTGTCAGATGCGTCAAGAGATTCAACTTGACTTGTATGGGTCCAGCTACTTGGCATAGCAACAATCTCCGGGCAGTGCTTCCAAAACCTGCAGCCAGTTACTGGAAGCTTGGGATCCTCATAAGGCAACCCAAGGGATTTAGAGCTGCATGTTTTTCGCAAGAGACTTGAATATACAGCCGTAAAGGGGCCCATCCCGAAGCAGAAACTGGTCAGATCTGAAGAAATGTAGATTTCCCAGCGGCAATTATTCCTGGGCGGGGGATAGTAGATGTGACCAGAGTTTGGCTCAAGATGGTTGAATAAGCTGTCTCATAAGAAAAATTAAGAAAACATAATAGGTTTTTCATCTTGCTCTCGCGGATCGGCTCATTCAGCCGTCGGGTCATTCACGTGTGAATCAATGTGATTGGTTCGCCCCAAGCCTTCCATTTATTGGTCCTTCGGAAAGCGCGTGTTTTCACAAGGAAAAGCTGGAGAAGTTGAAGAACGAAGCCGTGATCTACTTGTCCTTGGAGCATCCGCACATTGCGCGGCTGTTTGATGTCTATGAGGATTCTCAGGAGGTGGGGCACGGGCCCTGGGACCGGTCCCAGCATCAACAGGTTGTCCAGGTCCTGGACTTATCTAAAGGGTTGTGCATCGTTTTTTGTTTTCTTGAAATGACCCAAGAACATCCATGAACGCCATGACCTCTTTGAAAAAATTCTGTCCCCCTGTGCTCAAAGCATTCCATAAACCTTGGCTTCATGGTAAACGTCTGATGTCATTCCCCTGCACCATGAGTGGCATGGGGAATGATTGATCTCCATAACAGCTGAGCCCGACACAGGTGAGTTTGGTGATGCAATACTGTGCCGGTGGCACACTGGAGAGCGCCATCCGGACCCAAGGGGCCTTCAGCGAGTCCCGTTTCCAGGCAGGGAGTTCTTCAGTGGTGAGGTGAGATTATGAAAGCATAGGCTTTCCACATGTTTCCCCTTTCCTGTGTTATCCTGTGTCATGCCCAAGGTACCTTTACACATATGATTTCATGTTTGAGTATGGATGTTGATGTGATTTGACGTGCTGGATTGTTACTTTTCAGCTGTGCAGCGTCCCTTCGCAGTCCGGTGGAATGAAACAAGATTGAAGAAATGCATGCGGTTGAAAAAACATCTATCTATGTGATATTATGTGTGCATATTTATTTTCCTGCATACAAAATCTACGTGTGAGTGTTTGTGTGGGCTATTCCTTTTGTGCAGCGCACATCCAGAAGTGCCGCCCTTGGACACCGACACAGAGAAAACCTCAGAAGAAGCAGTTTAGGCTGTGCAAAAGAGATCTAGGAAGTGGCAGATGATCATACGATGATCGCACGCAGATTTCTAGTGATCTTGGCAGCATAGCACATACTTGAGAGTCCTGATTGTCCCAAAGGAAGATCTGCATTGTATTGGCAATACTTGTCTCATTCACCTGTCAATATTCTTGGAAAATCTCACGTGAGTTTGCTGCCAATGGCTTGCCTGAATACCATCAATTGCGGTTAGACGTTGTTGGATCGAGTGTTTTGTCCCTGTGGCGAGGAAGAATTTTCTGGAAGATCCGAACCACTGCTTTTTGTCATCTTTTGTCACACTTGCTTGTGCAACCCAGCGATCTTCTAGAGCTAGACGAGGGCACTGTTCGTGTGTTCGGTGGTCGCCGAATCTCCTCAAAAATGCGTGCATGAAGATCCCCCACAAAGAGGAATACCTTCATTTTTTAATGTGTTCACTGGCGATAGCGTTCGTACGCAAATAGTTTTCAGGTGGCGCCTTCAAGTATGTCATCCAGCCTGGTAGGACTTTTGGGTGATCACAGGTGTTTCAACCAAACCGTTGGCGCCATTCCTTCCAGGATCTGGCGTTTCCCATGCTCCTCACAGTGAACTACATTCACTCCTGTGGCATCGTTCACCGGGAGTCTTGAAAAGCAATCCAGGAAAGGTTCCCGGGAAGTGGGATCAATATCTCGCTATCCATTCTTTATCATAGTGAGGTGTGTTGAGCGCTCATGGTCAGTGCTTTCTTCATATTTATTGGTTGCATGATGGTTGCTTTCGATGGTCACAAAAACCGTGCAAAAAAAATGGGTAAGTCCAAGCGTGCTGCTTTTAGCAAGTGCCAAGTCCTGCCAAGTATTTGTCAGAATGTTTTGATCGAGGGACTCTGTATCCAGCCGCTAGGGACAATCAGAAGATGTTTTCTGATTCTGCCGGCGCAGTGGTCGGTCCCAAGGTCCACTGTGTTACACTGCTCTGCATTTGGATTATTTTGGGCAGGTTCTTAGCTTTCTGGCATGTTGTGATGTGGTCAAGAATCTAGACCACCACAAGGTTTCCAGATACGAACAGTTTCTTGCGAGGATCCGAATGCAGCTTCGAATTATCTGAAAATTTCATGTTGAACCAGGCACTGGACAAGCCATTTGGACTGTCGAATCCGCCCCGACAGCAAATTCGCCACATACGATGACTCCAGTCCTTGCAGAGCGGCTGCTGCATGCTCCTGCCATCCGAGGATATCAAGCCGAGGAATTGGGTTTATGAAGCTGATGGCAAGACCATCAAACTCATCGATTTCGGCTTCAGCGTTAAAGGTCGCCTGGCAGGTAGATCCCAGCTGGTCGTTGATGAAAGCGGCACAGACGGATGACTTGTTGGTGACTGCTGCTGGTGTGGGAAGAACGTGTTGGAAAATGGTGGCAAGGGTGCAGGTTGATCGATCTGAAAGCATTTGAGAGCACCATTCGCGAATTGTGGCATGTTTGAACCATGGATGTGTCAACAGGTCGGGAAAATTGAGTGAGAACATTTCCTATCACTTTTACCAAGAGACTCCACTTGGTGGGTGAAAAGTACTCACAGTAAGTCCAATCATTGGCTAAGAATGGAGAGAGAACTAACAACCACCAAAGAGAGTGTTAATGTTGATCATCAGCTAATTATCAGAGGTTTTCACTAGTAATCTTGGTTCTTACCACAGTTGGGTATACCAGACACCGATTATCAGCTGGTATTTAAAGTCTAATGTTGGGTGTCACGCTGATGAGCTGAATGTTCAGCTGCCGCGCTGCAGCTGACTCAGATGGGAGGTGAGCCCCTGTTTGCAATGATGCATCAGATCATACTTCAAGCGCATAGGGATGATATGATTGCATAATTTGACCATGATCATACCATTGTCATGGTCGGGAACGCTTTGGAGAGTGGCAGCTGGTTATGGCAAGATGCGGCAGCTATGGGGTCGCCCCCGAACCTGGGGCAGCCATAGGTTACTTGAGCAGCGAGGGCCTCCGTGGATGCATGGGCACGCTGGGATATTTGGCACCCGAAGTTGTGACAGCCGGGTTGAGCAACGAGAGTGCCTACACCGACAAGTGCGACATTTGGTCGCTGGGAGTCACTCGTTGGCCATACATCCATGGTCGGTACCCCATCACTGCACTTCCAAACGAAATTGGGGGCTGCCAAGGTGGATTGGGCCCGGAATTGTTCCAGAAACATATCATAGGTGGTACCATGGGGATTGCGATGGAGATAGAGAGGGAGGGAGAGAGGTGCACCATGCCCCTCATGGTTCACCATAGCTTCTTGGTTTAAAGTTGCATACTTTCTCGATGGCTTGGGGGCACGTAATTTTTGCACGTGGTCAAAAGATCTTGAGGCTTTGGTAGGGTGGGGTGGGATAGGCCACACCCTCGCACACCCATTTCATGCTCCAGCTTCATTTTCAGAAGCACACCGCTTCAAGGACAGTAGTGCTTGAAATTTCATCGGAACATTGCATCCAACTCGACAGAGGAGCATGTTCCATACAGGGCATGTTGATTTGTCAAAGAGGCTGCTTGAAGCAGATGGAAGACAAGTTCTCAGTGACATCATTACCTGACCCCCCAATTCAATTATCTTTTTGTTGCTGCCATGGCTGATGAAGAATTCTACTGCCACTGGGTCGTGGAAAGAAATGATGGTAAACTCCTGGTAGAGCACTATGCTAAACTCCTGGTAGAGCAATAGAAGATAATTGAACCTATCTGAACATACTGGATCATACTCCTAGAGGTTGGAAACTGCTCGGATCCTTGTTGCCATTTGTTGCCTAGGTTGTCTTCGTTGAGCTGTTGACGGGAGAGGCAGCTTTTCACCGCGACGCCGGGCAGTGCGATGGCTACACGGAAGAGGTGGTGCTGCGAGAAATCAAGGAGGTCACGGACGAAAGCATCACCCGGATCCTGGAGCAGGTCGGAGGGGAAGTAGATTCCGGAGGTTGAACCAACGTACATTGGAAATTCAAGTGATTCTATGGTACTATAAGGGATGTTGACCAGAAGCAGTAGGGGATTCTTTACATAAGCTGAAATCTGAAAATATGCTGAAATCGAAATGGGATTGGCAATGGACAGCCACAGATTCGGATCCACCAACTTGAAATTCATCACCAGGTGAGGTCCCAAGCTTACCAAGGTGCCAGCATCGTCCAAAGACTTCCTAGCACAGATGTTGACCAAGGACCAGGGTGCAGGGTGTGTCATGGCCTGGTTTTTCATGTAGGTTTTTGATTCTTGGGGACAAGGTTCTGACCCCAGTGCTTGTACGTCTTACTATGATTTAGATTGATTTGTGCAAGGCTCACTTCAGCACCAATGGTCTGGATTGCTTGTTCGCCACATCAAGATGTCAGCGGGCAAGTCTTTTTCGGTATGTGTTTGGACTCTGTGATCCGACAAGGTACCCAAAATGATTTCGCAGATTTGGTTAAGCCATGTGAGGGCCCGCTTCGCGAGGACCCAACGAGAAGGTCAACAGCTCAATCGCTACTGACGGATGCCTACCTGAGCCAAGCCCGCGTTGGCCTCTCGCATCCGCCGACACCTGGTTCAAATTAATGGAAGTGGGGCAGCATGATGGGATGAGCATAGGTCCAGTCTGGTCCAGTCATTGGTTTTGTTTGATAGCACCGATAGTGATGAAGCCCCGGGGAAGCCAACAAGGAGATCACCAGCGGAGGATGGCATACTAACATCAAAGCTAGCAGCTTTCCTACTGGTGTCTCTGGCCATGCTCAAGAATGAATTGCAACAAATGGAAACGATCCAGAATCTTCAAGCTTCATTTCAGGCAACATTTTTGACACCGGCAAACTGCCCCCAGCTGGGAAGAGCTGAACAGCTTGTTTCAAGAACCATAAATCAGCTTGTTGTGCCAGTGCCAATTGTCAACTTACCCAAGAAGGGGCTGCCACTCCGTAGATGCCATCACGTCCCGGGCCGCAGAAAGTTGATTGGTTCCTTGTACAATTGTGTGTGTGTGTGTGTTTACGCTGGTGCTGACCGCAAACCTGTCCGTCCATTTGGGGAACCACAGCCATTAAACCCCACGACTTTCAGGAAAGCCTTGCCCATCAGCGTGATCCTTGATCGATTTCGCGCCCACGCGAAGACCTCTCAGCCAACACGAGCCTGGCTGCTTGCAGTGGCCCGATCTCCGACCTATCTACCTTGGGAGGACTCTATCTCTTGCCTACTAGATCACCACATGCCACATGCAACGAAATATCCATTTTTCAAACCACCTGGACTGGCAAAATCTGTAATTTTCCATGCGATTCCTGCACGGTTGATGCCACACCAGCTCGAGGTGAATGGAGGGATCCGCCACCCAGCTCCTACGGGTTCATATGCCAGGAGTTCACTTCCTTGCGCGACACCTTTAAGATGTTTGACGCTCATGGACTCAATGGTGTAGTGAACTTAGACACCTTCGTCAAGGTGATCGAGGAGGTTTGCAAGGACAGATCAGCTGCTAGTTGCTGATCAGCTGCGAAGGATTGCCTTGGCTGAATTGCTTGAGGCTTAAGCAATCCCAGATGTAAAATGCTAAGACCAGATCGATATCTGATCATTTCAAATTTCTTATTCATGTGAAGTCTGTGATTGTACAGTGCAAGTATGATAGTGATTCCTACCTGTATTGCGCTTTTGGCTACCCCGTTTGCCGGGTCGCTGCGCATAATTTTCGGGCAACTGACACCGAGTCGCTTTCTCGCCCCTGCCACCGGCAGCCTTGACAGAGACAGCGACAGAGAGAGAGAGAGAGAGAGACAGAGAGAAATGCTAAGACAAGCTTTTGGATGACATGGCTTTTCAAGACTCCTGGTTGTTCAACATAGGGCAAGTATCCAACTGCTGCTGTGCAGAACAACATTCCCACAGTCCCCTTTACTGTTGAACCTTGCCCATCGCCTGCCGCAACTCCAGGATTCGCGCAATATCTTTCACCAGCCACTAGCCTGAAAATATGAGGAGCGGTCGCAAATCAGCTGCATCACCTATCCCAAATTATCCAAAAGTGTAAGGCTCAGTGGGGCAAAGACAAGCATCATCGCGCATCCATCCTTGATGAATGTCGGGCAGTCCCAACGATGTCAGAACCCAAGCGAGTCACAGGAGTTCCCTAGTCGTTGTTGAACTGTGGGGAGTTTTGAGCATGGTGACACTTGTGTAGGCATGTGCAGGCATATTATCCAATGGATTCTAACGAATTGTCTTTTTTGTATATCTATTATTGTAAGCGTGAATTGTGATTTTGCAGTGCATGTGCTTATTTGTTTATGATCATTCATGATCCATTCTGAAAATAGCTGCGAACCAAAGAGACCAACACTCAACAGCTTGTGTGAACGCTGTAATTTCATGTAATTTCACCATGGTTGGTGTAACTAACCCCAGTTGTCTTTTTGTGTTTTGAGCTTCTCCGAATCCAAAGGTTGTTGGCGATCACGTTCGGGACACACCCTCAGCACTTGAAGCGAGGGGCAACTCCCAAGAGATGTAAACATGAACAACACCGAGGCCAAATTGAGCATTTGGAAGGTCTGTTCAAACAAAAAATTGAAGAATGCCTATGTATGCTTATGTTTATTGAGATCATCATTGTGTTGCAATTGTTGCGTTTTCTTCCCACAGATTCTGGTCTACGGTGCTGTTCCCCCTCAGCACAGCGTACCTGCTCTGAGGGAGGAAACAGATCCTGAGAGTCCCCGGAAAACCGTTTCGAAGATCTGGAAGACAGTTTGTGGAGAGCAGGATTCCTTGAGTTATTGCTACTGGGCGAAAGGGCGAGGCAGCTTCCAGATGCCACATGGCACTTCTCCAATGACAATCACCGTGAGACAAGAGGTTCGAGGATAACACATAGTTGTTTGGCGGTTCCAGAGCTGATTGCGTGTGAACACTTGGGAAGTGTTGACACGAAGCGGGACAAGGTACGTAATGTTAACCCCGGATTAGTAAAGCCCTGGTTGATTAATAGGGGGTATCCACCGAAAGGCTTGGTTTCCCAGGGGACTACTAATCCTGGGTTAATATTACCAAGTTCAATGAACCTTTTTGGAAGGTGAATAAAGGTGAAGTATGCAAATGCAGGAGATGCCAACTCGTAAGCCCATCTTAGCGTTTGGTCTCTCAAAACACTCGGTTTGGGCTCACTTCAATGTCCCCAGAAAGTAGTTTTGTCCACTAAGGATCCACGATGCACCCTCATAAGTCGTGATTTGTAGCGCACCTTTCTTCAATTTGCCTGGTTTAGAGACGCTAAGACCGGATTGTGGAATATTGTTCAATTGGTTTTGGTAGATTACACAACTGAATGGTTTGTGTTGTTTGGCAGCCTCCCTGTTGAACCTTTCCCGCTTCCTTGAGCGCTCTGAGAACCGAGACCCGTCTCACAATTGGCGCTCTGAGGTGAGTTCCTAGCCATGCTGTTCCCACCAATGGAAGACATCTTTGAAGATGCCTCACAATCATATCCTGAAGAGCTGAACTCGCCCTTGCAGCCGAGGGAGCATTGGAATCCAGGGAAACCAATCTCGTTTTATTTGGCACAAATGACGCTTTGAAGCTGAAGCTTTGGGTTTGTTCCTGTGTCCTGTGTGTGTCGTGCTTTTTGAAGTGGGACTGTGGAGGGTAAGAGACAAATGTAGTGAGCCAAATGGATACATGCACGGGAGCTGCACGGAAGCCAGGGTGGCCACTCTGTGTTGCAAGGCGCCACAAGCTTTTCGAAGTTCATGCCACTTTTTCGCCATGCTCAGTCTGAGTGCTGTGCATATGTTAATGTCCAGGGCCAACGAAAATGGGGACATGCACGTCAAAAAAATAAGCACAAAATAGGATGATTGATTGACAGATGCCATGGCTACCACTGGTTACAAACCATAGTTACTGACCTACTTGCATCGACTTATCTACTTATAGCTACTAATCTACTAGATACTAACCTACTACCCACCATGGTTACCACCAAGGAAAAGGAGTGCCAGCGCATTGTTCCCTCAAGCACTGCTCTTTGACGAAGATCAAAGGGTGAAAGATGTGGTGTCGGAGATGGCTCGCTTTCACCGGCGCTGGGCAATCATTCGATACAGGGATGGGCGCCACGAGTTCTTCGACTACATGGAGACTCAACAGAGCGGAAGGGGATGCCATGGGGCTCAGGTCGTTGCATGACTTGAACTACTCGGATGTTTGTGCAGCGCTAATGGGATGCCAGTATCGATGATACTGTTTGGGCTGCATCAGGTGCACACATTCTGTGTGCATCATGGTGCGCTCGACTATGGATATGCCACTCCAAAAATGGTTGACGACAAAACCCACAGGAAACCCGTACAAATGATGCAGAAAGCAAAGCTGTCCTGTAGGTTTTTCCATCAACCCAGCAATGCCACACTTAAGACCTCCAGATTTTGAGAAGGATCGAAGGCTTGCGGCCCTGAAAAAATTGTAGCATGTCAGCTGGCGTCCAAGAAATTCAATGCCAAACCATGTTCGGACTGTCCCAAGAGCTGGTCATGCTGGTTAGTAGTTTTGAATTATGAAGATTTATGAAGTAAAAGTTTTTAGTCGTTGGTAATGGTCATTTTGATGTTCTCGTTAAAAGTTGCGGTCACGTGTTGACTTTGTTGTGCATTAATTTAGTTTTTGAGGTTGAGAGGCGGCCCCTTGAGATGCAAAAAACCACTGAAAGTCAAAGGGCAGAAAGTACTCTACCAGGTAGCTCTTTTACCCATTTCATGATTGTGAAAGAAGGCAATTCAGCCTACCTTGCCACAGATATTGACAAACATCCCTTTAGTGTTGGAATGTTGGGGAATGAATAGTGTGGAAAGATGCAGGATGACCGCGCAATTCCCCACAATTCCTGAAGAGTTCGTGTTGCTAAATGATGATGATGATGATGATGATGATGATGATGATGATGATGACGGGGACGGGGACGGGGACGGTGATGGTGATGATGATGATGAGGAGGAGGATGAGGATGAGGATGATGATGATGATGATGATGATGATGATGATGGTGATGAGGATGATGATGATGATGATGATGATGATGATGATGATGATGATGATGATGATGATGATGATGATGATGAATGATGGGGACGAGGACGAGGACGGTGACGGTGACGGTGCCGGTGATGATGATGATGAGGAGGAGGAGGAGGATGAGGATGATGAGGGTTGAGATGATGGTGGTGACGCTGGCGGTGGCATCTCCAGTGATCTACCAATGGCCGCTGATATCTCCACCGTCGCCGCGCCTTGAGGACATCAATCACCAACTGTTGAACCAGGCAGGCGCCTGCTGGTCGAAGGCGGCCGAATGCTTGCGTCAGATTTGCAATGCCCAGGTGGGGTGACATGCATGGGCTGCAACAAACATGATTTGGGCTAGACCCAAAATAGGGTCTATCCAATGACCCACCAAAAAATGATCATTTTACAAGGAAACCATTGGTTTTGGGGTGCCCTGATTTTGGCACATGCCCATTTGTTTAGATGCTTGATTGCCAAACTCGCCAATGAATCACTAAATATTTATGAGAAGCTTGGATATGCTTTGTAAGATTGCAATTATGATGAATGATTGCATCGCTGATGATTTGACAACTGCTGTTTGAATGCTTGGATGTGCTCAGGCTTAGGGTTTATGAATTGTGCATACCTTGCTTGTCGCTGGCATTCAATGCTTGTGGTGAATGTGGCTGCGGGTCCATAGCACAGATTCCCACCAGAAGCAACCTTGCAGGTCATCGTAAGAGAGCAAGAAACCCTGGTTGCTCCATGTTGCTTCTTAGCCACTGGACCATTGAAGCCATGAATGTCCTGGATTTTCCCTTCGCTTTCCCCATGGGTTTCCCCCCGGGTGGCAGCTTCGCCGTAGGTTGGCACCTTGGCGAACTGCTCGGGTTTCTGCAACTTCGTGGCGCTGGACGTGGAAACGCCGCTGCGCGAGGCGACGGGGGGGAGAACCAGGCACTGGAAAAAGCCCTGCCGCGAAGGACCGTGGGTTGGTTCAGTGGTTGGTGAATTGGTTGAGGTGAATTGGTTGAAGATGGTTGAAGTTGTAGATGGTGAAACTGCTGAATTGGGATGAAGCTGTTGGAGCTGTTTATTTGATTATAGTTCACTCAGAAGTGGGATAAGGGATTCTAGTTGGCTAGCTGTTGGCATGCATGGCTGGCTGGTAGGCTGATTTTGCTTGCACCTCCATGAACAGAGATATAAGAGATTAATGTGATTAAAGAATTGATAGGTGGCTGGCCAACTTCTGTGATCTTTGATGGTCAGCACCCATGGATGTTGGATGGATGGCATAGGTTACAGTAGTTATATGACCCAGTAAAATTCAGCCCCCAGAAACCATAGATTGAAGGTTCCCCTGCTAAATCAGGGTGAGGGTGTTGGTGGGAGGTCTCATGTTGCAGGGAATGGCACATTTTGAAGGTTTGAGCCAACCAGAGTTAAGAGATGTTTACAGTGCTTCCACCAGCACGTTCAGCAATTGCAACCAAATCCACAATAATCCAGGTGATATTTCTAATATTAATTGCCTCTCAAAATATATCATTAACTGGCCAACTAACATATGTTTGCTGATATAATATAGATACAGATGTATACATATATATATATACATCTGTATCTCTATGTATATATATATATATATATATATTTACATATGCACAAAATGTTTACACAGGCTCGACTCACATCAGTCTATAGAGAGAGAGAGACCAAAAAAAAAAACATAGAAGAATATACACAGTATATTTATCTTTTTTATACGTGTTCATTTGTAGGTGCTTTCGTAGTTCTATACCTATGTGCTTTCCATCCCAACCACTCGACATCACGAAATGGCACCATTTTCTGCGAGCGCTGGAGGTGCTACAGCACATTGCCGGGCGGCGGAATCAGAAGAAGCGCAGCAGCGGCTCCGCCGTGCGCCGCGTGCCCTTGAGGGATGGGAAGGACATCGCGGCTCGGCACTGAGCCTTGCGTCCTGTGTGATTCCGGCAGAGGCAATGAATGAAAAGCTGTGCATATCTCTGCTGATGCTGAGTACTGATCTGGAATGCGATGAATCCTTGGTAGTTGCCGTAATTCCGCTATTTGCATCGATTTGTGCACATGTGTATTGGTATGATTGTTTGTATACATAGATGTGTAAGTGTGTGTGTATGTGTTTGTGCACCATCGCTTGTTGTATTTGCAGTCAGTTACTTTTTGGGGCGGAGACCATGCCCGCGTGTCTTTAGAGAAAAATGCACTGTGCAAAGCTGGGTTTGTTAGAAAATCACTCACCTCACTTGAAATCCAGGAGGCCCGGACCAAGTGAATTCAAGCCGAAATGTTTCGCACATGGAACTTGCTATGCCATTGGTATGCTAAAAGCCACATGTTCTGTTTGTCAACGCCCTCGTAAACTACCCATGGGCCCGGGCATTCACTAGGATTGGCATACATCCGACGTTTCAATTGTGAAACTCGTTTCAGGCATAAAGAGCTCTCACATTTTATGGCTCTTATTTGTTTTGGATTGCTTCGGCTCTGTCAACGCAATGTCATGCCGATTTGTTTTCATGCACCTTATCTAGACAGATAGAGAGAGTGATACATAACTCTCAAAAGCTAGCACTGTTTGATCATGTTTGCTGGTGCACCAGCATTGGTTTCAATCAACTATTTGGATTTTAAGGCTGGTCTCAGGGATGGTCCTTTTCTAACAGGCGAGCTACAGCAACAAACGACTGCTTTCTTCCCATTTTCTTTCCCCTTTTCAGGATCATCGGATAATCAATCGACTGGTCCCCAAATGAACAGATCTGTTGCGGCGCAAAATTGGTGAGTAGTTCCCGGGGTAACTTCATCGATCTCCTGGAGCTGATGCAATGAGAGGTTGGAATTCAGTGGTCCATGGTGGTCCTGGAACTCGATTTGTTATTCACCAGTTGGTACTAGGAATTCCATGCGCATGGCGCAACGTGAAAGATCTCTCTGCATATGTGCGTGTGACTGTGTTGCATGCCGTTATGTGCCCAAACTGGCAAATATGTTTCCGTGTCGCATGTGAATGGACATGTGAATGTGATACACGTACGTCTAAAACACGCATGCACACACGCATATACCCACATCTACTTAGATGTGCAAGTAGATTTCTATTTACGTATATTTGCGTGAATAGGATGTATAAGTGTGTGTGTGTGTGCAGTCATGGTTTTACAAATGTACATTTACATGCCCATAGAGTCACCTCTCTCAATAAATATATATATATATATGTATATATATATATATATATATATGTTTATTTATTTATGCCGCAGGATGTCCAGCAGGAGGGCGCAGTGAAAAAGAATATATATATATATATATGTATTTATAGATAGATATATATATATATATTTCTGTATATGTATGTATATAGGTATATGCAGTATATGCGCTCTGGTTAACAAACATGGCAATGGAAAGGCCGCCAATTATTGATGATTTCCTAGGGTTTCTCTATAAAGTTGAAATATGGTGGTTTTCCATCGCTATGTTGAATGACAGGAGTGTACCCCATATGGTGCCGCTCCGATGTCCTCTTGCAATGGCAACACTAGGTGGGTGTGTTTTCCTGCTTGGACTTCCTGAAATTAACGCTGAATCTGGGGCAAAAAAGCTGGTAGCTTCCGGTGGTGGCGGTGGTGTTCAGAGACGTTGAAATTACCAACCAGTTGATGACCACGGGATCATGAGACACATTGAGACGTTCTAGCTCAAAGAACGACAACGCTGGATAAACCAAAAATTACGGAAGCTGCTCTCACTTTCGGGGGAATGGGAAAGGTGTGGCTTGGTCATGCTGAAAAGGTTGAGAAAGGCCAGGATCCGTTTGCCTCAGAGGGGCTCGAGACATCTGTACAGAATCCGACAAAGTCCTCGATCAGGGACATCCACATTGAAGTGTCCCTCGCTGCTGAAGACCAATGACCCAAGTTTCTGTATTTGCAAAACGTTTCAAGTTTTGAAGTCCAAATATGATGTGGTCGACCAGCGGATGTGTGACCAGAAGGCATCCATTGAACTAAAAGTTTGGCCCAACGTTCCTCGAAAAGATTGGCAACGTACATAGCAAATTTCCAGTGCTGACGTAAACAAACATGAGACCACAACGAAATGCCAGTTTGTTGCAAATGAATTCGCACCCTGTCATTCCAGACATGCAGAATTTCGTGCCAGGGTTGGTCCCAATCCACCACAGGGCGTCCAACAACAATACGTAGGAGTTTGCGACACTCAATGTCCAGTTTCGTCAAGTCCTGACTAAGGAAGTCCACTGCACCTACGGCCGTCTTGAAATCCTTGAGCGCCAAAGTCTTCGATCGCCGCAGCACCATTCTGAAGGTCTCAGTGAATCAGGACCGACGTATCGGGACGGAGGGACAGGTCATGGTGGGATGCTATCGATTCAACGGCTACCTGGGGCTCACAATCATACCATATTGATGATTTATTCAGTTATCCATAAACTGCTGGTTAGGCTTAAAAACTGGGTATGATTGAAGAGTGGTAAGAGGGGAGCTACTGTCACAATGGACAGCCTCCCATGCACATGATTCGCTGACGATGTAATTTGGGTGTCATTTTTTGCATCTCGAATGTCTAAGGTAGTGGCGATTGTGATCATTAGAATGAAGATAAAGGAAAATGTGTTTTTTTCCAACGAAGATACTGATGATGTGAGTGGTGTAAGTGCAAGTGCAAGTGTGTTCATCTCATCGTGCTTCGAGTGAGGCGGGCTCACAGCTGCTGGGCTGGGGTGGCAGGATGAGCCAATGCTCCATGCCTTGACTGTGATGAAGACTGAGGGCTTGACGATTTGCCCATGCACGTATCTTGGCCGGCAGGTTCCGGCAACGGTGTGGTAGCAAAAAAAAGCAATGTGGCCTGGTAGGTCCTGGTAACCTGGTAGCATAATGTATTATGATGCATATGTTTTTTTTTGCAAATCCCTGATATGTGAGTGTGCATGTGTGGGCGCATATGTGCACACAGATGGGCAGTGCGCTGCCAAGCATATTTCACAGTACTAAAGGCAGCCAGCAAATTGTTGCAATTCTCATCTTTTGGCACTGGCATGTTGCATCACTGAAGCTGGAAATTAGGATGGTTCAGTTTCGTTGCTTCCCAAAGGGCTATTTCAGATGCATGGCGGTGAGTCATCACACAAGTACTGATCAGAAGTTCGATGACACCGTACCAAAATTACCATGCTTAGTCGGAAACATTCAGAAACCATGAGAGTCCAAAAACCATTCACATCACAAAAAGTTTGAAAGTCCTTTGTGCAAAGTGGTCTTCCTGGCAGAGGTAGACTGGTACTTCATGGCTGGTCATAGCCCCAGTAGAATATCCCCTACCAGCAACCAACCTCCTGGGATCCTGGAATTGTCTACCTTGCCCTTGGGATGGCCACTGAGTGCCCATCCCCCCGAACATGATCCACATTGCAAGTGAGAAATAGTGGGAAGATGTTCTTGCTACTGGCTGCAAAGACAATTTCGTTCTTCACAATTGCTACATTCTTTTGGGAGAAGGCAATGAACCTTAAAGACTCAAATTTTCATATGCCAGTTGCTACTCATCACCACTCATCACAATTTTCATATGAACCAAAACAGTTCGGCATTCACAATTTTCATATGCCAAATAAATCCGTTGCTTTCACTATGCCTTCAGCCATTGAGAAACCCTGTGGACGCTGGACGCTTCATGTGCCACGGCGCTCTTCATCATCGTTCCGGTCTCAGGTCACCCGAACTTTCCGGCAGCTTGGGCGGCGTCGTGGCCAGCAATGTGGTGTCCACCGCGGACCTGACACTTCGCAGATCTGACGACTTGACCAGTGGTGTGATCGTTGAAGGGTTAAAAACATGAGCTGATGAGTAATAGCGGTCCATTGATAATGAATATATAGCAATTAAGATTATGGTTATAGTCATGTTGAAGGTGAATAGTGGTAATAATGATTGATAGTGCTTTGTAAGATTAGCCATTGATAAGGTGAACGATGGCAATAACATTGATCGTCATGGTGGTTTGCCATTCAGAATGGTTGATAGGAATGGTGAAGAATAGTAATAGTAATTATGAGAGTAGCAGCGAAGTGGCATTGATAAAGTCAACTAAGTCACCTGTTGAAGGTTTCGCTGTTTGTAGCTGGCGCTCGTGAGAAAACTTGATTTGAGTAGATCGGATGGTTGAACGTTGCGAAATGAGGACGAAAGACGGAACACGGCTACAAGGAGGTCATCCCCTACTCCCTAGAAATAGCCTGCAATGTCCTCACACCACCATCCACCAGTAAAACCACGAGTAACCCACCATCCCAAGCATTGCTGAGCTTCCACCGCAGCCCTCGTAGCTCAGGCGGTCTCCCCCTACGCCCTTGGGCCCCGGCCCCCCCTCCTGGGCGGCTCAGGAAGTGGGTGGTGCGCTCGGGGGACTTCGATGCGCTGCAGCTGTCGGTGCAGGACTTCGTGGCCTGGCGCCGCAGGGCCGAGAGCTCGGACCTGGACCACATCCTGAGGCCGGGGATGCCCAGGGGATGCCCAGGGGATGCCCAGGGGAGCTGAGGAAGTCAGGGAAGGTCAGAGAGGTCAGGGGTTTGATGCTGAAGTGGTGGTTAAGTCCTGTGGTGAAATGATGGTTCGTGTTTGGTTGGATGATGGGTGATAGATGGTTTTTTTGAAGTGAATGAAAAATCAAGCAAGTGAAAGAATGGTCACTTGGGATGCGTCGGGAATGATGATCATTGCAAAGTAGGCATCATTGAGCATCAACAAGCATCAATTACCCTCATGTTCATCCATTATTAAGCTAAGCCTTGGATATCTATAGTCTATATGGACCAAAGTGCACGGGAGCTAAGGGGGTATGGCCCCGGTATGGCTATGGTCCCACGGGCACAGCTTCCACCTGGGCTCGTCATAACCTGCAGGCAGCAACGCTTCATGCGCTTCAACGTCGTGAGTGCTTCAGAGGATGCATCGCTACACACATTGGCACCTGGATTCACTTGGATTGGATGAAGGTTCCACTTTCTTACTGTTCTTTCCCATTCAATGCTGATTTATGGTTGGTTCATCAAGGGTTTTGGTACCATCTCGTTTCCACATGTTTCCACCTTTGTTTCGCTAATTCTATGAGCGGTAAGCTTTGAATCCTAAGCTGAATCTAAGCTGATCAATGACGCATGGCTAGTGATGCTTAATATTGTTTGCGAACACAGCACCCAGATTCAGAAAAAAGGTGGTCAGAATAGTTTCTGTGGTACCTGCTCCAAGGCGCGTCGCCTGGTGGACTCCAAACTTCAACGCATTTTCCTGTCTTCTGATGACATTGCTCGCATTGTGGGCATCGTGTCCTCCCGCGATATCATGTTGCAAGTCCTGGACCAACTCGCGTAGCCATGCGTAGCTCAACTTGAGCTGAAAAAGTGGCATCGCGGCCGGGAAGGTGTGAAATGGCATGAAATCCCCTGACTTCGTCGCATGTTGCACCGGCTGTCAGGACCCAGAGGCTGGCTTGGCCTATTCCAAATCCAAGAAGGACTGGGACACGGGATGACACGGGGAACCGCGGGGCCCAGGTGGTTGCGGAGGTGGGTGCATGCTGCGGCGCCAGCAGGAGATTCGGCTCTTGTGCTTTCAGAGTGCAGTGATGCACGTCCTGCTGATCACCTTCCAGGTTCTACTGATTCTACGACTTGATGTGGCTTGTCCATGGTCCTGCCCTGGTAGCATCTTGTTCTTGGTGCTGATGGCTGCACCCATTGGATCCCATTAGACAAAGTTGCCCAGAGCATTTTTTTTGCATTTTTCCTGTCGGGTCAAGAACCTGCAAAGAATCTCGGGCCAACACACCCCATTCTTGTGAAAGCTGCGGATAGATGTGGCAGTTTTGTTGAGTTTGCACTGGCGTTTGCAGATAGATGGATAGATAGATAAAGAGACAACCGATGGACAGGTGATAAAGGATAATTACTGTAAAAGTTTCCAGTGTTGTGGCAGCAAAGTTTGAATTTGTGCCTTTTTTTGCGTTTGAGGGAGTCCTGACTGGCTCTTGGTTCGGCGTGAATCTCGCCGGCATTTGATGTGGAAATGATGTTCGTGGGAATCATTGGCAGCCATTGAAGATACAGTGAAGAAGCATCATCAATCAATACCATTTGGCACGGGTCACGAGAATAGCCCTCCACCAGGCTTGCCGGAATGTTGAGGACTCTCCTTCCTGGGTCTGGGGCAACAGGTTCGTTTGTCAATCGCGCCCCCCTCTTCTAGATTAGGAGGGTTCACAAGATTGATCAAAATTGAAAGAGTCTTCCATGCCCCTTTTTTTGCATAGACATGTTTAGGAGCAAGATATGGAGGTATGACTGGTTTTTGCTTGTTCGAAGCCCATATCCACACAAAGTTGCTTTTACCCAATTCCATCTGCACATGCCTTGACGCAACCACATGTACCAGCATCACATGCATAGAAAGGTGCGCCCATTTGCCTGTCTACACTCCGAGCTAAAGCAAAAACATTCACAACTTTGACAAGGAAATTTGACAACAGGGCCCTTTTTGGCGATCCGCCGAGGATTAGCCCATGGCTTGCATTGGAGGCCGGGGCGCATTGGGGGTGCTTTGGAATGGGAGCTGGATTTTGAAGATATTTCTAGTCAATCCCGAATCCCAACTGGATCTCGCAAAGATTCGCCCAACGCAGAGTTTGATGACCTTTTCGCCAGGGTTCCAACTGGACTTTCGCAACCTCCTTGGAAGAATGGATAGGCTGCTGAACAGGTTCACCTGGACAGGTTTGGTGGCTCCTGCTGCGCGTCTACGTCTCCCCGGTAGCATGGGCCTTGTCGGACCCACAGGCAGCCACTCATGCAGCGGCCACACAGGCGCCACCTGGGCTGATGTGAAGCCTCAGTGGCCCCTTGAAGCTGAGATCAGAAAGCTGGCTTGGTCCCTATAGGCTATAACCAATAACCAACCAATAATGGAGGATAATAACCAACAGCAGATCACCACAATAGGTTATGGTTGCCCCCTTGGTTTGGACATTTTCTGTTTTTGGAGCTGTATTACGGTTGCTTTACCTTTGTCCTTGCTGGAGATTATTACACAGTTTGGGACTATCATGAGTCATGATGTGAGTTCCTATTGGGATGGGGCCCATGGGTGACAGTTTTGGGTCTGCCCTCTTGTTGGATAGGCGTTTGCATGGAGATCCCACTGCTCCTATGATCTCAAGGATAGCTGGAGTCAAGCTGAGCAAGAACGGTTTACCGCATTTCACCGCTGTGAATGATGGTTTGCCTCAAAAAAAAGAAATTGAACATTTCGGGTTCCCATTTTGCAAGGCTGAGCCATCATACCGGTGGGATCATTAAGAAGCATCGACAACCTTTCAAGCAACAGAAGGTCTGCACCAGCTGATCTTTTGGCACTTGCCGCTGGGAGTTGGCGGTTCAGGCAACACGACCTGCTGCGTATTGGATTTTCCTGCTGGGTCTCTTGGCAGAGGAGGTTGGACCATTTCCGGCTTCTTTGACCTGAGCATCAACATGGATCAACAGCAAATTCATCAACTCCAACTGCACTAATTATCAGGTACGAACCATTTCTGCCCATCATTGACCAGCATGGACCATGAGCAACCATGTAATGGCACATGTGTTTATCTTTTCTGGACGTTCACCCCCTTTTGTTCCATTGATAGTGCATGATAGCGCATAAAAAGTACACCGTCCACGGTCAACTGAAGACTTTGAAGATCTTTGAAGTATCCAGTCCCTGATAGAAAATTGGTTACAACACAGACAGGTCACAAAAATGTCACATCGATTGTGTATGTTGAGGATTTCGTTTTCACCGAAGAATGGGTTCCGGTTTGCATGGTGACCTCCCAAACCGCTTGGCAGCACCAGGCTATTTGCAGGTGGGTTTCTTCCGTTTCCTGACGTCGATTCTGCTTGCAGCACGGGCCAGTGCAGAGGGGGAGAATCTGGTCTCGTGGCACCTTGGGCTGCAGATGGACATGGATGGAGGTCATGGATGGAGGTGTTGGGTCCTTTTGTGACAAGGAAAATTGGGTAAGCATGAGGTTCACGATGGTTCTTGGTGCTTAAGTAACATTAAGTGACCAAAAATGATTGTAGTGGTCAACTATGGGGGAATAAAAACCAACAAGAGGGTAACATCGGCTGGGGTCTATTTGAGGCTCGATGTGTTGCGAGGGACCATCACTTGAAAGCCTACGTCCAGAAAAGTAAACGCGTGCCTTTATCTCCATAGAGCTGCCCAAAATTGCCAGATCCTAGACCATGGAATCTGTATCTACCATGAAATGAAAATGGTGCCGTTAGGGGCCCAGCACGGAGTTCTGGAACTTACGGAGGGTACCACTCTGTAGGTATCCAACTTCAAAGTCCAGCAGACATCACCGTTGCATCGTTTAGAATTGAAAAGTTCATTCATACCCTAATGACGCTGTGTTTTGATTGGCCTCGCTATATGAAAGATACTTGAACAAAGGACTTGTGGTATACTATTCAATTGCACTGCGTTATGGTTGTTTGTTTCATTGCCATAAATAGCTTCTCAGGAGAGGTGGGAGATTCAGCCTGGGCGGGTCTCCACAGTTGGGATGACCAATCTTCAGGGGCTTGGTCTTCATGCCGCTCTACATCTCCATGGTCCTTTACGTGGCACTTCCGTATTTGCAGCTGATGGCCGCTCGTCGAGGATCAGTTGATCACTTGGGTTCGATGGTTCACTTACACCTTGGAAAATTTCGGCCACAGATCGCTTGCTCACTGAATATTGCCCATTGACGAACCAATGATTTTACCTGCTGCAAGAGTGGCCCAAGGGCCACCCCCTGGCGGTCACAGTTTGGGCCTTCATGGCTAGAGCCCATGCAGAACAGATGGATACAAGTCCAGTTGGAATGGTTCACCACACAAATTTATGCCGGGTGATCCAGCTCCAGCTTTCACTATGGTCCATTTATTGCCATTCCAAGAATGGTTCAAATCATGATGGATGAGATTCAGGAAGCGGCCGCATCATGGTGGTGCACATCATTGCCGAGTGCACCTAAGAAATTCTTGCCTTCGAGGATAATGACATTGGTTGATGTGTTAATCATATACATGACGGCCTTCATCACTTGCTCATTGGCACTTGAACCGTCTTTTCTTACAAATCCACCGTAGGCAATTCATCCTAATTGTCCCATTCAAGGTATGCTGGGCTAAAGAGTCGCGGTAAACCATCGAACTTTGGGCCCCTATCTATGTGCAAAAGTCATTGAGCAGCTTGGGTTTGGAGGCCAAGAGAAGACGACCGAGCCTTCTGTCACAAGAGGAAGATAGAACAGGCGCCTGGGGCTGCCTTGGGCCACAATCCTTGTCCATGCTATTTTTGGCTGTAATAATGCCAGAGTTTGAAGCAAGACCTTTGCCTATGGTGGTTTCAAAACACAAGTTCGCAGGAGTCACTGTTAGATACTGTTAGTTGATGTTAGTTGGTTTCTGGGTAGATGCTCTCCCTCTCCCTCTCTCTTCCTCTCCCTCTCGTTCGCGCAGCATGCAACTTCAGTTGCAGGGAGAACTGCTCTTTTGCTTGCGAAGAGCCACACCTTTGTTGCTGTTAATCAAAAAAATCCCCGAATCTGCAGTTGAGATTGCCAAGTTATGCCAGGTTACAAATTGTCTGAAATGCGGGGTGAAGAACCACCCCGCGAAGTTGTCCGGCAAAGACGGATGAAGAAGCCACCAGCGGCTGATGGTGGTTAGGACGCCCAGCTAAAAAACTCATTTGGAGGCTGCAGTTCCCCAGTGATTCCCAGCGTGCCAAGCACAATGAGGATACGGGGAAGTGAGCAGGATTGGCCCCACCGATTCCGGGGTTTCATTGAAACTTGAGTCGTATCTAGTGCTGGACCAGCCTGTTTGCGGCAATGGGAGCGGTAAAGGTTCCTTTCCCATTTCACTTTGTACCCCATGAGACATTTTTGAGCAATAGTACTTCCGCTTCAGATATTGATTACATTCGCCTGGAAGCAACTGGCCATTTCAAGATTTGATTTTGCTTGTGCTCTGACTGATAGTAAGATATAGTAAGTTTGCAAAGGCCTGGGCACCAAGGGGTGTAGGATGCCATATTTCCAAAGGTTGAGCCGCGCGCCGCAGGCCCTGTGGCAGCCAAGGGCTGTTTGACCCTCTTTTGGTTGATAGTCATTGCCGTGGCCGCTGGAAAGCTTGATGGCGACTTGGTAAAAGCATGGGGGTAGCATCAAGACACGGGCATCCCCGCCAATAACGGTGATACGGCAACTGCTGATATGAAAGGATTGTTCAAGAAGCAGGAGAAGACAATGAATGTGTGACAACGATGTGGGACAAGGTTTCTCGGGTTGGTCTACGGATAGGCCATGACCAGACCAAAGTGACTAGTGGTCAGCTGCCACGCCACTTAGTCGGTTGCACCCTGGGGCACTGTAGGGCCTTGGGTGGCTGCACGTTCGGATTCGATACGCGGCCTGTCAACTTTGGTGATGCTGGAGCTTCCAAAAGGCAGATTCACATGGGATGATCAGATCCAGAAATGCAGCCAGTTGCGGTTGGGGGTTTCTTCCAAGGTGGAAGCTACTCCGCGGGATGGGTCTTCTTTCCGATCTTCTTCCTTGTCTCCCTGGTGGATCGGCAAATTCCAGGGCTGCAGATGGGTGCGGGGCAAACCAAAGGGCTGGTGTAGATCAATGACAAAGTGTGGGGCAGGCCGTCCCACCACCAGCGATGTGCTGCCGCTTGATGTCCACTTTGAGTGGTCAGATAAAACCCAGACAGCGACCATGCATTAGCCAAGATAAGCCTCATGCCAGTTGCTGATATGCAAAACTGTCAAGATTACCACAGAGGAAGCCCCAAGGGTATGGGTGTACAGTTTTGGTGCACTAGACGCTATAGAAGTGCGCGTATACATTCAATTGAGGTACAGTGATGGTGTGATCATGCAACGGAGATTTGGGATTTGAATGATGCCAGAATAACCAACTACAGCGGCGATATGTGGCAATGCTGAGATCAGGCTTGTTTCCCACACGAGATCCATGCATTGCCTATACACGATCCATACACGATCATCGGTACGGAGGGACTGATTGATGGCACTGGGGAGAGAAAGAAAGAAAGGAAGAAAGAAAGAAAGAAAGAAAGAAAGAGAGAGAAAAAAGAGAGAGAGAAAGAAAGAAAGAGAGAGAGAGAGAGAAAGAAAGAAAGAAAGAAAGAAGGAAGGAAGGAAGGAAGGAAGGAAGGAAGAAGGAAGGAAAGAGAAAGAAAGAAAGCAAGGAAGGAAGGAAGGAAAGAAAGAAAGACAAAAAAAGATCCATACCCATGATCCTTACCCTTCTGAGGGACATGATCCATACCCGCGACCCATGCCCATGATCTATTCTATACCCTTGTGGTTTTCCCAAATGCGTATTTGGCTTCAAATTTGGCTGCTGTTTTTGGTAGTGGTGATGTTGGTGGCCGTGATGTTGGTGTTGATGGCGTAGGCGCCGCGGAAACATTCGCATAGGCAAACCTTGAGTGCCTGAAAGGTGAATTTAACTTCGATATACCTTTAATGCCAGGGGATTATGATGTAGAACATCCCACAAGCACATGAAAGATTTTTAGGCCTTGTGTGTGTGTTGTTTGTGTTTGTTTGTCATTTTGTGTTTGTGTGTATGAGCGTCTTTGTGAGGTTTCTTTTCAGTTTGTCAGGCTGGTCCAATTTGTCAAGTACAGTAATTTGCCAGTAAGAGTTGCACTGCACATGCTGGTCCATCTGGGCAAACCCCATGCAAACCCTGGCAAAAAGGGCAAGTCCATGTCTCTCGTCAGCTTTGTTGATAGTGGGCTGGCGAAACTTTATGAAGTATCTCATGCCAACGCTGTGATCATAGACAGCTTAGATAGTTATACTGATACTTCCTATGTTTGCCGCGCATTCATTCTACAAAATACTGTCAAACGTGGTTGCCTGATCTTTCCAGACGAATCATAGCACTGTCAGAGCGACATCCCTGAGACAGGGGTTCCAGGGAAATAATTTCCAAGGCTGGCATGATTTTATGCGACTAAGCCAAAGCATTATATATACCATGCGTGCATGAGTGTTAGCCATCGTCAACTCCCATTTCTTGTCATAGTAGGCAAACTCTACCATTTCAGATGCAGCTTTGAGTCCCCCGAGATGCCAGGCCGTGTGTGTGCTCAGCCTGGTCATCATGCTGGCGCAGCCCCGACACTTCGAACATGCAGCCGAAAGTATGGGCGAGCCCATTGGCAAGCCTACACAAACTGAATGAAGTGTCTAAGGCTCAAGATTGTGGTTTGGCTAGTGACGCCTAGAGTCGCTTTGCTCGATGTGAATGATTCACTGACAGATCAACAGATTGGCTGGGTATGGGTCAGAAGGCCATGGACATCCGAAAACAAAATTGTCAGGGCATGAGCCGGAACCAACTCTTAAATGGACCCTCAGCAAGTGGATGGATAAACCTAAACATCCCAAACTTGCATGTCGTGTCATGTTTGGAATTTACGAAAGATATGGTTAGGGCTTCTAAAGCCCATTCCCAAATCAGCCAAGGGTGTGCTGAGACTTCATGCCACCCGTGCACTGTCGAGGGGCAGTATGTAGCAGCCGTTGAATTGAGCCGCGCCTCGTTATGACAGCAGCTTTCAGTTCAGAGAAATGGAAAAGGGACTCAGTTGATTGTTGATACTGGGTTATATTATGAGCTGAACCCATTGGCTGAGACCCGTTGGTTTTTCAACAGCTCTCTATTGTCTGTAGAACCCATTGATATAAACAAGCCATGAGATCTTGGTACGGTTTTAATGGTTCAGAGCTTTTGAAATGAAATGCCCCAATTCCATTTCAGCCCTACATACACCTTTGACCTCCTGGCGATTCCTTCTTCAACGTCATCATTAATGTTGGGTCCATCAATGTCCATCAATGAACCCCCGATACTTGATCGCACACATTTGCGGCCCACATCACCAGCTATCTAAGGTAAACCACTGGTGGTTTGTCAATGTAGATCTACCATTAATCCAAAATCCGTAGCGACTGCCATCATCTGAAGTGGGAGCTGCTCCCCCCGCTGCTTTTTCAGGGGTTAAGAGCCCATGGCTTTGGCTCCTGCAGCCACCTTGGTGACAGCTCAGACAACTCATCGCCCTTCTGCGCCCTTTGGGGAGAAGTGTTTGCACAGACCAAATCAATTGAGAAGTGGTTACGAACCCAAAAATCTCGTTCTGGAGTGATGATTTCGGATGTGCCTGGGTGATCCAGATGAGTTATTGGAATAGCCAGCAGAAATGATAGCACACGCTGATGTTGGATTAAGGGTGGGTCAATGACGCGGGTTGTCTTGGACATTACTGATTAGTGAGCGGTTTCGATGTAGAGGCACTTTACGCAAAGCCCGGATGCAAGTACCAGGAGTCGTGGGAAGGGATTGCGCAATCCGAACGCTTGTGGCTAACAACCTCAGGCTGTACGAGCGGTGACAGGGTGACTGTTTGTGCGAGCTTGCTTTGCACATATGCGCCGCAAGGCAACCAATACCATTAGAAGATTTGGGTGACAGGTTTGAGATGTTACCAAGTTGCAACCGAGGGCTGCGAACAAAAAGCTGCTGATTTGAGGGAAGCAGGGAGCAACTTAATATCTTCCCTGATAAGGGAGCAGACGGGAGGCTCGGCTTTGTCAACGGCTAGAATCGTTTGACACATGGCAGATCCGGTTTGACAGACTCACTGTTATTTTGATGAGGTTTCAGCTCCATGGCAATCATCACATCATAGTCACCTTCAAATGGACCTCTGCAATCCTTTGTAAACAATCGGTAATGCCCGCTGTTCGTTGAAGTCATTGCTTCTGTCCAGTGCGGATCTCAGCCATGATTCATTGCTTCTCATTTTGACATTGTCACATCTGTTCGGCCGCTGGTAACCAGACGTACACCTGCTCAAGAAGATCAAATTTACCGGGGAGACAACTGAAACAGCCAAGGGCTGGGAGCTAACCAAGATATCCTTCAGGAAGGTACCAATTGGTTGGCGCATGTTCGCACTGCAGGTGGCAACCATGATCCGATTGAAGGTTGAAAGGAGTTGCGGACTTCTGAGTGAACTGGATGGTGCATGCTGGTGCCAGGAAATCAGAGCGTTGGGACCAAGTTTGACAGTTTTTGTCGGATTCAGGGCCTCCGTGCAGCTCACAATGTAGACTATGAGCCTGTAGTGATGCCTTGGTGGCTTGCAAGAAATCAAGGCAGGATCTATCTATCTATCTATCCATCCATCCATCTATCTATCGATCTATCTATCTATCTAGTTTCCACAGGGATCAAGCACACACACACACACACGCACACAAAGCTCATTTAGAGGCTCCTTTCTTTCCATGAGAGAATTGTGTCCGGGTGTTGTAGGGGTTACAGTGATCCGAGACCAACATTTTGCCCCCAGTTGCAGCTTTGGTGGGCCGCTTGACGGCTGTCAAATCGCCGACCAGGAGGGAGGACCCGATCCTGTTGGCTTCCGTGAAGACTCTTGGACCGCAGTGGGCTACTTCGCAAGGCGATGCTAAGTTTTGGACAATGAAAGACGTGCTGAGGTATTGGTGAATACACACGGGCACACGCACACACGCAGACATATGGAATATCTTTCTCTTGGTACTGTACTGAAATTGTCCGGACACGAGAGTCCCCACGTTGGACGGCTATCCAAGCCGTCCCATGTTTCAGTTGCCTGAAGCATGTGAGAAAACCCGCATCTCAATCATACTGATTCATTTTGGTCAACACATATCACAACGAAGGCGGAAGATCAGAATACCGAGATTGACTCAAAAAGATTGGTACCCCTTCTCCGACCCGCTCAGGGCCAAGCGAAGGCCGGGGAGCTCTGGAGTCGGCTGCCAGGGGAAAGCTGCTTTTGAGCAACCTGCTAGTTCCCCCCACCGGTGTAAGCATCCGATTTCTTCATACACCAAGCCTGTGCCGATTCAACGTTTGTTTCAGATGTGAAGCAGCTCGGCAAATGCCGTGCCAATTGTAGAAAAAATAATTGAGTCACCTGCGACCTGTGGAGTTCAAGGTGTTTTGTAGCTGAAGTCCACCAAGCAATACTGGGACATGTCCATCGTTGTCCAAGTGATCCGGATGATATGATCAACATTGATCAACAGGGTCAAGATGATGGAAGGAAGGGGAGTGGGCTTCTACGGTTTCCGTGTCTAAGTTAGCTGAATTGCTGCTAGATATCACAAGCATCATTTAGGTGACAGGCCTCGATAATTCATCTCAAAGTAGTGGACTTTTCCATCAAGCACCAGGTTCATCTACCAGTGGGGATCAATACTCAACCATTGTTATCCATAGTCCTGGTCACCCCCCCCGACCATTTACAATAGCAATAATCCTCATTGATAGATCACATGCGGCTTATCATGCCCAGCGTTTCTTTTTATAATTCATTCTCATCAGAGGGCCAGAGGATACGATCATTATCACCATTGTTATCCATCATTTGCCTGCATGCATAAAATCAACCATTCTGAAACGTGTAGATCCATTAAATCAACCATAAATCAACTATGACTCACCTGAAATCAACCATAACTCAACAGAAATCAACCCGCGAGCAATATAAATCAACATAAATCAACCATAGCTCAACAGAAATCAACAATAAAGCGTCAACCAACATTGAAATTCATAGCTGGTACATGCTGGTGAGCTCAAGTAAGTTCACACCATCAGAGGTGACCAAAGTGGTCACCCAGCACGCGTAGGTCCGTTCAGAACCGGCAAGAGCTGCTGGATTGGTTGGCCGCCAGCGCGGGCCCTCGCAGGCACGGCAAGGGCGCCTATTGGGTGCGATGGTGAGAAGCCTTGGTCAAGGACAATGCGTGCATTATTTACTGGTTGGTGGTTTCAAAATGTTTCAAACATTTTTGATTCTCCCTAGTGTTACCAAATGATTGGTTGGTTGACTAATATTTTTCATTTGGGTTAAAACCACCAGCCAGTTTATGTATGTTGCAGATGTTCTATGATTAGCCGTGTATCTTTTGCATGTGTGTATGTAAATGTGTGTGTGTGCATGCATATGTGTGGCTTTGCCTTTTTATTTGGATGTGTTTGTTTGTTAGGTTCATGTGCACATATCAATGTTCTACATGCATCTGTCTATACAAACATATCTCGTTGTGGCACGTAGATCACACAGGTCCTCCTAGGTTCAATTTACAACACAGTCGCGTGAGTCGCAGGATGGAATCAACTAAGACTTTCGTACGCCATTAACCACCCATCCACATACAATAATCAGCACGGTCTTGATTAGGCGATGGATGGTTGCATAGTTCCGACCACAAAAGCTGGCCTTACCGGTATGGTTTCTGGCTGAGAAGCTGAGCAGTCTCCTGCAATACCTTTCAAATCTTCATGGATCGCCATGTGTAAACCATCAACATTGATCAATATTGAAGGGTACACCATGTAGCTGGACAAGGCCATGTTGTTGGTTGTTGCTGACTATCTCACTATGATTTGAACCAGTGACATCCCCTGCGGTAATCTAACATAGCACTTGATAATCCACCATTTCAGATGGTTTTGCAAGGGAACAGCCTCGGCTTCAGCTTTGTTTGATTACCACAAGGTGGGCCCCCAGCAGTTACAAGTTGGGTTATAAACCAGTTGGTAGTTTACCCTTCTCAAGTTACAGTAGTTATACACCAACTTATGAGTGGTTGGGCCCATGCAGAGGGTAACCCCCCTGAGTCTGCCCATAGATTTCGCCTTGGCTGCACGGAACCATACACAAAGGGCCGGCATGTGACCTGGTGCCATAGGCTGAGCTTCGAAAACCTGGATTTTGACCTGCCGCTCAAGGAGCAGGTGGGGCCAGATACCAGGGCGATCACCAGATTCAGCATGATGCTTTGTCACAGGAAATCACTGGACTATATAACGGGTAGCAAATGGTAGCAATGGCAGCTGTAATCATGAATAGCTGGCGACCATCAAATACGGAGGGTTTGTTAATGCGGGTGACTTTGGTAAATGGCATCTGCTGCTATGCGCGCAATGCCTGTAATGAACTGACAGCTTTGCCGCCCCAGGCCTGTTGCTCCTCCAAGTGTTTTGCCTCGCAGCGATCCAGCTGAAACAGAAATCAATCATGTAACTTTCATGATTTGCACCGCGTCTCGGGCAATTCTTCGTGAATACATACTGGGTTGGCATTGTAGGATTTTGAAGCGTTCGATCGCCTGCTGAGCGGCTAAGTAATCGGTTGCCCATGATTATTTGTGAACCTGTGTGTTTGGTGGTTGCTTTTTTTCAGGACCCCATTCGCACATATCCGCCGATTGAGCTGTTCAAACGGTGAAAGAATCCACATGGCTGCATTTGCACATGGGATGAAAAGCACCCAAGCAAGGCAGTTAGTCCATCTCAGAGGCTGAAGATAGAATATTGCAAACCGTCATTTGGTATATACACCATTGGTCAGTGTTCAAGGTTGGCCTTTGCGTTCGTTGGGCTGTTGCCTTTGCGGCGGCTTCATGGCTGTCCAACATGCAAGTCACTACCAGGTGTTGGAGGTCAGGCGCGATGCATTGCAGGATGCAATCAAACAGTCCTATCGGCGGCTGGCGCTGAAGTGGCACCCCGACAAGAATGGCGGGTCTACTGAAGGAGCTGAGAATTTCAAGATGGTTCAGGAGGCATACAGAGTTTTAAGTGATCCTGAAGCCCGTCACAGGTACGACCAGGAACTGGGCCCGAGTAACCGCCCTTTGTCCATGTTCATAGTGCAGAATGGTGGATCACAGAAAGAGAGAAAGAATAGAAAAAGGGCGATGAAGGAGATGAGGGAGCAGACTGACAAAAGGTCCGCCAAGCAGCTCATCCAAGAGGATGAGGAGGAGCATCATCCATTCGCAGTTGAGGAAGAGCTTCATGGGACCTTACCAAGTACACTGCCAGAAAATGTAATTCCAGAGGTTGCAAGGCTCCACTGTGAGGAAGGTGCAGACACTGCAGAGTCAGAGGGAGTCACTCTGGCAAGCCGTGCAGAACAGGCTGAGGCGACAGAAATCAAGGAGCAGGCCGCAACAGAGGTGCAGCATTTGAAGCGAGAGGTGCAGATGGATGGTACCAGCAGCAAATTGCTGCACGAAGGAAACCTGGAGGCTCTTGGCCCAGAGCCATCTGCTGCGCAAGCGTCCGCAGTGCAAGCAGCCCCATTGGGAGCAACGCAAGCATTTCCAGTGCCAGCAACCACTACAGCCAGGTTATCGGGCGGCGAATCAACATTGTGGCAGTGGGTCCGGGCCTACTGCTGCTGTGCCCGCTGAAGACACTGCTGTTTCACGCTTGGATGGACATCGTACTGATCAGCATCCAAGGGAAGAAAAAAAGCAGCCGCCATTTCATTGGTGATATCCCGGTATTTGTTCAAGTTATCAATTAGGATTTGCAACAAAAAAATGGTAACCATTATTTTTCAAGAATCGTAATCCTTGGCGGCCACTACGCATCAGCCCAGCTCAGCCCCACACCCGAGTTTCATGTTCCTCTTGGGCCTTCTTTGTGGCGCCCCGGTTTGCAGGCGCGCTTGCTGGCAGCCACCCAGCTCTTTGTTGCATCCATGGGTTCCAATCTGATGGCGTCCTGGCTGCTATGAGCTGCCACCTTGGGTTGGACCCAGGTTGGCAAAATACGTGTGCTGACTCACGAATACAACGTGCGTTGCAATATTCAATACTTGTATTGCAATTATGGGTTTGATATGATTTGGTGATTTTACCGAGTTGATCAGGAAAGAACTGCGAGCCGAAAAGTTGGCTTGTGAATTGTGTGTGGCATGGGGGAATGCTACGGTATACAAATTTGGGACTGCAAAATGGGTCATTGCTAGCGTTTACAGCGTTTGAACTGAAAGTTCGAAATAATTGCATTGAACGATGACGCTGGCTGTTCATTTTAGGCATGCAATTTTTGGGGCGTCCTGCTGGTACGAAACTAGGCCACATGGCGCACAGCCTTGTAATTTGTAACGTGTCCTCTTTGGTTTCAAGGGACTGTGATGCCCCGGCTATCCATAAAATCGAATCGTCCTAAGATTTTGCAATGAATGTCATTGTTAGAAGCAATATTGAATTTCAACAATGCATACTAGTGCCACGGTGCAGCCGACTACAACAGAGATCAGCTTGGGGAAATCCAATACAAAATGCGGGTGTTTTTTTACAGCAGGGGGTAGTAGGAGCAGTAGCAGCTGCAGCAGTAGCAGTATATAGCGGTAGCTGTAGCAGCATTAGCAGGAGCAGAAGCTTCTAGAAGTAGTCAATACAAAAGCTCCTATGCTGATCACATCCAGTGCAATAGGCCCACCCAGATCAGTTCGTCAGCCCTGAGGCAGGCGTGCTTCTCTCAGCAGATGCAGCAGTTTTGGCACTACCCTCGTGCCACAAGGCACGAAGTAGCATGCACCCAGAGGATGCTGACATGGAGATGCAAGCGTTTTCGATGACTTCGAATCACCCACGAGCCATTTGTTTATAGGAACCAGGTCAAGCCACGCCGCCATTTTCGAGACGAGCCGCTGGCCAGGTGGGTCCCGGCCGCCGCGTCACCTGCGAGACCGAAGAAATCTTGAAGAGCTGTGGGCTTCGCTGGGCACAGTGCGCCATGCAGCTCACCCTGGGACTTGGATGACCGGATGGCGATGGAGAAACGTACAGGACCACGGATCCTGTATGGAATTCATGAATTTTATGAGCGTGGTAGAGTACCAGTATATTGGGAGAGTCCCTTGTCGTGTCCTTTCGGACGGGAGCCTGAGTTTTTACTGGAGGTTGCATGGACTTTCGGCCCCGTGACGTTTGAAACATATCGTGTGTACTGGTACTTAGTTTGGATGTGGAGTCCCTACGTGTGATTCTATCATCGTCCTGTTGGCAAGCTCGCATGCCACAAAGAGGGGAATGACACGCAAATGCAACAGAACGCATATTGGCCCCCCCAAGTGATCCTGCCCTCATCCCACCAAGCAAGAGTATCTACTAGGGACAAGTTTTAGATACAAAAACAGTCCGACAAAAAAAAATACAAAAACCTCCTGGCCTGTTTGCTTTGTTGCACTCCGTGGGTGCTATCTATCTGTGCAGGCAGTTTTCGACACAGAGCTTGACCACTTTTTTTGCACGGATCACAAACCTTCCCGCGGGAAAAGTACTTTAGTATGATCGTCCTACAGCTTGCACATTATGATCTTGCCAGCACTCATCCAAATGGAGAGTCATTGCCCAATGCTATCTTCCCAGACCGTCTCATGACAAACCTTACGAGTGGACCCTGGTGATTCTGGTAGGTACCCTGTCTCCTTCGACGACGTGCTGTACACCATTGGAAGAGGTTTCGATTTCACAGCACGTGCGGAAACTTGGAGGGTCTGGCCACGCTGTGGTTGTCGCTGGCATGTTGCCGCGTTGCCGCACGGTGACAAATGCTTTTACGGCTAGTGAAAAGCCATGACATGAGGCTTAAAGACTAGGGCTTATCAATGAAAACATTTTTTTATGGGCATGCTACACTGCACCATAGTTTGGGTATGCAATGATGAGAGGCTGGAACTTTGAGGACGTTCTTTGGAAAGATGGCTTTGCATCGTAAACCTCAAAGCTTGGTCGATCTCAACAAGGGCTGTTTGGCTGTTTGGTTCCCGATTCTTGGCCCACATCCATTTGTCAGAGGTAATGGCCATGAAAACCATTCAAGACCACATGTCTTTTTGTCGATGGGCGGATGATTGTGCTATACTTATATCGCTGGTGGTGCTTTTATTTGCAATCATTAATATCATTCAGTGACTTGTGTTGAATCTGCTCAGGCATGCTTTGCTGCACTTGAGACGGAGACATGTATGGAAAGGTCTCTGGCAACTCTCCTAGTGGAACTGTATGTGTTCGTTATGCATGCACGTTTGTACATGCACTTATTCAGGTGCAATGATACAACAGCAAAAATGTTGCTTATAGATATTATATATATACATATATGTGTGTGTGTGTGCATTTGTTGGTCTATTCGCTTTTAAAATGATATAGTCTACTTGTTCAAACACATTCATGCGCATCTGATATAGCCTCCTGGATTTAGGGTCCTTCACATGTGTTGTCAATTTGCATTGCTCACTGCCACGGAACATGCTGCGTGCCAGTCGTTTTAATTTGTGATGTTGCATCAGGTATGCGCATGCTAAATGCTGCTCACAAACTGCAACCCCAAAATTGCGAGTGTGTGAAAGGCATGCTTCACAATGCTTTCGGCGACCCTCTAGTCAGTTCGCACATATATTTAGACATGTTTTGGTGTGTATCTGCATATGTGCATCTTCTTTGTCATATTTACATTATGCTTCGGCAACCGGTTTGAAAGCACATATTTTTTAGGTAGATTTGAATATATTCCACTGAGTGCGCATTACGTCGTATCATGTCATGGTATGTTTCAAATGTGACGTTGCGACATTGTGTATGATATATCATGCCAGGTCAAGTCATGTCTCACTGTTTGTGGGTATGTTTGCAGTGTGCGTGCAGTGGAACATTGCAAGCCAAGGTGGCATTTTAAGATATATTTGCATAAACAAGTGCGAGTCGAAACATGTATAGTATAGTGTGTTATATATATATTTATATATTGACAACTGTTCCGAATTTAATTGAAACCAATCCAGTGACAAGAGCTTCTTAAAAATGATCTCAACTCGTCAGGTTTCGTCATCCCTCCCCAGGCCGTGAGATAGTTGAGAAGCTGATCGACGAGCTGTTGGACGATGGTTGACCTTCCAAAAAGAAACGCGGCCTGATGCTGCACTGCAAAGCGTGAGGATTGATCTACTGCATGTACAGTTGAATGATGTTGAATGTTCCGAAATGGGTTCGTTACCCACCAGCATATGGAGCACAATGATGTTTCTTCTGATTGATGGTGGATGATGGTTGATCATACAGATTTCCACTCACTTCTGGCCTCCTGAAACGACAAAGATTGTTGATTTCAGTAGTGCAAAACTGAGAGGAAATCACGGTTTCATATGCAGGAAGGCATGCCCTCCAATGGGCAGAGTCGAATTCTTCGTCCAAGGTGACCCACCACAAATGGTGGACGGGTTGATTCAAGTCTTGAGCAAAGCTACTACGGTACATATCTTTGTTTAAGGTATGTATTTCTTATATCAATAATCCATCACAGGGTTGATTGGATGGACCATTCCTTAGAGCATATTGGAGCTCTGAACCAGGATGCTCGTGAGGGCGTTTTTCAATTGCACAATGCGGGGATGCTTCCATTGTTGGAAACCGCCCAAGCGAATGCAAATCAGTGCGTCCATGATGTCATGAAGTCATCCAAGACACTAAGATATAAGGCTTACCCATCCTGAAATCCCGATGAAGTGCAAATGATGGCCAATCTAGTGAGTGTGTTCAAGCTTTTCAGCTTGTCATGTACTTGACTTAAAGTGAGTATAAATGAATGAACAGATCTCAAGCAAACCAACGCGGACCCACCCTGAAGGTGCCCACAAATCTGCTTCAGTTCGCTTTGGCTCGAGTCCAACGGCTAAAACTGATTCCAATCCCGACGCTGACGCTCTCACTCTCCTTGTCATCGGCGATTTAGGTGGCCCAAGTGTTACCTATCAGCAGCTCATTTGCCACAAGCAGTTCACGCTCTCCCCAAACTCAGAGACCAACACAGTCAGAAGTTTCGGTTCGCGGACTGTTTGTACTGCCATTTTTCGTGCCATTTGCAGACTGCCTTGCCATTCAAGCCTGGGACCTGGTTGTTTTCAGGGCTTGGCTGTGCCTCACCGGATGCAAATGGGATCACAAGCTCGCATCATGCAATGGCACAAGAAGAAAATGCAGTTTGGCATGCACACTTGCAAATGATTTATAAAATGCATGTGTCGATTTATTTTGTATACCTGTGTTTCATTATTTATTTGCATGTACTGCAATTACATATTACATGTTATATGCATTCATTTGTCAACCTGTTTGCATATCCATCCATCTATCTATCCATCCATGCATCAATCCATCTACCTACCTGTCTATCTAACTATCTATCTATCTATCGATCTACATGATCATCGATCTACACGTGCATGTGTGTAGAATTGATATGTATTTCTGTTTTTGTGTGCATCCACATTTGTGCATGTTTGTTTGTATGTAGGTATATATATATATATATGTGTGTGTGTGTCCATTTCGTCAATACATGCACTTCACTGATGTATGTGCGACGCTGCTTGGATTAGGACAAGTACGTTTGATCGATTTGTTGGGATCTAACCATGCTGGTCAAGATGCTTTTTCGGAGCTGTTTTTTTTTCTGCCATGCCTTTGAGGTTTTCTTCTCGCATGGTTCGTTTGCGAGCCTTTTCGTTTCAGCGGCACTCAATAAGGGCATTCTAACTCACGCCTGCACATCTAGATTGCTTGTTTCACATTACCCAGTAGGGGTACCAACGACTTGCCCTGAGTTCCCTGTTTATTTGCAACAATTGTGCGTTCTCTACATGCACAACTGTTTGGTTGTGTTTTATATTTTGTCTTTGTTTTTGTTGCTTTGTTTATGCGACTTTCGCTGCTTGTCCCTACGGTTCTGTTTGTTGTTCGGTTTGTTTGCTTGTCTTTTGGTGCATCTAGTGTGTTTTGTTTTTCTTCCATTAGACATGATGATAGGTGTGTTAACATCCCCATGTGCCCCCTACGCCTTAAAATAGTTTGTTTATCTGTGTTTATCATGGATGTCCCACGTGTCCGGGTGTGTATCTGTCATGATTGAAAGCCCCAACTGTTTTTATTTTTGTTTGTTCCCTGTGCTTGTCAAGAGTATGAGTCAAAGGTCAAAGGCACTGTGAGTGTATGAAGATTGCTTAAACCATCTTAAACCCATATCTCAAACAACTAAATCTCTCCATGTTTAAATCTTCACATGTTCAACATGCGAAATGTCTGTTGCTTCCTCCCCAGGACCTATGTCGGACAATGCCCGGAGACCTGAAGGGCAGGGTTAGAGAAGTGGCGGGTCAACCCTGGGGCTCATGCCAACCATCGTTTTAGCTTGACTGTGTTGGCTGATGTCAACTAGCCATGGATAACAGTAACTATTAACAGTAGCTATTAAGCTATAACTGTTTACCCTTGAGCAGATGTTGTTTTAATCGTTTTTGATCAGAATCAACAGTAGCTCATGGATAATGCTTCAGATTCATGGTTGACCAACGATGCAAAAGAATGCAGCTTCCATAGCTCATGGAGCCCTAGAAGTCAATAGTGGAAATAGGGATGGAACTCGGAGGTTCGCGACACGTTTCGCACAGCCCGTGGCCCGCTCCTAGGGTAGAGCCTATGGGTTCCCCGGATGTAGCCTACCAATCGCTCAGAGGAAGTATGCGATTTTGTGACACCACCACTATCCTCACTGCGATGTGGTGCTGGTTCATCATTATGTTGGATATTGAACTAGCCCAGGAACAACGTTTGGGAAGATGCTTGCAGCAACCAATGAGCTTACTAGGATGCAGGAAGGGAGTGCAAGAAACATTTGCCTAAAGATCTATCAAGGGATGTCCTTCACTGGTTGATCAAGAGACCCGCAAACGAACAACACAAAGGAATACAAAGCGCGAGTAAACTATACTAAATCGCTTTATTTTTGCCACAAGCACGTCGTGCTCATCGATGGCACACACACATTGAAGTTGACCACCCCCCAAGAGCAATATGAACAGGCATTTTTCATGCTGCCTATGTCCTTGAAGAAATCCATTCCGATTTTTGGTTCCCTGCTTGGACAAGAAGTTCCAGGCTGCTGAGCTGAGGCTTGGTTGTCCCAGATCTTCCACCGCTATCAGGAAGTGAAGGGAGTGACACAACGCCTCGAAGATCACGGTGTGCCAACGTGGCAAGTTTCCGGTTTCAAGCTCTGGCTGGCAGTCCTCTTACGCACACCCCACATCCAAGCTTGGGTCAATTCACACCGGCACTGCTTTGGAGGGTTGGTTCTTCAAGACTTTTTACGCCACGAATCATTCAGGTGCCCAGAGTTGGATCTTCAATCGATGTGTGTCGATCTATTTTTGGTTTCTTGCAGAGATTTGGGTGGAACGAGGCATCATGACTTCATTGGATCATGTCACCCCTGTGATCCCAGTCTTTGATGGGCCGTGAAATGCCTACCCTCCATTCATTTTACCCGGTTTGATCCCTATTTTTTTCCGGGACTTTTTTACACACCAGCCATTCTCGGTTCAACAGCGATGTCGCATGATAAAGCTGATCAAGCTGTTCTACTTGATTTTGCAACGCCTTTTGGCTGATGGCGATCCGCAAGGGATGATCATGACCGGTGGCCGGTGGCACCGTTGCACCGAGCTATGAATTTCATGGGCCTGGCCCCAGCATGGCCTACCCCACCAGTCCAGGAGGCCGGCACTATGAAGGTGGCCCAGTTGGGTGATGCCATGAGGAGCGCTCACATGAACCCAACGGCCGCGGAGGCGAGGTGATCAATGGGTGACCATGATCCCAGATTCAACCACGATTCAGCATCAGAATTCAGGCATGTTTAATTCAACTGAACTAACAACATCATCCACATATATCTACATGTTATTAGTACCTAGGTATGTTTTCATTATTTGACAATGACATGATTTATTATTGGTAATATCATTGTTATCATTGCCGTTATCTACATGAAATACCTCAATACATCTTAATAACACTGGTAATAACAACCATAAAAACAACGGCAATAATTCGGATGATAATCACAATGATATGGAATGAAAATGATCATAGCTAACATTGGCATCGATAGATTCATTCTGATTCATACACATTCATACCATGAATGAGCAAAGATCAACAGTGGTGACTATAGACATATGAATACCATTCTAAAAAGCGAAGGTTCCATTCAATTTCTCCCTAGGAAGGGTTGTGACACCGAGTCATTTGGTGGTTTGGTTGTGGGAATTGGGTATCACCAAGAGATAAACGTGGCGTGTTGCACAAACACGGTGTGTAGTGGCAAAATGTGGTAGGATACATGATTTTTGCAACAGGTCATAGTGCATATATCCAGCAACAATTCAAATAAACCTAACGAAGGACTGTTCGCAGGGTATAGCATCTTACCAAACTTATGAAGGTCGTTTTGACGATAAAGGCGGCTTGCATGACTAGGGGCGTAGCCAGTGCATGAAAAGGTTTCTTCCCACGTATGCTGTGCATATTCTTCTTCGCATAGCTCGGGTGTCCACTCGGGCCCTCTGCCACGACAAAGAACTTAACTATATATCCATGTTGGAAGGGGAACCTGCACAGCTACAGATTTTGCAAAACGGAAAGGGCACCCCACCCTGGGACCCAAAGAATCCGAACAATGGCTGTCATACAGCGGGCAGCGCGATTGTTGTTCTGGCCGACGCCCTGGTCCTCCACAAAACGGAACAGCAGTTGCTTCTGACCCATCTTCTGACGTAAGGCTTTTCCACCCTTGTGCTGAGTGATGATGCTTTAGTCACTAATATCACTAATGCCAAGGCACAAGAGAAGCAACCAGCAGCTGAAGCTTGTTGAATTCAAGAGGCAACTGGAAGCTATTGGAAGCTTAACACCAGAGAAGACTGGATTTTGTCAGTCAAAAGGAGTGAGAATAGGGCTGTCCACACACCGCATGCCACTCGAAAGCCGTGGCCTCATTGCTACAATTTTATAACCCATTTGAGCTTGGATGTTACGTCCTGGCATTTCGTCTCACTCTGTTTCCTTTACCGGATCCTTTGAGAACTGCCTGAGCTTACCCCAGAGAATGGATTCAAACAAGTCACGAAGCCGTCAAAGCAAAATTGGAGTTCAACATGTTTCAATGCTACAATGTTGCCCACATGTAGGTGTCGCAACTACTTCAACAAGCCGGAGATCCCTCAGAACTTACTCTGGAGAGCTTCTGCCAACTGATGGAGGTGCCAACTGTCCCGGTGCAAACGTGATATCGTGGGGACATGGACCATGCCTGGGTTGTTTCAGATTGTTTCAGCTCAGAAGGTCATCACATCCTTCAGTTTTTGTTGATTACAGTACTTTTTTTGAACCATGAAGGCCATTATTCCTACGATTCCGGATGTTGTCATTTATGACGAGTTTGTTTGCCCACTTCCCAAAGCGGTGTGCAGCAGGTCGGCCCAGATCTAACCTGTGTTGGAGGCATTTGTTTTGTGGTGATGGCGTCCTGCATTGGTGAATTCTATGTAGAAACAATGTTTGATACTTTTCGTCAGTGCTGGTTATTACTTGGGCGGACCGACTGGATTTTGATGCTAGAATCATTTCTTGCGTAGAGATCCATACATCGCTTGGCTGGAACAGCCCCCGCTGTTTGAACAGCCTGAACATGTTGATTGTTCGGAACACCAGCATGTTTGCGGACGATATCGTTGCATCACTTTATCACTTTGTGCTTTGGAATGGAGAGTGACGGGGTCACCCTGGTGGCAACCAAACCAGCTGCGTCAGAAGGACTTGTTGGTCACCACTGGTCAATGCGCCGCAGCTAGAATGCGAAGGATCATGAAACGTACATTGGATCACTGCAATGCAGGATTTTGCAGAAACCCATTGGAATCCACAGGAAATTGCAAGGAATCCATAGAAACGCATAGGAATCTCTTGTCCCCCAAGCAGTTTGAAGGGATTATCTTAACGTTTGGAACACCACCCTGGCAACTGTACCTTTTCCCTGGCCTTCAGGTTGCCCTTGCTGAATGGTCCTCAAGGGATCAGGCGGGGCCGCTTGATGTGCAGAGCCAGCTGAAGGTTGAGCTTTCACTAGCTTGGGACTTGGCTCCTTCAGTCAGGTTATTGATGTTTATTTGGTTGACATGTTTTTGTTATATGCTTTCTACTTTCCGATTCTGAAAGGGAAGCTATGTAAAACTAATTGAAAACATGAAGCCATCATGAAACCGGGAATCCTTTTTGTATCCGCCAGAATTGCGCAACACGACTGCGCACAGCTGGAGGCTCACGAACTGCTAAGCAGCTTTCAAGTCTTCGATTCGGAGGGCACAGGCCACGATTCTGCAGCTGGTTGGGTGGTAGGTACAGCAGATGCTGCTGGTGTTTTGGTTTCAAGTTGTTTCAAGGCCTGTTTCAATGGCACATTCACGATCATAGTCCAGACTGGGGGAATAGTTGAAGTGCAAATGTGAGGTCCCTGCGCTTTGATGGATTTTGATAACTATCACGTGATGCAAAAAGCCTTGGCAATGTTGCTGTCAAAACAAAGATGAAAAACACTTGCTGTAGGGTTTCATATCTGCGGTTGTGGATATATGCATTTTGAAGGAGTAGCAAGGCAATGGGGCCAGCATAGGTCCCAAGGCCAGAAACATTTGGTGACTTCCCGGTAGTTGCTACTGTATTTGCAGCCTGCTGCACAATTTGTGATCTCTCGACTGGCGCAACACTGCAAATCTATACAAATTTGGTGCCAAGAAAGCGTCCAACTTTGAAGTATCGCCGCATCTCCAAATGGTGTCCTGTTATATCCTGCTTGGCTGCTGGAAGCAGATATCACATTGTGAAATCCCTCAAACCGCAGGTGCATTTGCCTGTTGGCATCCCAGGTTACCTTTCACAGCAGAAGATCTTGGAGATCATGCGGATGGGAGGCGGGATGAGGGGACTACCGTTGGTGTGCCCAGAAACTCATGGGAAGGGCATTGCATGGCCGCATGTAAGAGGAAGAAGTTGTCCAAGGTCCGTTGATACAACGGATTGCAAGAACAGGTTCCCCCAAAAGCTTTCAAAGAACACTTCCGTCAGGTGGAAGTCGGAAATCTGAGGATTGAGATTCGCAAAGAGTTCGGATGGCATGATGACATGAATGACACGTGTGGAGCCTCGTGTAACACAGAAGTGGGTTCCACCTTCGTATGTCGCAGTTGGCCAGGTAACCACTTCCCAGACGCCAAGATGCAGGACTGTGACTCAGCGGGTTGCCCAATGCGTGAAATTTCAAGCGAAGGAAATGGATTACTCGCATGGTGTGAGACTGTACCACATCAACGGGTGGTCCCACGGCTTTTGGTTCGAAGGAGATGTTGAATGGTGTTCCACTCAACAGTTGCTCGGCTGCAATGCCTCGCCGCCAAATGTATCCAAATGTGCCCTTGTTTGTTCATGACTTCGATGGCCCAATGGTGGCCCAGCCGCTTGTGCTAGAGCCCAATGCACTCCAACAACAGAGTTAGCAGCAGTGAAGGATCAGATCTGAAAGCAAGTGAGAACTTGTGATGAACTCTTACTAACGGTTGCTTATACTAGCTTTGAGGATCTTTCAGGCGCCTTTAGGCTATGGGTCAAAATACCCTGGTTCCCGCATGATTTGACATTGTTCCCTATGAAATTGTTGGTGATTATAAGATATACATACGTATAAATATATATATATATATACACACATCTGTGTGTGTAATTATCCCCCATCATTGGTTGGTTGATGAACTACTTGGCCTCGCCATTCGACTCTTGGGCTCCCACGACCGTGACTCGTGGCGCGGATGCTGAGGTCACGGTGCAGTGGAGTACCGCTGGTTGATTCCCTATCTTTTGGGCCCAGGCCCTGCATCTCGCCTGCCGAAAGGCGCCGGAAAGGTGCCATGCAGATCTCCTGTTGAAGTGGTGGGCACGGTGGGTGAGTTGATGGATTGATGGACCAGCAGTGATACCATGTGATACCACGTGATACCCTCTCGGTGGTCAGCTCAGCAGATCGCTAAGGCAGCCCCTGTCCAACCAAAGACACTTCCTCCTATGGCCCGCTTCCGCCGCGCCGTGCAGCCTGGGGACTTAGCATGGCGGTGTCACCATGGTCACTCCGGCTGGGCACCCTGTGGTTGCAGGTAGGTCGGTCCTTGAACACTGGGCGGAGGTCATAAGACTCCGGGCCACTCATCACAGCAGTCCCCCCAGAGACATGGAGTTGTTCACAACTTGAATCGACCGCATCAGCATTTGGCCGAAAAATCCCTGTGCCACCGCACATCGCGCCCGCCAGAGATATTTTTTTGGTGCCCATGTTCTTTTGCTGCGTGGGAGGAAACGAACCCGGTGAGGTGGTGGAGGCCAAGGCACAAGCTGTTCTGGAGCACAAAGCTACCCAGTCCGCCGAGCCCATCAGCGAGACACAAAACGTATCAGGGATCTTCAGTGTAACGGTGCCAGCCAAGCGTCATACAACACTTGGGTTGGAGACTTGCGCCAAATTGTGCCGCAGTTTTTTCATGTGTTCAATGCATGCAGCACTAGCTTCTTTGACCAAATCTTACATTTCACTTCAACTTGCTTAGGTTAGGAACAAACACAAGGATGTGTTCGCCCATGGAACGAGAGTCCAAAAGATCTTGCTCGTGTTTTCCTCCCAATAGGGTTCACACATCTCCTGTAAGGAGGACATGTTGATCTGGTATGTAACATTCGAATTTGGCAGTTCCGGGGATGTCTTGCTTCCTGGTTGTATCGGGCACCATCCAGTATGCAAATGGTGGAGGCTATGAAACCTCAGCTTTGGGTTCAGAGTGCATGGAGGTTGACATTGGTCACTGCAACAAAGCACCGGTAGGGGTAAGGTCTTCTATCCACATCTCTGATTGCCGGGTGGCTGGCACCAAGGAAATCGACAACTCCAACTGCATCGGACCCACCGTGATGGAAGTGAAGCGGGGTGCTGTGGATGATTTCAATCAGCTCAACCCGCTTCGCACCGTTCAACTCCATGACCTCATCGTCCAAGTGGGAGAAGTCAAAGGGGCCCAGGCGGGCATCGCTGCAGAGATCTCTGGGTGCAACAGGGGGATCCTCCCCAGTTCAAACAGATTGATGATGTAGATACTCAAACAGATTGATGATGTATCCATTTCCATTGGTTCACCACACAAATGACCCAGGCCCAGCTCAACAACCCAGGGCGTGTTTTTTGTTTTGAACTTGCTTGATGCTGCTGAGAGCAAAGGCGTGCTTGTTTCTATGGCTGCTGTGCATGGATGCAACAAGTACATCCCTGCAGGAAATCCTGGACAAGATGGCTGCGAAGCCACTGCAAGACGCTTGAGCAAGAGAGTGTCAGCATGGCATCTCCATGAGGGACATGCCCCGTGGGCGTACCCAAAAAATATATGAACATACATCAACAAAAAAACATCGCTAAACATCAATATCAATATGGGAGGCACATCATGATGGACATAGCGATGTGTTGCAATGTGTGTGTAGTTGTTGTGGGTGGGCTTGGTGGCTGATTTGAAAAAGCCTGGCGTGCACGGTCCTCTTGGGGTCCTTCAGGCAATCAATTGATGGTACCCAATACCATGGCAGGTGCGCCCCAGGGCATATGCACCCGAGCAATTGGCTTCTCCACTGCGTGTTATTGTTTTGAAATCTGGATGTGTGTTGGGGAGAGAGAGAGAGAGACGGAAAAAGGAAGGAAGGAAGGAAAGAAAGCAAAAAAGCAAGAACGGGAGAAAGAAACAAGAAGGAAAGAAGGAAAGATGGACAGAAAGCAAGAAGGAAAGAAGGAAGGAAGAAATGAAAGGAAGAAAGAAAGGAAAGAAAGAAGGAAAGAAAGAAAGACAGAGAGAGAGAGAGAGGAGATACAGTGTGTATGTGTGTATTTGTGTGCGGGTTTCCCTTACAGGCGACTGCGGCCAGCTGCCATCCAAGGATGTGAAGATGGTCCTGCAGCGCCCCCGAAGGATGCAAATCACTTTGAACAAGGAAGTGCCTTGCGCGTCATGTGCCATGTGCGGTGGAGTTTGGCATGGTTGAAAGAACTTTGGCTTCTGACCCCTGTTCTGGTACACCACTCGGCCTGGATGCGATAGCGTGATGTTGACCGCTTTGCACCAGGGTAGCTGGACCTTACCGTCCCTGCAATCAGCCTCCATTTGAAAAGTCACACAAGCAGCAACGACCACCAACATCGTCACCGAGGACACCACTGCCCATCAGCAATTGAAAAAAGCCAACATGAAGACAACAAACAAACAAACAAACAAACAAACAAACAAACAAACAAACAAACAAACAAACAGCCACTCTCAACAGCAGCAGCGAGCAATCGAGCAACCGGATATGCCGTGGATTTGCTTGGATGACTCCATTGGCCGAGGTCCACTCGTCTCTGGGCATCAAGTTGATCCTAAAGGAGAGTTCACCCGGAGCAGTCATCAGCAGTGTGGACCCCACGGGGTGCCACGGTGGCACGGGGGTGGTGGCAGCTGGACCCATTTTCTGAAGGAACTTCCCGGCCATGCAAGGAGTACACTTGTTACTTCTGCTCCCCAAGGCTGTGGAAGTCTTCCCCTAGCCGATAACATGGGGATGCAGACGATGAAGGTTGGGAACCATTTCTTTTATCATATAGATGCTTACCACTACCCTGTGAGTCGTAACCAAGTCATCCCCGTGTCATCCAACATCATTCGGAACATGTTTGAGATGCTTTTCAGGGGTGGCTTCCTGCACATTCCCAGAAGTCGTGACAACTTTGAGGGATACAGTTTGTAAATAAGTTCAAAGTGCTGCCATTGACATCCGATATTCTGCAGATGGGGTCAGGAACCCACAGCCAGATACAGCCAGAGCAGGCATTGTGACGAACTCTTGGCATGGAAGCTATCCCCCAATTCCTGGTGATGTTTGGTGATGTTTGCGAAGCTCTTGGGGCAGCGCTCAAAGTCAGCCAACATGGCCATACTGGGTGTAGTTTCACCATGTTTCGGTGTAGTTTCACCATGTTTCGCCAAGCGTGAAGTGACAATGCGTGTGGCCTAGGCTAGTGGGCAAGTGGAATGCGCAGAACCCTTCAGATGCGATTCGTCCATCCGATCGGCTTTTGGCCGTGAACGGACTCACGGATCTGAAGGAAAACCTGGCGGAAGACCTGTGACTTGGCTCATAGTGCTCTTGGCTGATCATGAGGACCACTCATCAACAAGTACCAGTAGTAATTACCGCGTAAAGTGGCAAAATTTCCAGAATAAGAAGCCTATAGGAGGAGAGAGGTGCTGCGATGCAAGGATGACAGAGCGATCCGATGAAGGAGGCATTTGGAGGTTTGTTGTGGGTTGATGTTTGATTTGCTGGCTGTTTTCCCTAC
>VSDK01012364.1:130376-164165 GCA_009767595.1 Symbiodinium kawagutii
TATAGATTTAATATATTTAATTATTTATTTATATTATTTATATTAAATTATTAAATTTAAAAATAAATAAATATTTATTTTTTTTTTGTAATTATATTTATATAATAAATTAAAATATATTTATTAATAAAATAATATAAATAATTAAATTATATTATTTAAATAATTATATATAATAATTAAAAAAATATATTATAAATATTAATAAATTATAATTTATATGATTATAATAGAATTAATTATTTATTATAATATTTTAATATATCCGATAAAAAGATTATTTTTTTAAATAAAGAAATTCGGGATTTTTATTTCCGATTCGTTATTCCGATCCCTATTTATTATTAAATATATATTATCGTTAAGTAAATTATTTCCCCCATTTATCCCAATATATTTCTATCTTGACCTGACATAGAGCTTACTTTATCCAGTACTCCCACTTTGGCTCGACACGGGCTAACATCAACCGAGGCTAAAGGCTACCTCCCTGTCAAAGAAATACATGCCTTGATCCACCCTGGCCTCAACACAAGCATCCCCTGGCTTTGCAGGCCCCAATCCTTCCCCACCCCATCCAATAACAGTTGTTCCTTATAATCAAATAATATTAATGCGAGTTTTTTTGTTTGGAAGCATAAGTTTATTTACCAACCTTCATGAACTTCTCCATGTAGCCAGGGAATCGCCTTTGGGCACAGCACATGTCAAGACTTACGACCGACAATGATACTTCAGATGCAGCTGAACGAGTCAAAGCCTGGGACGATTGGGGGTAAATCAATTTAGCGAGCTGGGTCAAGGCTGTAACCAACCAATATAACCAGCAAAGATATAGGGAAAACAATGGTGAATAGTCGGGGAACCAGGGTAGGGTTAAGAATTCTTCGATGAATTTGGTACCCGCAGCTACCATCAAAAACTCTGAACTGAAAGTCGTTGCTTTGAGGGTATCAAATACAGTACCAAGCCTGGAATCCGACAAGTCAAAACTCATGTGGAAAGTATACACAACATGTTTCAGCTTGTGCATTTATAAGTACCATTAAATACCCTTCTGGCAACAAATTTGGAACCCTGCTGTGCTATTCCAAGAGGAAACAAGCCATTCCAACCCCTAGGCTTGGAGCGTCTCCATTGCTTTCCGCCATATCGAAGAATATCAAGAAAATCATCCTACCCAGAATCTTTCCTTCAGGACAGCAACTGGTGCCCCGCACTTCTCCATCATGTCGTCGTACCATTCCGCATCCTGCAGATACCCGGGGAATCGATCAGTTCTTTGCCATGCTCAGGTGTTGAAATTCAACGCATGCCATGTCAATAGTACAAGGATGGGTCCGAAATAGGGTTCGCTTGTGCATGCAGTGATACCAAGGCCAAACACAAGTGATGAGTAAATGGTTTTGGGCATCACTGACTTTGAAAAATAAACACTGCAAAGTGATGATGTAAAATTCATGACATTAGAAAAAAGACATCCGAGATCTTTCACATCAAATCCATTCAAATGAAACATGTGACACGTTGGTGTTCCTTTGTCTTGGTCCTGTTCAAACCAGGGACCTCTACCATCGTTCTTTTGGACAAGCACTAGTGGCCCTGCTTGATCTTTGAGATATCAATTGAGCTGGAGAGAAGTAAACAAAGTCTGAAGTGGTTGTCCCACAGATTAATCACCACAATTCGTTTCCCTCATCGCGGGTCCTCTTCACGAAGATATTGCTTTTCACGTTTCGGGACCTGAAGGTTTCGGTCACCCAGAAAGAGACGCCGATGGGACTGATTTCACAACGAATCCAGACGTCAACTTTTCGTGCTCCGTTCCAAAGGGAGCAAAGTACACATCCATATGCAGGTTCAAAGGACATGTAATTACAGTATATTAGTATTTGTGCACATGTTTATGTGTAGGAAAGATCAAAATCATATGAATATATAGATACATAGATACATAGATAGATAGATAGATAGATAGATAGATTAGATTAGACTAGACTAGATTGGATTGGATTGGATTGGATTGGATTAGATGAGCTTAAGAGTAGATTAGATGAGATTAGATGAGCTTAGATTAGACTAGAGTAGACTAGATTAGACTAGATTAGATTAGATTAGATGAGATGAGATGAGACTAGATGAGATTAGATTAGGTTAGATTAGACTAGATTAGGTTAGATTAGCTTAGATCAGGTTAGATTAGGTTATATAGATTAGGTTAGATCAGGTTAGATTAGTTTAGATGCGGTTAGAATAGCTTAGAGGCTTAGAATAGGTTAGAATAGCTTAGAATAGCTTAGAATAGGTTAGAATAGCTTAGAATAGCTTAGAATAGGTTAGAATAGCTTAGAATAGCTTAGAATAGGTTAGAATAGCTTAGAATAGCTTAGAATAGGTTAGAATAGCTTTGGTTAGGCTAGATTAGATAAGATTAGATAAGACTAGATATGATTAGACAAGATAAGATTAGATTTGATTAGATCAGATAGACAGATAGGTAGATAGATAGATAGGTAGATAGATAGATAGGTAGATAAATAGGTAGATAGATAGACTGACAGACAGATAGATAGATAGATGCATATGTACATATGCACATGCATACTGCATCATAATTCTATACTAGGTGTTTATGATTGCTTACGTACCTGTACACATGCATGTGCGTCCAGCTGCTGCATTCATACCAATATCATACCAGACCATACAATACAACACAATTCAATATGGTACAATAATACAGTACCATACCATCGGAACAACCAAATACATTGCAATACCACACAAAATACGGGAATGTAGAGGAAAAGGAGACGGATAAATAGACACAGGGGTCGAGAGAGGTATGTGTGGCCATGTCTATCATTTGTCTATAGATCAAAAGAATTCAAAAGAATTCAAAAGATTTCATAGATGTTAATTCAACCAGTATATGTGAAATTCACTATAGATGTAGATGTTAATTCAATAGATGTAGATGTAACAACATGTGGCTGTGAGTCAAAACCCTGTACCCCTGGTTCCCCTATTATTAACCATTGTTTTCCCACTATTATTGTAGTGCAATATCCCCAATTATTGGTTGGTTAATATTGACCCAGCTCGATGTAACTAGAAGCCCTTCCCTAAACGTCAAACATGTTGACTAGGCCTCGTGGCGCTGAGCATCCCGGCCACACCACCTCTGGGAATGGCAGCACCACCTGGATTGAACCTTGGGCCCCGGTGACAACGAGCTTAGGTCCCTACAGAGTGCCTCCCAGGTCGCTTAGCTTAGCTTATGGCAGATATAAGTGGTAACTAGGGTAACTATCATGTTATAACTAAGGATTAGTTAGATAGCCTTTCTGGTTCGTAGCTTCCAACTACGTAGGGTGAGCACCAGGTAAATGGCAGATATGACATGATATAAATATAGTTCAATGGCCCACTAGCCAACTTATAACTGGGGGTTACCACTCTGTAGGCCCCAAGCATGACAAAGTGTGCAGTCCGAGGAACCCATAGCTTGAGGGGAACGCCATTGATTTTTCACCCTCGTGGCTCATCGTTACACACCATGCGTATCCAAAACCCAATTTTTTCACAGTCCCAATCTGCCATCCTGAATGTGTGGTGAATCCAACCCCAGTTTCTGGAGTCATCATCGAGATCCTGGTTGCTCTCCGTGGTCCTGCATTTTGGTGGTTGTATGCTTCCATGGCTAAAATATGGCAAGATGTACTCAAGTTTCATCACAACCCCGCAAGACCTGCTTCCTTTATGAACACTTTGCAAGGATCACATTCCCAGCTCTTAAAAAATCTTCGCGGCTTGGAAATTGATACTTCGCCTCCATCTCGGAACCAGCCAACCTTAACCCAACCTTAACCAACAGCTGGACTTATAGGCCACTCCTATTGCCTTCCAAGCAGCTTCAAATGCTCAGGATGCCTCAGCAAGCCCTACCCATGGGCAGGTCAACTGTCACCCTGAGCCATTCTGCCCTGTTTTTAGAATCCTCGAAACATATGGATAGCAGCAAGGGCAGGAAGTGAATGATCTGCATTTTCACTTACGCAGAACCCGATTCTGAGTTCCAAAGACTGATCACAATGATTCTGCCTAAACCCATTGAGACACAGTAGCTGTCTTCAATCTAATCTGCCCCTGCGATGCCCCGAGCACTTCAAGTCTAGAGTACAGCAGCTGCAGGGCTGAAAGCAACAAATGAATAGTGCCAATATAGGCCAGAACTTTGAATTGAAGCTATCGTCCTCCCCCGTCTGAAAGCAGAAAACCATGAAATACCACGAAATCATACAAAATAATGTTTGAAAAGGGCATTGTCCCCCATCAATGTTTGCACCTACTACGAACAAATATACCCCAATCCGTGTCTATGACTTTGGATATAGTGTGTATTACACACATACTCGACTACATGCTTCAGAAATTATCAACACAACTTACCGTTTTAATCATCCACAAATTTCACGCATATTCCACACACAGTTCACCACATATTTCACCCTTGACATCGGTTCTATAGGCACGAGCCACATCGACGCATCGCTACTGCCCAGTGCTGCCGGGCTGCGGAATCTCTCGGCTGCACCCCTGCTGGACCAGGAAGGCTTCAACCTCAGAGCTGCAGCTCAACATGGCAAGCACAGCAGCGGTAAGAAGTCCTTGTTGCGTCATCAGGATGGTGAATGGTTGCTTAATGATGGCTAAATGGTCGCTTAATGATGGCTAAATGGTTGCTTAATGATGGCTAAATGGTCGCTTAATGATGGCTAAATGGTTGCTTAATGATGGCTAAATGGTCGCTTAATGATGGCTAAATGGTCGCTTAATGATGGCTAAATGGTCGCTTAATGATGGCTAAATGGTCGCTTAATGATGGCTAAATGGTCGCTTAATGATGGCTAAATGGTTGCTTAATGATGGCTAAATGGTCGCTTAATGATGGCTAAATGGTCGCTTAATGATGGCTAAATGGTCGCTTAATGATGGCTAAATGGTCGCTTAATGATGGCTAAATGGTCGCTTAATGATGGCTAAATGGTCGCTTACAAGCACAGCAGCGGTAAGAAGTCCTTGTTGCGTCATCAGGATGGTGAATGGTTGCTTAATGATGGCTAAATGGTCGCTTAATGATGGCTAAATGGTCGCTTAATGATTGCTAAATGGTTGCTTAATTGACCAACTAGTAGTGAGGCCAGTATCAAAAACCGATTCTGACTGCTGAAGTGGACGGGAGACGCAAAAGAATCTACAATCTACTGCATGGCTGTTCCAAGAATCAGAATGCATTTCCCTGCAATTTTTAGCGACAAGAAAACCAAGGGATATTGGCACCGGGCGTCCTGTAAGACTGTTGGGATCCCGGCTTCTGAATCATGCCCTACATTGCAAACTGCCAAATCTTCTAGGAAAACTAGACAAACCTTGAAAGATATTAGCGCGCATTCGCATCCAAGATCAACTGGTGCAACTCTGAGTATCCAATTTGGCATTCTTGGAATTGTCATTTCCTATGATTAACCATCACTTAAGCACTAGTTTGATCATCACCACCACTTCCACCCCCCTAGTGCTAGTGATCCACTTATCACTTAACCACGTTTGTTCATCAAGTTTTCCCATCGCTTGGCCCCACATCCACCGGTGGGGGAAACCACTGGAGCATGCTCCCTTCGGCCCCCACCGCGAAGTGTCCACGGAGGTGAGCTTCTGCAAAGGCCGTGCGCCTGGTGGGGGATGGTAGTAACGGTTGTGAGTTGGTTGCTGTGACTTCACCTTAATATACTGTAACCATTATAGAAGTGGTTAGTAACAGGTGTTATAACAATTTTATTGGTTTGTAACAAGTGTTATAACCATTTTATTGGTTTGTAACAAGTGCTGATTGCTGCTAAGGGTTGCCAGGAATTGGTTGCTTGACTACTTGGTTGCTATGAATGGTTTCTAATCGCTCTCTTTTTTCGTGGTGATTGATTGTCCGTTGGTTTTCACCGATACTCTATGGAGTCGGAAATTTGATTGTGCAAAACCAGGTGAATCTCAAGAATGGACAAATGCTATCCAAATGAGGTGGTTAACCTGCTGCAGCATTGCTACACTACAACAACCACACCTTATAGTCAGGGTCATCACCGGTGTGTGACCTCTGTGAACCGTAAGACATCGGTAGGCCGTCAATTCCATCATTGTGCAAATGGTATGACTCGTATGATCCTTTAGAATTGGCAAGAGAAATTGGTCTAAAATCACGTAACCAATAATTTCATACCAGACATTCCTACCATTCATTGAGCAAATTGGTAGATACAATCTGTTCCAATTCTGATAGAATGGCAAGGATAAGCATCATAGACGAATCTGTGCAAACTGCATGACTCGTACGATCCTGAGCTCCGCCCAACGTGGCCTATAGCGTCCTTTCAGGTCGATATCAACACCCTCCTCCAGGAGTTCCTTTGTGGCGACAGCATGCCAGGAAGCTTGGCATTTACCAGCCATTCAATAGCCAGACAAGAATGGCTATTAACCATCATGAACTTAACCATTATTGCCCATGATTAACCATTATATCAACCATTATTAACCATGGTCAACCATTCTAGCAACCACTAGTAACCATAATTAACCATGTTTTTCGTTATTGACCGATATGAACCTATTATCAACCATTTATATGGCTATCAAGTGCACCTTTTCAATCCCCTGACATACCAAAAGGACACTCAAACTCAGGAGAGAAACTTCAAACACCTATCCACTTCCCAGGATGTTGTTGTGGCAAAGTGACAAAAAGCACTCCAGTGCTGCAGGACATAAACAATCTGAGTTTCCTCAAAACAGATCTGAGTTTTTCTTCCCAAAAACATTCAGAGCCGCCGATGGCAATTTTCAGCCCTGTTTGATCAGTGATGCTGAAGCAGCGCATCGGCGTGATGCGTCCTTCACCCGCTCAAGGTCGCCCTGGTACGCAGCACCTGGAATCCGATCACAAGTAATTCTGTCACTTCTTTGTTTTTGAGTGAAGCTTACTGCAAGCTGCTTGAAGATTGATGATGGGTAACGATGGTTTATGATGGTTTTGTATGATGGTTCATTCATGAAACTCCCAAAGCATTTTGTACTCGCACATTGATAGCTGCCCTGTGACAGATTGGGGCACAGCTAGAAAGCCAGCTATCAATCTTTGAGATGTGACTTGCCTTTGCTTCCATCCTGACATGTCTTGAGACTATCTGCGAACTTGGTGATATGCAACTGCGCAGGGTCAAAAACTCTCACCATGGCTCAAGGTGCAATCCCTCTAGAGCGATTCACAAGTATCATCTGTGTATGCCCACAATGAATGCATAAAAATAAGATATCATAAATCCTAGACAAAAACATACAAAAACAACATTGAAGTGTATTAATGTATTAAATCATAAGACACCAATGATTCACAATGAGATAACGGTACAAACCAATACATGGCGTGTTGTCATGCCATGATGGTTTTCAGGACTGGATGGGATGCGCCATGAGGACCGCACCGAAGATGCTGGGTTTGGATCCCTCCTCCTCCAAGAAGCGAACCGTGGCCTGCACAGGGTGTCATCTACCGCCGATCATGAGAGATCAATAGCTGATGCGGTGGTTTCTCAAAATAGAGGACCCAAAAAATGATGGTTTATTGTTCTAAATGCTTTTAAATGGATGATTTAGGGGTACCCCTGTTTTGAGAAACACCCATGTGGTAATTATTTAACACTGTACCATACAATGGTGATGAATAGTCATCAATCACCATTTGTGAAAAATGTCAATAACCACTATCCATGATGATGCTTGACAGCGATGATTACATGGTGGAAACCATGATACTAACTGGTCATTAGAATTTTAATGGTTAAAAACCATTCACCATCAAACAACTGTGATCATTGCACAGTCATATATCTCGACAACTCAGTAGGAAGTGGGTGTAGATCTCCCTGACTAAGAACCATTGGTGAGGATACACGCAAACCGCATCAAGCTGCTGACAGAAAATCTGCAATTCGACCGTCAAAGGGTTGCGGCTAAGACTCATGCCTGCGGTAGCTCTTGGCAGAGACAGGGAACCGCTTTGAAACCACTTGGGGGTCAGTCCCAATAAACGTGCCAATCACAGAAATAGTACTATCAAGAGTGTTTCACTCCTATCTGGCACTATGCATCAAGTAAGCCAACAAAAGTCACATAAGAACATCATGTTGGAAAACACGAACCCAGAGGTGCTAAAGACAATGGGGATGTCCGTTTAATTGTCCACCAAAAAAGCTGGTGTTCTTGGTATAAACGACACTTTGTTTGGAGGTACAACCATTGATACTATGAATCAAGACACCCAATGACCATGCAACCCCCCGTCCACAGCTTAAATTCAAGTAGATTTGCTTCTGTGGAATCTCCGCCCGTAAAATCTGTGGGGAGATGATATGAGAAACTGGCTGCATCATCGACTGAAGATTACAGCGAAAAGGAATTCATGACTTAAACATGGTTGGTAAGTCCTGTGGTAGGGACCTAACTAATCATCATCAATAAACCACTAGGGTTGATAATGGCAAAGACTTCATGCTCCATGATTAGTGATGGTGAATGACGGTTGATGATATCCGTGGTTGATCGTGAAACCATAGTTCAGCAACCATAGCTGTCAACAGCCATATGGGCCACAACTGCCGCAACTGTTGATAGACCTAGCTCGTCAACAATTCAGAGCGCAGTGCTCATGACATCACCGCTCACCACGCCAAGAGGTGCCTCGTAACCATGGAAAATGGCTAAATCAATGGGTTTGCCTGGGCGCAACGGGAAAGCAGCGCCGCAACGTTAGTGCAGTGGTACGCCACTTTGAGTTCACTCAAACTCATGAAATGAAAATCTGCAAAAACTCGACTCAGACAACTCAAAGTTTGTTTTTACAAAATGATTCAAACTCATTTGATTTTAAACCTGACCATTCAGTCAAACTCAATGGTTCAAGTCGAAATTTCAGAATCAACGTTCTGGGTCTTTTTGTTTCCAAGCTATCGGGTTGCTACCTGTACACCTAGCCATGATCAGCCACAAACGCATGGTTTTAAAAGGGATGAGAATGACTAACTTGAGAAGGGAGGGCACGAAAGCCAGCCCAATCATAATTTTTTTGATGGTTCTGTTTGGTATAGTTTTGTGTGGTACATTTGTCTGTGGTACAGTTTTGTCTGGTAAATTTTTGTCTGGCACGTTTTTGTTTCGTGCGTTGTTGTTTAGTAGGTTTTTGTTTGGCACATTTTGGTCCGGCACGGTTTGTTCCGTAAGTTATTGTCTGGCACTGTTTTGTCTGGCATGGTTTTGCATGGTACAATTTTGTTCGGTACGTTTTTGTTTTAACATGTTATTTTGGTTTTCGCGTTGGTGTTTTTGTTCAGGTGTTTTTGCTCTCTGGTGTTTTTGTTTTGGTGTTTTTCCTGTGGCGTTTTTGTTTCTGTGTTTTTTTGCTCTGGTGTTATTGTTCTGGTGTTTTTGCTCTGGTGTTTTTGCTCTGGTGGTTTTTTGGTTGTCTCTGGTGTTTTCTTCGCTGATGTTGATTTTTTTCCTCTGGTGTTTTTATTCTCTGGTGTTTTTGCTCTCTGGCGTTTTTGTTCTCTGGTGTTTTTGCTCGTTTTTTCTTTTTTTTTCGGCTGGTGTTTTTGTTCAGGTGTTTTTCCTCTGGTGTTTTTGTTCTGGTGTTTTTTCTTTGCTGCGGCGTTTTTCTTTGGTGTTTTTGTTCTTGCGTTTTTGCTCTGATGTTTTTCCCTGGTGTAATTTTTCTGGCGTTTTTTTCTAATATTTTTGTTGCGGTGTTTTTTTGTTGGTGTTCTTGCCTGGTGTTTTTTTCGACTGTTTTTTCTGGCGTTTTTGTTTTGGTGTTTTTTCCTTGCTGGCGTTTTTGTTCTTGTGTTATTGCTCGGGCGTTTGTGCTCTGGTGTTTTTGCCCTAGCGGTTTTGCATTGGTGGTCTTTCTTTGCTGGCGATTTGCCTCTGGTGTTTTTTCTGCGCTACGCTGGCGTTGATTCTCTAGTGTTTTTCCTCTGGTGTTTGCGCTCTCTGGTGTTTGTGCTCTCTGGTGTTTCTGCTTTTGTTTTCAAAGCTTGGCGCACAGGCAGGTTTCAGTCGATAAGTAAATTCGAGATGATCAGATTAAGCAGTCAGCTATTCTGTACGTGCTTTGGGTCATGTTGGTCATAAAGACCAAATTTCATGCTGACAGGTCGTTCAGACCAAAAGTACACCGACCGCCCAAAGGGCCAAGGCAAGTCGAACCACAACATTATCGTACATAGGTCCCTGCGAACACACAGCTCCAGGTAAGAACGTGGCTACCAAGGGACGAGCTAAATCTGCTTCCAAAGGTGTACCCATCACTACTATTGTCGGAAGGGTCCACGTACGGCCAGCCATATTCTCAACCATGAACAGCCACAACTTGATCACTGCGCGGGAATAGAAATAAATCATAATGTCTTGTTAACCATAAAACACGGCCCCGAAAGGAAGGCTTCTGCGGCGCCGCGGCTGTTTTTGAGCGCGTTGCACTGGCGGGTGTTTTTGAAACTTGGCAATTGTTGGAGCATCGCTGCTGCGCGGGCGCATCAGGACCTTTTCCGTTTCGCAGCAGGCATAGCTGAAGCACGCGCGCTCAATGCATGCATGGCACTAACCCGATAGAGGACTGCGTGTACTGTGCGTCCTCTGGGCTTCTGTTGCTGGAAGCGGTTGTCATTGCGCACATCTTGTCCGCGCAGCTCCGTCAGAAGATGGCCGAAGCGCTGCGGCGACACGAGGGCGTAGAGCACATCTCCGGCTAAATAACCTGGACTGTTTGAACCAGTTTTGGCCCTGTTGCGTTCAAAACAAGCGTTGGCGTGAACGTAGGTGGAAACACAAAACTTCTGACAATTTATATCTAAAGCCCGAGCATCTGGAGCGACGGAAAATTAGGTCATCTCTGTTGGCAGATTGAGAATTGGTCCATCCCACAGCGCTGCAAAATTTTCTGGGAGTCAAGCACCAGCAGCCCTTGAACAGCAGTCCTTCCTGACACGCTTCTGCAGGCGGCAGTTCGTGGTTGGACAATAAATCGCGCAGGTCGTCCGCGAAGCCAGTGGGAATGGCCTTGAACTCTTCGAACCTGCGTTTGCGTAGAGTCGAACCCGCCAGGAAGCTTTGGACAAGTCTGACCACCATACATGCAGACGCAAAACAATCCCACCAGGAAATCAGGTAGTGAACAAAAGGTTGGATTTGCTTCCTTGCCTCGTCGAAGGCTGCGAGGTTTGCAAGTTCGAGACAAATTGCCGAGTTGCGCCCGCGGGTGTGATCTTCTTTCTCCGCGTGGTCTTCCATGAGGTTGGCGTGGATCAGATAGTCTGCAAAATGCACTTGCAGTAAAGGCCCTTGGACCCATGGCACGCTTGCGATGTTGTCTACAAACTTCTCCAAGTTCAATTTCAAATGGGCATCAAAATGCTTTTTGTTGATTAAATACGGCGACAAAAAGTTGTCGATCAAGGCGCCCAAACCGAGAACCTTTTGCTCCGTTGCGCGGCTCTGATGAGAGCGAGCCGGATCCAGGCCGGGGTAAACCCTACCTTCGTCCAAGAAGGTGTTGAAGAGACATTGTATAGTCTCTCGACGGAGCTGAGTGCCATGTCGCCAAAAAAAACTCTAGCATGAGTAGCGATCGCGGCGCCAGCACCATGGCGCAAACTACGAAGAGGTTCCGCTTGTCGTCCTCTGTGTGTCTCGGGCATTGCTGTACGAACGCAGCGAATGCATCTGCGAACGGATCATTAGACGTCTTGGTCGGTGTATGGCAGCGACCTTTTCTTTGCACCGTTTGCGGTGTCCAAAATAACCATCCCAGCTGGAACAAAAGAAATTGAACAACCACCAGACCATGATGGAAGGAGAAGTGCACCGACTCCAGAGATTTCCAACATACCACGATGGAAGAGGAAGCGCACCGACTTCAGCGGCCCTCCAAACGCACGCAAAGCATGGCACACCGGCGAGGGGAGATATGCAGGTAGGCACAGCCAACAGGCGATTAACCACCTCTCCCTCTGTCGTCACAGAGTTAATCCACGCCGGAGGATACCTCTCTGCGAGTCTCACAGAGCACAGACTGTGCTAGACCTGTACTAGGCCGTTTTGGTTCTTGAGCCAAAACATCAAATGATGCTGTGGCACAGGACTTGTGAAAACAATGACACTTCACCAAACCTGCCGAACCTTAAAATGCATCTTGTTGTTTTTCTCTGGCGTTTTTGCTCTGGCGTCTTTCTCTCTAGTGTTTTCGCTCTGGCGTTTTTGCCTTGGTGTTCTTTATGGTGTTTTTTCTCTGGCGTTGTTACTCTGGCGTTCCTGCTCTGGCTGGATCACCTGGACCACTTGGATCGCTTGATTTTTACATTTCGGTGTGATTCGCTATTGCATTTGGCCCATAAAAACCAAGCCGAGATGCCTAGCTTGCATGCTGCACCAAAGCCGATGATGTGGACCACCCCGACTTTCTCCCCTTGTCCGAAGACGAGGTTCGAAGGTTTGATGTCGAGGTGGCCCACACCACACCAACACTACGCAAGCACGCCAGACCTCTGGCAATCTGGGTCCTCCTTGCCGCAGCGTCAACTGCATGTCGGAGCCGGGACTTTTTGGGCTGATCTCCCTGACCTCCCTGACCTCCACTTCTTCCGCAAATCTTAGCATTTTGGCATCAGGACTGTGGACTTTCTCTCTATCCTTCTTCAAAATGCTGATCAGGGCAGCAAACGTGGCATCTGCTTCAATTCACTGGAGAGCCGCCCCGCTCCATGGCGCCAAAGAAGTACCCGTCGGCGGTCCACGACTCAAGGAGCGCCAAGAAGAGGGGGTGGTGCCCCAGCCTCCTCATGGCGACTTCCTCCTCGGCGGTTGCTGCGATAATTGTAAATGGTTACAAACCATGGACCCCAGCTGCACACCCAAATAAGTGGCACGCTCTGCTGGTCAACTTCCAATAATGTTCCGAATCGGTTCTCGGTGTCATTTGATCTCAGCTTCACCCAACCCTCCCTACAAGCCCCAGCGATTGACGCAGTGGACCAGCCCCCCACACAAGTTCCAGCGATTGACGCAGTGGACCAACCCTCCCCAGAAGCCTATCACGACTCTACGTCTTCACAAAGAAAGACTCGTTTCCAGAATTGGCCTGCTATTTGCATGAACATGCCCAAACAACAGAATCAAATCCGCAAAACTTCCACTTCTTCCTTTTCTCCTCCTGTCTCTCTCTCTCTCTTCCTCTTTCTCCTTCTCCTTCTCCTTCCCTGCCCCGACCCGGCGCACTGGTGCTCACGGCGGACAAACCGCTCAACCCCACACAGGTTCGATAAACCGTTCGGATAAACCATGAACAACGGAAAAATCCGCAGTTTCGCCGAACAACCGCGCGCGTTATGCCACGCTTTGAGCCAACCCGCGCGGATAGCTGGTCTGACGCTATGACTTTGCTCTCTCCCGCGCTACGAACGTTCGCGCCGCAAGAGCCGCTGTTTGGAGTTCGCGGAGCGGAGCATCCCCGCAACATTCGCAACCCAGTCCCGAATTGTCCCAGGTGGTTTCTACGCGGTTTCCTTTTTTACAATGTTTCTAACACTGTCTCAGCCCTGATTTCTCGCTTACTCATCTATGGGATAAAGTACCTTTCTATGGGGTAATGCTCTGGACCACCATTTGGACACAAAAGCTCGGGCAATTTTTTGTGGGATCACAGAAACGAGCACCAAAAAAATTGAGCAGAAATGAAGTGGTACAAGTTTCAAATAGTGGTCCAGGACGGTGTTTTTTCCCAACCCGCCAAAAAATCCCTCCGAGCCCGCCAAGAGATCGACCAAACCTCGAACCTCAAAAACACTTACCCTGCGCACCCCCTTTTTTCCCGTACCTCCCTGCTATTCAGGGTTCACCCTTTCAAAACGGGCTGTCAAAAAACCCCCTGACCCGCCACACCCTCTTTTAGGCTTCTTAAGCTATACCTTACCTTCAGCCTAAGCATGCCTAAGCCTTTCAGGTTGGCTTTCGTAATAGAGAATGATCACCACCAATAATGGTTAAACAACTACAACCCATTTGTTCTGGGACTATATTGCAGTACGCAACCCCCATTCATAGACACACAACCCTCCTGTGGAAGTCCTTTCACAAAACTTCTGGCAAAGTAACCATAGATTGCCATGGATCGCACCACCAATAAGCACTAACATGTGTAGTTTCTCAGCACCAAAATCTCAACATTCAGAACTTGGGAGTGGCCTCAGGACTCTCTTTAGCACAGTCGTTTCCTTTTCATGGCAGCCCAGTTGTCATGAATTGAGGCCCGTTGCAGTGGAAGATGTTCTCCACGTCGAGGTCAGCCCCCTGCTTCCTTGGTCTCAAGGGGTACCTCTAATGTATGGAAAATGATGCCAACCTCTTTCCATCTCTTTCTTCTGATCTTGGGTGAGTTAGTCTGGCTCCTTCCATTTTCTAGACTGGAAACAAGCTTACTCTGATGAATCATGTCCCTGTATCAATTGAGATTTGCCAGGGTTCGTATTTGCTGCACAGTTTCAGGTGATTGTAGCCAGCTGATTGGATGGTTGTAGCCGCTACTGTATATAGCCCTATGATTTTTGCTTAGCTTCCTTAGTATCCAATTAATCAAACATTGATAGAAGCAACAATAATCAGTGCTTGGGAATGGTTTATATCTTTAGCTGAAGTTAGCTCTGTCGACTAAACCCCTTGTATCCGTGTCTCAAACTCCAAAAATCTCTGCCCCTGTGCCAGATCTGAGGCGCCAGCACCAAATACTGAGAGATCTCGAAGCGCAAAGCCTGGGTGACTCATGAGGATTCAGATTTTCTCCTTGGGAAGTCATGATGTCAATAATGATGATTCTATTGATTAAAAAAGCATCAAGGTTCCTGTTGATTATTGCTTAATGAATTTAAGTCATTCTGGTTAACATCTATATGTCGCGTTCTATGGTGGATAAATTGAGAGTTTATTATCATGTCATTAGCCTATCATAGTTATTGAGTATTATGAGTATTGTCATCACTTTTTGGTAGTGTTTCTATTACATTTTGATCTCCCATTGACATTTGTAGGTTGAAGGGATTCGAAGAAACAACCACCAAGCAATCATGGAGATATACAAACGACTGACATCTTTCTGGATGGTCATTTTCTGAATCCCAAGCCTGACCAGTGAAGCTGTCGACGCTCCCAGGAGTTTTCAAGAAGCGGGACCCTGCAGTGACCCGGTGATTGGGTGGATCACTGCATTGCATCAACAAATTGTGTGGGTCATGATCATCATTATCATCTCTATGCAACGTCTGGTAACATCAGAAACAACACAACCAGAGCTGAGTTTGGGTGCAAGCATGCGTTGGGCAGCCTTTTTTGCCATGGAAACAAAAAACATCAAAATGGACTTGCCATGATCCCACGAATCTAATCCCTTGAGTGGTGGTCAAAACACTAACATCTTCCAAAAAATAAGGCCTCCCATGGGATCCATCTCCCACATATCCTGGATCACTCCCGGCCTTCTCCTTGGCCATGAGATCGGAATCCCAGAAGTACCTCGATGCACGGGCGGAGACGGCCCCCACACAATGGGGCCATGTATATATGTATATATATTGATATATATGTATATATACATATTTATTTATTTATTTATTTGTCTATTTATTTCTTATTCATTTATTTATCTATTTATCTAGCTATTTATATATATATATATACATATAACACTAGGCTACGTATACTCGCGTGTACACTCGTGTACACCATGGGCCATGACTTATGACCATCCGTTGGCATCGCACATGCCCTGGCAGCCAATATGTTCACATTCCAAGAACTCACAGAAACATCATCAAATGCATCGTGATCATCACAAACTGTGAGCTCACCAATCTGTTGGGAGCGTCAACTGGTTGGGACATGCCGGGCCAGAACCGACTGGACCTTGACCCATCCCTCCAGGCTCCCCAGGTCACGGGGAATTGGCCAAGTGCAAAGGCGTATTCCTCAGTGCGATCAGCTGATCATCTAACAATTGAAGTTACAGTTCTTTACTGTCTTTACTGAAGAAAAGTCTGAGCGAATGGTTTACTGAATGGTTTTATGATGGTTGAAGATGTTCCCCCCAACCCGGACGTTCGCCCACACCCATAAAGCGTCACTGCAATGGAGGATGCTGTGCAAAGTCAAGATGGCTTAGAGAAGTTGCAAAACCACTGGCAAAACGCAGTGATTTGTGGTTTAGGACTTTAGGGTTTAAGTTTTTAGGGTTTAGGGCTTTAGGGTTTAGGGTCAGGGTTTTAGGGTTTTAGGGTTTAGGGTTTTCGGGTTTATGGTTTAGGTTTATTAACTTAGAGACTCAAAAACAACGGCCCTGCGCAGGAATTTGAACGTAGGGAAATGCTCCAAGTCAAGCGCGGGCAAACGTCAGGGTTCGCGCGAAGATGTTTACTAATGCTTTGCGGAAAGAGGAAAAAAACTAAAGCCATTCATAGCTGGTCCCCTGTGGGAAACCAAGAGAGCTTCAGTGGATTGGTTGAAAAGTGCAGCTTTGGAAGCCGATAGTAGGAATTCATGGCTGGGGGCATAATAAAACCATGGGCTTTAATGGTATAATCCTTGGTTTTCATGCTGCCCCATTCAGAAGCTCGCACGCAAACAAAATATTTTGGGAGTTTTCCACGCAAATCGCTGCCCAAGTGACTGCCATGGTTGGTTTGGCAAAGAGACATCAGCACCTTCGCCGGTGCAGCAGCCATACTTTGGATGGATTCTTCGACTTTTTTTCTACGCCACGGTGCTTGTGATGGAAGTTTACACCAGGATGACAGAGCGCCGAAAATGCACTGAATCCTTAGCCACAGTAGAGATGTTCATCCAGCCATTTGAGATCTCTGGAATTCGCCCATTTGATGGTTCAGAATCCTGAAATCGTGTGCCGCTGAAAAAGCATCACAAAATGCCAAATTCTGTGCTTTCCAGTTGCAACAAACCCCAAAAATCACGTGAATCTTGCAGCAAAAGACTGGGAATAGCTACCGTGGTCATTGGTTTTCGAAAGCAGTCATAGGTGATTCATGACTAGTGCAGGAATAGATTGGTGCACTAGCTCTCAACAAATCGAGGCGATTCAATAAGCCCTTGAATAATGGTACGAGTTTCACAAGCACGGTGACAAGGAGATTGCAACCAATGTGAACAAGTACACCTGTATTATCTTAAAATATTTCAATTGTCAAGCCAGATTAAACCAGTCACACCATTGAAATATGACCAGGGTCAACAAATGCCGTCCTTCCTACGCCATCACCAGAATCAGCAGCTAGAAGCACCCGAAAATTGCTCCACCCCCGAGCGGTGCACCGTCTTCCAGAGCCAACTTCAACTTGTCGATGTTGCACTCGACGCAAGCCTGGCCGATGCAAAGCTTCCAGTGCTTCCAGTGCATCCAGGGCTTCAGGTCCTTCTCCGAAATCCCAAGTTGCACCGAGCAGCACAACGAGTCGCGGAGCAGTCACAGAAAGATCCGGGGATGAGAACCGGAGAGCGCTCAGGCAGCTCAGCACATGCTTTGTTGGGGGTATGGATCGATCTCCCATCGGAGTTCCTGAACGCAACCATTCTTGGAGTCAAAACTCGTTTCATCTGTTTCTTGATCAATTGACTGATCATTATTGTAATCGTCTACATCATTATGACTGAGAAGGGTCTCTCAATGATGGTCGTGAATACTCTGCAAAACCAAACCACATCAAGAGACCAAACCGGCCATCAAACCATCACCCTTCTCCCGCTCCAAACCCATCTATGGACTTCCCAAAATGAAAAGAATACCATCGCAGCAAAGCATGGCCCTGTGTTTTCTGCTTGAGGAAAAACCTGTTTCAATTCAATGCAGCGAAGCCTCCAACATATCCTCATCAGGTTGGAAGACGTCTTCGGGATCCTCCGTGGATGCCTCAAAAAGGAACTGTTTGCCGACGCCGTTTGATATTTAAGCAAGGTCGTGCTGTGGGCAGAGGATTCTCAGATTTACATGCTAAACTCAGCTACAAAACTTTGACAATAAGCTCTGGTTGCCATTGAAGGAGATCCTTTCCACAACTAGTCCTGCAAACACTCTTGGATATCACCACCTCCAAGCGCAAAAGCACAAGCTAAAAAGTGCAATCAAAAACATGAGCACCTACACATCCAACATGTCCAAAAAAAGGACAGCTTATCGAAGAGTAAGTTGGAAGAAAGTACCAAAACTCTCAAGAGCAACACTCCAGGAAATTCCCCATTGACGCAAATCTTTCCGCATTAGGAAGCAGGAAACTTTGGCTAAGAGGTTCACAGTCCACAGAAGTAATCTAAGATATAGAACGTTATAAACCTCTTGCCACAGAAATACAGCTGCATGGACACTTGGCACACACACACACAATAAGTCTTCTTGCCAAGAAGGAATCACAAGAATGGCACAATTGCTTTCTCTGTGGGCAAGCTTCCAGTTCGGCTCTTAAACAACGCGTACTGAGAAGTTTGCTCCACTGCCAGCCCATACTTTTCACGCGTTTTCAAAGTAAACAGTGAACTATCCCAACACAAACGGTGAGTTTATGTCTTCACATAACTTATTCCACTCTGATTTATATGGATTACTCCTGAAGCACCTCGAGCAAGCCAAAACGTAGCATCAAATTTGTCAGACAAAGCTAAGACTTAGCTAGTTTTGAAACATTTGGTTCTACTTAAGTTGAGTCATGTGTGTCCCTGATTAAGCGCACCTAGACAATGCAAACACAAAAGAAAGGAATATCTTCAGCAGGTTGAAACGCATGCAAAGAACCATTGGACATTGTTCCGGCCTGGAATTGCTAGAGATCTGCATATGAATAGATCGAACTTCATCCTCAAAAAGCTGTGTGTTCGTGTGCCCACATCAATCTGCGGCAATCTGCTTTTTCGTCCAGGTTCCTCATGTATCAGGAAAATAAACGGAGCCTCCCGAAACCCCTGAACCATCCCAGACAAGGCATGCTCCCTGTGGACCTTGTAGTTTTCATCGGCTAAAGGACCATCATACCTCAGGCCCAGAACATGGAGACAGAGCATGAGCGACGTCACTCCTTAGCTCGAATACAGCCAAACCACCCTGCCAACACAGCCAGTCCTTTGCAGGAAAAGCATGATTATATACAGTATTCAGTTCAACCATTGGTCAAAAATCATAGTTAATCATGGTGCTAGTGTGTACAGCTCTAGCACCAAACATAATGATTGTCAAGAATCGTTTTGCATCAAGCTATGTGACATGATTGGCAACGTATTGCAAAACAATACGCTGGGCAGAGTCCAATAAGACCTGCGTTTCAAACGATTCACATCTGCTCTGGCCATCATGATGGCGCTGAAGCATGGAGCAGCAAGCTTCACATGCAGCTGCTGGGTATCGTTTGCGCCTCTCCAGTGAAAACTGGAGACAAGTACATTCTGTGGATCAATGATTTCAGCCCTCTTCAACCCTACATTCCCAATCATTAAAGTTCACATTCCTTCAAAAATCTCAAACAGCCCTGCTGCTTGGCATCACTGGCTGGGCCACCCAACGGCTTCGGTGGTGGCGGAGACGGAATGAACCTGAGCTGCAGGGCGGCTTCATGGTGGTCGGAACATGCAGCTGGGATGTGAACTTCAACATCCAAAATGGGTATGGGTCAATATCAACCATCAATGTTAAGCAACAATAACAGGGAAACAACGGTTAATGATGGGAACCAGGGGTACAAAGGTTTGACCCATAGCCAAATGTTGGCTGGTATCAACACAGTCGGCCGTATTTGGTGGTGTCTTAAAATGGGGATGCCCTCAAATAATTTGTTCCAATATCTTTGAGTAATGAGACATCCAGAACTTGGGGGTCCCCTACCGGGTAGTTCAGAAAAAACAGCCATCCGAGATGAACCACCGCTAAGACAATGGCAACCCCTTGCACCCCGATGTCAATGTTGACGGTAAGGCTGCCCGCAGCAAGAACATAAATGGCTGTTTTTTTTGAACGCTGCCAGCGACCCAAAAAACTCCACCAACATTGAAAAAGGGGGAACGGGGGTTTAGCAACTTTCACTTATGTTTTTGAAGGATGGCTGTTTTTTATGAACTACCCGGTATGACTTGAGAAACACTCGTATGCTCAATCAATGCTTGCATGAGGTGTGCCCCGGCGTCGCAGACCAGGAACTGATCGCCCTGCTGATACGGTGGCTTTCCATTGATGGTTTCCCCGACCTGGCAGGACACAGGGGATCGGCTGCAGCACTGCAAAACCAAGGTCTGTGCTGCACGAATCCGAAACCAACCTGCTCTCAGGACACAAAGATTTCAACAACGAAACCACTGGTGATCACTGGCTTTGCCCAAAAGCTGATTGACAGCCACTGGTGGCAACCTAATCGGTGTCGAGCACGGGCGTTCCAAGTAGGGCCAGGCCGACAAAGGGGTCCTGCGCATCTTCCGGTGAGGGTCGATGCCACTGAACCTGGCAGGTGAGCATCGCTGAGTTGCTCCAGCAGATCGGTTGCACTTGGCGAGGGATTCCATGGGATTCCCAGTGCTTGGCCTAGATGAATTGCATCGTGGATTGTTTTTGATTTTTGAAAAACAAATTTGCCAACTTCCTCACCAGAAAACTACAGGGGTGATCTGGTCTCAAATGGACGAGGGGCAAACCCAACTCGCTTTACTAGCCAGAAGAACAAATCAGTGGCTCAATTGGATCCTTTGACACCCACATGATGACCAAAAACAATGTATGTTGATTTTCGGATGAGGTAACATGCCATGTGACCAGCATCTTCAACTTTTGTGAAGCAGCCCTGCACCACCGACCTACCTGGTCCAGGTTGCGGCAGTAGTAGTAGACCTGGCCCGTTGAGGCTGAAAGTAACCGGCAAAAGTGGTCACCAAACATCAGCTGGAACCAGAATTTTGAGGCAGCGATGGTTGTAGGAACTCTAGTGTAACTGCATCATGTTTGTGCTAGCGGGGGGAAAACCGCGCGTGTAGTCGTGCACATTTTCACGTTCGGTACAAAGTGCGTACGGGAAGGATAGGGTCGATGCACGATGGCATGTTAACGCCCGGTACAAAGTGCGTACGGGAAGGATAGGGTACAAAGTGCGTTCGGACAAAGACTCTTGAAGCGTGTGGTGGCCTGACAGTGTTGAAAAAGGACTTGCTGAGGATGGTACATGTCTCTAAATTTCACTTGATTTTCCCCGGGAAAACCAAGGCCTTTTCAAGAAACAGAATGTGCATTTCGTTGAAGCGAAAACGACGTTTTTTTTGAAAATGTCAGCGCCTACACGCGCGGTTTTCCCCCCGGCGGGATGTTTGTGTTATGGTGTGCGCGAATGTCGTGCAAAATACTGAGTGCATAATTCATCGCTTTTGATGGGTTGTGTGTGTGTGCGTGGGTATCTTTGAGTGCGGATTCCCAGGAACACACTAACAACACCATGGGGGAATGCATCCAAGAGCGTCTGATGAGGACGAATTCATCTTTACCTTTGATGTCGTGATCTTCATTGTCAGCACCACCATTGTATGATCCATCACCGTCGTCCTTGTCATATCAATAATCATAACAATAAACCAAGCATAAATAATAGAATCGTCAGCATCATCATGATCAACATCATCATCATCATCATCATCATCATCATCATCATCATCACCATCATCACCATCATCATCATCATCACCATCACCATCAGCATCATCATCATCATCATCATCATCATCATCATCATCATCGTCATCGTCATCGTCATCGTCATCGTCATCGTCATCGTCATCAACATCATCACTGCCTGAATATCCCAGATAGATAAATCTACTCACATCCAACCTGCGGGAAGCAAAAGTACCCGCTGCCATCGTTCGTTGCGAAAGCCTCCCATCCTGCGACATGCTGAGGTAATTGCTTCATAGTCACTGGGTTGGCTGATGGGAAAATCGACTGGGGAACCCTTAGAATTGCTGGCAAAAACGGCTTTCCAACATAGATTTCGCCATCAACCAACCCATTGGCAGTGTGTTGGGACGTTCAAAGATGTTGTTTAGCTTTGCCTCCTTTTGATACTGAACTTCCGTTCACTTGCCAAGGTTGATCCGTTCACTTGGTGAGGGTTGCTTTTTGCCAACCCCCGTGACGGTCAAAGTGACGAAGACACGTCATAGAAGCCACTTCTGGACCAAACATAAACTTGCAACAAAGAAAGCTGCATGTATTGGTCCACTGAAAGAAGTCTCAGGGCTTGCCGATCTTTGCCAAAACACATCATCTGTGCTATTTCTTGTACTCCTGCTGCTACTGCTACTGCTACTGCTACTGCTACTGCTACTGCTACTGCTACTGCTACTACTACTCCTACTGCTACTGCTACTGCTAGTGCTACTACTGCTGCTGCTGCTACTACTGCTACTACTGTTTCTGCTACTACTGCTACTACTGCTCCATCCACAACAGTGGTGATGTTCAATTCCATCAGAAAACATCGTGACCATCGTGACCTACTCTTTTAAACCCTCCAGGAAGTGTTGGTGTGAAAAGGGACCAACTCATAAAGCATAAGCAACACATAGCAACACTTTGAGATCCCAATCATTGCAGTCCCTCGTGCTTGGCCGAACTTCATCGCCCATTTTTCCAGCGAGAAAGCTGTGTACACATTGTTATATCATATGACATCCATACCTTTCCCCAATAGTTATTTCTGGCGGTGAAACATGAATTTGTGAATGGAAACTGGTAAAACCACTTGAAACCCAAACATTCGCAAATAGTCATTCCATATCAGTCCTTTCTCTGAGTTTTCGATCCATTTCTCAGGGAAACTCCTGAAGTTCATTGAATCTTCTGCCATCCTCACCCACTCTTACCTTCGGGCAAGTCATCGACTTCCACAGGTACAGGACCAGGGCCGGCCTGGGTGCTGCCAACAGATCCAAAGCTTCAAAGGAAAGGGATTCAGAACCGATCACTTGATAATCATACAAGTCATAGCGGACCCAAAAATGGCTGGTTTATTGTCAAAAACAATGGTGAATGGATGATTTGGGGGGTACCCATATTTTGAGAAACATCCATATACCACGCGATTGTAATTTCTTATTGTTCAAATATTATACTGCTGTGAATTCCCTGTGCAGGTTGGGATGTGGGACTCATGGATGGAAGTCTCTATCATTAGTAGTCATAAAAGGTTACGACTCCGCAAGGGTGATTACTGATTCAAAATACAAAATCATGATAAATCCATGTGATTCAGAATGATTCAATGTAAATGATTGAGTAAGATATTCTTACATATTCAAAATTAAAATTTATCATATCATATCTTAAAGATTTCGTAAGATGAAAAAGTTCTTGATTTTTTGAAGCCAAGTTCTACCCTGCAAATCCGTTCTGCCACCGAGCTCGAGACCGCCATTATCGGTGCGAGTTTTGACGTGGCAAGGCTCAAGGTTGGGAAACCTAGTGACCTATCCATGCTGATCTGTCCATGTAGGAACTGAGGCTGGGGAACTTGGGCATTCCAAGCATTTCTTTTGGAAACTTTTGGAGAGATGTGAGAACATCGTTTCGCTTAAGCGGTTCAGCAAGGAAGGATTGGTGTTGCACTTTCAATCATTTTAATGTCTTGTCGCCATCATCTTCTACGACCTGTTGATGAATGCAGCGACGAGTGCTGTTCGCTCCACAGAATCACCCATTTCCCCACTCAAGGTCCAACCGAATGTCCATGCATTGTATACCTTTCATGTACCATCCCCAGTTGTCGCAGTTTTCAGCAGGGAATGGGGTCAACAACCAGGTCTCAGATCCCCAAGTCCCAGCGGTTTGTTTTGGGTCTTAGTTGTGCAGTGCCCAGAGGTTCAGCGGCTGGTGCTCAGCTACTCAGAGCTTGTCCAAGTAGTCACCCAGGGCTGGCATCTCCACCTTGAGGTTCTTACGCTTTCGGATCTGCAAAATCAACTCCTCCATCTTGCTGCCCTTGTCCAGAGGATTTCCTGGCAAGTTCTCCCAGTGATCAAAGACACACTGTGGGAAGGCCTGTCCACTCGTGGCCTGACGCAGAGCTGCCACGAAACCGAAAGACTCTGACACCGGCAAGTGTGCCTTCACCTGAACCAAAGGTGTGCCCTCTCTCTGATTCTCCTCAAACACGCAGCCACGGCGCAAGTTCATGCAGTTGTAGACTCCGCTCATGGCCTCCTGAGGGCAGGTGATTTCCACCAAGAAGACTGGCTCCTGCAGAGTGGGCTTGGCCGTCAGCTCCGCAGCGAAGCAGCATCGACGAGTTGGAGGCATGATCTGTCCTGCACCACGGTGAATGGCATCAGTGTGCAGCGTCACATCCATCAGGTTGAACTTGATGCCTCGCATGTTCTCCTCGCAGAGAGGTCCTTCCTTGGTGGCCCACTGGAAGGCGCTGTTCACATGCTCCTTGATCTCAATCAGGTACTGCACACCGACGGTTGCATCCACAACAAGGTTTGCGCCATCTGTCTCAGGACCATAGCACCAAATCTTAGTCTGAGCCACTGACTTGTCCCAGTCAAACTTCTCAGTCAAAATCTTGGCTCTCTCCTTGGGATCTGCCTTGGGGCCAACGACGCCATCTTCGATGGCCTTGCTGAGTTCTTCATCCATTGGCTCAGCCTTCAAGTAGATGCCTAGGAACGGCAATGAAAATATGGACAAAGCATTGACAAAGCATTGACAAAGTTTGCAAACAACTACAGAAACTAAACCAATGATCTGCTTTATGAAGCTCTTGCAATACCCCGACCCAACAAAATCTACATCGACAAGGTGCGGTTGTGCTTGTTGGGGGACTTGGCCAAGCATGTCTGGTTGGACTCCTCGCTCACAGTCTCACGGTAGGACACAACAGGATCACTGACAATGAAGTCGCACTGAGCGTACTCATCCTTCAGGTCCTTCAAGCAAATCTCAACGTGCAACTCACCACATCCGGCAATGACATGCTCTCCGCTCTCCTCGGTGGTGCACACCACCAATGGATCAGACTTGGAAAGCTTCTTCAAACCCTCCACCAGTTTGGGCAGATCCTTGCCATCCTTGGCCTTCACAGCCACCTTCACAACAGGAGACACGCTGTACTTCATGTCAGCGATGTTGTGGGCATCCTCCAGCGTGGTGATGGTTCCTGACTTCAGGATGTACTGATCGACACCCACGAGGGCCACAGTATTGCCACAAGGCACGTCCTGAATCTGCTCAGTGGTACGGCCCATCATCAACACAGTTCGCTGGATGTTCTTCACATGGAGGTCCTCCTTGCTTCCAGGCTTGTAGTATGGACCTGGCTTCAACACCACTGCAGTGGCACACTGTTGAGCTCTCTGGTGGTTGAAAAACCATGCCTACAGCACTACAGTTATTGCTTCACCAAAAACAAATCTTCATTTTTTGTTACGTTCGCTATACAAATCTTGATTTTTGCACATCGGAAACCAGTTTTGTAAGCCACGGACACTTTGGGCAATTTGGGGGTCCAGACCTTGGATTCGGACCTTCTGTCCAGTTGCGATTGTGCCAGAGAAGACTCGGCCGAAGGCATAGAAACGACCCTTGTCGGAGGTGGGCACCATCTTGGAGACGTACATCATCAAAGGACCTGCAGGATCACAGCTGCGGATGCCCTGAGCTGCTGCATCATCCATGGGGCCCTCGTACAAGTTCTCCACGCGGTACTTCTGGGCTGTCCTGGGGGAAGGCAGCTTGGTCACAATCATGGCCAGCAAGGTATCAGCTGCATTGATCCAAATCTGCATAGTTCGCTTCATCAAAGGCTTTCCAGTCAGAGCTTTCTCATCACCCTTCAAGACAATGCCCAGGGTGCCCATCATTTTCTCGTACTTTTCCTTGTCGTCGTTCATGATGGCGCGCATCAGCTGGTTGATGGGGCCCATGATGAATTGGCAGAAGGCACGCTGCAATGGTTCAGTGCAGCCCTCTGGTTGCATCACATTGGTCCATACCTTCTTCTTGGCGTTGAAGAAGGAATCACCCCACATTCGCTGCATCATCTTCTCCTTCTCCACGCCCATCTTCTGTGCGTAGATCTTGGCAAATCGCTCAGTGGTGAAGCCCCAACCATGTAAGCCACTCCCGAATGCAACAGTGCCTTTCTCAGGCTGCACCTGCACATCACCCATCAATGCATCATTGTAGGTGGCGATGATCACGTTCACGTTCTCAATGGCATTTCGAAAGCGGGAGTACATGTCCTCTGCTTCCATCTGCAACTCCAGAATGCAGCGGTCGACCTTGTTCACGAACAGGCATGGCCTCACACGCTCCTGAAGAGCTTGGCGCAAGACAGTTTCTGTCTGAACGGCACAACCCTCGATGCAATCGACCACCACCATGGCACCATCGGTGATTCGAAGGGCTGCAGTCACCTCTGAAGAGAAGTCAACGTGGCCGGGGGAGTCGATCAAATTGATCAAGTGCGCAACAGCTCCCTTGCCATCATCGTCGTCATGTTCGAAGTACAGAGACACTCCTGACTTGGTGACATGCTCAAGAATGGAAAACATGTTGTTCGAGGGCACTGCGTCTGGTTTACCCCTTATATGGCACTAATCATACTCATTTTTATTTCCAAAGGACACTTATGATCTCTCTTTCAAAAGTGAATTGCACGTTCAGTCAGAAAAGCTGACTGATGTGAAGCCTAAGAATCCAGTACTCTTGATGGTGACACCTCGCTCTTGCTCATCGGCTCGCGTGTCTGTGAAGCGCGCATCGCCTGCCGCCTTTGCGGAGATGATTCCTGCTTTGCAAATCAAGGAGTCGGTCAGAGTCGACTTGCCATGATCCACGTGCGCGATCACACTCATGGAGCGGATGTTATCCGTCTTGTCCATGATCTGTCGCATCTGGTCCACAGTGAAGTTCGGCATGATTTAACAAAAAGGTTGCCGCTTTCGGCAAATTGTTGCGAACTACGTGGCTTCAATCTACGACTGGAATGGCTGCGACTAACACTTTGGGACAAGCACAATGAAACTCCACCAAAAAATTGAGAACCATTCGCCACGCATTTGGTAAAACAAAATCGAACAAATCATTCAAGTGAAAACCATGTACGTCATCATCCTCTGTTGCCTTCTTGCAGAAAAACCGTATTGCGCAAACCGAACATCAAAACACAAACAACACAAAATACAAGCAGCAAGCACACCTCAGCAAAACCAAGGGAAAACAAAAAAGCTCCAAACAAAGAGAGGGCGAGCGAGCGGGCAGGCAGGCCTTCGGATGCATTTTGCAAATCAAACATTTCTGGACCTTCAGACTCATGACCTCACAGGAGAAGCGGTGCACAGCTAGTTCGAACAGAAATTTGCCAGCTACCCAGCCAAACTACCCAGGTCGAACCGAGAAAGATTCCAAACACCAGAAACGAAAGCATCACGCAATCAACCAACACAACACAACTTCGGCAAACAAAACTGAGAAATACAGAATCCAGCAGCAAATGAACCAAATTTTGCCAAACACAATAAAAACACCAGAAAACCAGCAAGCAAACAACGAATCAACAAGTGAGCAACAAGCAGCGGCGCTGGCAAAACAACACATACCAAAACTGGCACAAAGCAAACAGGAAACAAAACAAAATAGCACCAGAAACCCACAAGCAAAAGCGCAACAATGAAGCAGGTGGGCAGCAATGAACACGGGACGTCCCTCCACCCTGTAATCCGATATCTACTTCAGGGGTGGAAACCCTGTCCCTTCCTTTGCTTTGTAATCCTGTCCCGGCTTACGCAACCCTTTCCCGCTGCTTCCACACACACACACACACACACACACACACTCCATGGTTGGGCAAGTCACTATAAAGGCCATCAGAACTCCTTCCTGAAGCATGTTTGCGCTGCTTACTTCCCGATGCAATTTTTGGCTGTCATCATGATACGCCTCATGGTTGCTTTGTGCGATGCAATTTCAGCAACAAAGAACGAGCAATCTGTGTCCAGCATGTCCACGTCCATCTCTTCATGTCTGCATCCACAGCCAAATCACATCTTCACTTCCGTATCGCTTCTTGCAAACACGTGAGAGCGCACCGGCATAATGCGGTAAAATATCACTGCTGCTCAATCATATCAACAAAAACAAAAACAACCTTGGTCTCTCCTCACGTTGAGGGCTTGAGGCCCAAAACACAACAATCACCACTGCAATTTCAAGCCCCAGTTTCTGTTGACAATTCATGTCTTGTGGTCAAGAAAAATCTTCCGCTTTGACAGGAATCCAACAAGATCATGCACTGCAGTGTGGGGAGGGCATTTAGACCGGTCCGGCAGTTGAGGTTGTGGAAACGCAGCATGTCTTCCTCACAACTGAAAGTGATTGAAATCGGCTCAGCGATGAACTTCAAACTTCGCGCACTGTCAAAAGAAAATTCCTTGCACCTGCCACAACATGCGCAGGGGAAGAAACTATGAGGCGCTCCATCCCCATCGAGTCTAATCTCGAAATTGAATCTTTATTCATGATTTTTCCCATAACATGTCAGCTTCCCAGGGCGCAAGATGGGAAAACACCAACAAAACTGGAAATACAAACACCTGCAACCCTGCGATGTTCTTTTTGCATCAGCAGCTCAAGTTTTCTGCTGCTAAAGAATTGTTTGGATCATTTCGCAGCCGGTGATCTCAGTCTACTGGCACTGTGATCTGTAGGCAGAGCCAAAGCAACTCGACTCGGTTTGGCCAGTGGGTGTTTGGTGCAGACGCCGCATCTGTGATGTACTACGCAAACTATGTGAGCATGTTGTGATGTAATGTACACCTGACAAATTTCCGCTGTTGCGAGCCAAGTCCAGTGCTTCGGAAAGAAATCGCCAATGACTTCGGGGCAGCCAAGCTTTGGACTGCCCCTCAAGCAATACCTGACAGGGCCGATCAGCTCATGTTGCTAAGCTGTTGGCCTGCAGCCAGCATCATGTCCCATTGATTTCACCACATCCTCACCTTGGGACAGGCGAACCAAAACAAGCATGATAACGGATTCAGGCAGGATCGAGTTTCAAATGACACATGCAACAATGCAATGCCAACAAGAACAGCAAGGCTAGGAGGTCCACATCAGCTGTATATTCTTCAGTCCGTGAAACCCACAACTTGAGGGCGCTGCGTTCAGACCACTGGCGGAAAGCAGCCCTGCAGGCGCAAATTGAAACCTCCTTGTTCACTTATTTGTTTCTGTCGCGATAAATATCATGCCGGTCTTGAAATTTTCAAGTGGTCATGAGCGTAACTTCATACATGCGTGGCCTGCATGGATGAATGTTCGTCCTAATTTCGCGCCCGTTTCCGACGACCAACGCAGATGCCAAAAATGCATCCCAAAAGGAAACCCACAATTCACGGGGATGCAGAAACTGATGATTGGAATGCGCTTGCCACGGGATGAAGCAACAACAAAGACCACGTTCAATCAAGGAGGCAACACTGACAGCCTGATTCCGACACCGCCCCATGTTCGCCTCTGTATGATGGGCACGCGTTCCAGAGCTCCAGCTCCTTCCTGCTCATCTCAGCAAAACCCATGTCCTCACGAAGAGCGCTGAGCTGAAGTGAACAACAACACGTCAAACAGCAGTCCGCCGTTGTTTCGCTGTTGATTCAAGATGGTTCGAGCATCAAGGGCCAACATGGATTTGTTTTTGTTGGCGCTCCCACTTTACCCTATTGAGTCCCTTTGTCAGCTTACATGCGATAATATCTTCCGAATTGAACTCCCTTTTTATCCCAGAATCCTTTACAGAGATGTTTCTCAACATATCCAACGAAGCCAGCGCCTTCTGGCCAAGGCCGAAGCGCAACTGAGGTGAGACTGGCATCGGGGCACTTGACACGTTTTGCACCTGCATTGCACAAGGCCAAGGCCGAAGTGCAACTGAGGTGAGACTGGCATCGGGGCACTTGACACGTTTTGCACCTGCATTGCACAACCGTTGGGCTTTGACACTGAAAAATATGCTCCTGCGAAAAATGTCGGCAAACTCAGCACTGCGACCAGCCAATCTCAATTGGGTCTGCCGTACCTCTGGGGAAGATGGCACCGTTGTAGTTGGTGACGACCTGCCCGGCTCAACAATGTCCAGAAGACTTGTTGATTGCCATTTCCGAGCCACGCCTTGGAGTATCAAAGCCACAGGCTCCTGGTGCCTCGCCAAGGCTACGCCACAAAATAACCCAAGTGGTCGAGAACAGTGAGTCGAGAAATCCTAAGTTTGGTACACTACAAGCAGGCGTGCAAAATAACAGACCGATTCCGGTAAATCATTCCTGACTAGTCATCATCAACCGCTCTATCGATCGTTGACCATCATTCAGCGTTAACATCATCATTAAGTGTCGATGTCATCATGAAGGATTGCTAGCATCATCATCATCATCATCATCATCATCATCATCATCATCATCATCATCGTCGTCGTCCTTATGATTGTTTCATATCAACCATTAGAATATGGCAAACATCATCAATCTTGACTATATACCTATCGTTGCCCCTTCTCATCCACCAATGAAGCCTTCGTCTTGTAGATATCAAAGTGAATATCTTGCTGGTATAGGTTCTCAATCCCTACACCCAGCAACATTTTGCAAACCAGAGCTCTCTTATCGTCAATCAAAAAACATCAAAGTAAAAAAGAAAAAAACAACTGCAAAAAATGAAAAACAAAAAACAAAGGTTGAAGCAAAAGCTGAGGGTCGGAAAAAAGGAATCTTGTTAGGTGAATCCGGTCCACAACTGACAAACCTGCACACTTCTCTGGATCATTTCATTCACTCAAATCCTAGTCTCGAACCAAATTCAGTCTACGGCCGTCTTAATCTCTGACTTTTCCATGTAATCGGCTATCTGCCAGCTCGGGCTCATGTAGTAATCAATGTAATCAATGTATATTAACACATATGTCATGTATATAATATGCTGATGTTCAATCATGAAACTACGTTCCTGCCAGGAATATCTTGGGTCAAGCACCCCATTACCTAGTGTCAGTGGAAAGAAAAGCAGCGCGCTTCGAGCTATTGCGGCTTCGCATGGTAGCGTAGGTGGTTCCTTCAAATTGCGAATCCACGATTCGCGTGTCACGGCTGTGAGCCAGGAGCAGTCCTGGGGAGATAATGATCTGAGTATATCATATCCGTTATCCGGATCAATAAGGAGCTGAGGCAAATAAAAGTCCATTTAAAAGGAAATTGTTTGATGGGTATCTGTTTGCTCATTAGAACAAGTTGAAGTACTCAGTGGATTTCTACTTGAATTTCTGTGGCTTGAAATGTGTCATCAAACAGCATCAGGACCTGCCTCTGGAACCGTCTCTGGAGCTTTTGGCGACAACTGCACTGATGCCTCGCCAGGTGCTTGGCTGATGTAGTTTGGGGGACAAAATGTTGGACGTAGGCTTGGGAGAGCGGTGAGGGTGAGCGGAAGATGTGGAGAGGAAAAAGAAGGGAAGAGCATCAACAACACCATCATCAACAACATCATCAGCAACATCATCATCATCATCAACAACATCATCAGCAACATCATCATCATCATCATCATCATCATCATCATCATCATCATCATCAGAATCATCATTATCATCATCATCATCATCATCATCATCATCAAAATCATCATCATCATCATCATCATCATCATCATCATCACCATCATCATCATCATCATCACCATCATAATTATATACCCACTATTCTTCCTTACAAACAACTATTGATCCCATAAAGTGTGCGCCACACATGGGGCCGGCCTCTTCCTCTCCGCTGCTGTCCACTTCCAACTGCGAGGACGAGGGAGTGCCCGAGGTCACCGATCTGTGGAGCTGCGCAAAAAGCGCCGTAACGAAAACGGGGCCCGTGATGAACCGTTTGGGTGGGAATATCTGAAAATGCTGAAGAAAGGTTGAAAATTGTTGAAGATGGCTAAGAATAACAGTTAAGAATTGTTAAGAATGATTAGTAATGGCTTATATAAAAACGGTTGAAGATGGTCCAGAATGGTTCAAAATGCTGGAAACGTGGCTGATAGTTACACGTTGGTCAATAGTGGTTTTTATAATGGTCAAATAATGGTGGCGATAAAGAGGCAAATAATAACTAACAACTGACAATATTAGGGAATATCATGATGATAAGCGTACCAAGTCATGGTTCATAATGGCGAAAAGGCGGTTGATGATTGTTAGTAAAGGCGAAAAGCTCGCTGGCGCTGATGGTGAATGATGAATAATCGTGCTCAGTGATCAGAAATGATACGAGTACTGATAGCGGCGATGGTTCTTGATCATTGATCAGTGAAAGTTTCTGGTGGGAAACACCCATATCAGCTTGGCTCCTCATGACCTGAAACCTGCAAGGGATTCCTGTAGCTCTGATCCCGCAGAGTACCTATGGAGGTTTGCGAGTGACAGGTATGATTGGATCATTGGTCCAATTTGATCTGGAGATCTGCCCACCAGGATTTACCATGATCAATTAAACGTTTCCGTTGCAGATTAGTATAGGTCATATTCCCCATGATTGCAGGTTGCTAGCGTTTAACAATGGCTAGTCCCGGTTGAACGATCATTGTTGCCAACCCATGGTTGCCGTGTTATGATTGCCGGTCGCTTGCCCGGGCGTAGGCCGGAGATTCTTGGCAGCAGCTGAACAACCATCTGTCCACAACTTGCCATGGTTAGCCCACCGCCACATCATGAATGTGACACGAACCGATGCTTAGTAATGGTGAATAGCCAACATTCATCAACACTCATTGCAAAGGGAACTATCATCACTGACATATTTGCTGTTTATCAGCAATGTTTGATTGATCATATGAAATGTTTGAATTCTTGGCACTGTAGCGACTATTCACCAGCTGATCCGAAAAAACCTTCGCTGATTCATTGACAACCAATATTGATCAACGAGGTTAACAATTGCCCACAGCCAACAGAAGATCAATGATGATGGTCATCAATGACGTCTACTAGTCGTGAACAGTGGCATCTCATAATGGCTCTTGATGGTGCCCAACAATGGCTAAGTATGCCAAATGGTTTTGTGATGATGATCCACAAAATCATTGCGATAAGGGAAGAGAATCGTTAAATGCCAAAGCCAGTGAAGGCATGAACCAAACACAGGGGCGGTTTTTCCTCGTTGCCATTACCAGTACCGAACGTGAAACTTGGGCCCCCAACGAAGTAGGCTTCGCAGCAACTGCAGCCTTTTCCTGGCGGCAACATGGTCGCCATCACCAAACTGCTCACATGACTGCAGGTCGTTTGGTTTGTCCCAAGTTTCAACAATCGTCTCTTTGGAAACACATGACATAAAATGATGGTCAAAGGAAGTTTCGATACGAAAGTTCCGTGTTACGAACAACCCCAATGACTACTGCAACTGATGGCTAATGCAACAGATGTCTAGAGCCAGAGAAGTCTAGAGCAAGAGATGTCTAGAGCAAGAGATGTCTAGAGCAAGAGATGTCTGAAGCAAGAGATATGTCTGAAGCAAGAGATGTCTGAAGCAAAAGATGTCTAGAGTAAGAGATGTCTGAAGCAAGAGATGTCT
>VSDK01012364.1:165773-180848 GCA_009767595.1 Symbiodinium kawagutii
AGCAAGAGATGTCTAGAGCAAGAGATGTTTGAAGCAAGAGATGTCTGAAGCAAGAGATGTCTAGAGCAAGAGATGTCTAGAGCAAGAGATGTCTAGAGCAAGAGATCTCTAGAGCAAGAGATGTCAAGAGCAAGAGATGTCTGAAAGCTTTGTTTGGACAACGATCTGTGTGACCGTCGTCACTTTTCAAGATGTCAGCTTTCAGTTTTGAAGGAAGTCTCGCGCGAAAGCTTCGTTTGGAGAACGATCTGTGTGACTGTCGTCATTTTTGAACATGTCAGCTTTCAGTTTTCATGATCACTCTGGGTAACATGTGTTAAATCAGCACAGCTGTTCTTTTTCCCTTTCACTCACCTCGCGTTACACTGAACCAGAGTGCCGCTCTGGATTAATTCGTTGGGTTACATATATCATCTTGGTAAGTATCCTTACCAAGGGTCCCACGCAGTATCCTGCGCAACCAACACATTAGGTCGATCCAACCCAATTCGTGCGCATGCATAGTCTTCGATGTTCATTTTGTGTGGCAGGCGTGGCATTTTGCGCACATGGCGTGCGTTTTGGGTAGATAGCCGGGCCGCGAAATGTTGTTTTGCCATGGAAATTGCGCTGCTGAGACGTCGAAGGTAAGCTCTGCGAAACAACGGGTCCAGGCTTGCCTCGGGCTTGGCGCGCGCGACTGTCGTCAAAAATCGATGTTCAATGTTCATTTTTGAAGGAAGTCTCGCACGAAAGCTTTGTTTGGAGAACGATCTGTGTGACTGTCGTCATTTTTGAACATGTCAGCTTTCAGTTTTGAAGGAAGTCTCGCACGAAAGCTTCGTTTGGAAAACTATCTGTGTGACGGTCGTCACTTTTGAAGATGTCAGCTTTCAGCTTTGAAGGAAGTCTCGCACGAAAGCTTCGTTTTGCGAACGATCTGTGTGACTGTCGTCACTTTTGAAGATGTCAGCTTTCGGTGATCTTCATTTTGTGTGACAGGCGTGGTACTTTGCGCGCACGCATAGTCTTCGATGTTCATTTTGTGTGGCAGGCGTGGCATTTTGCGCACATGGCGTGCGTTTTGGGTAGATAGCCGGGTCGCGAAATGTTGTGTTTTGCCATGGAAAGTGCGCTGCTGAGACGTCAAAAGTAAGCTCTGCGAAGCGGCGGGTCCTGGCTTGCCTCGGGCTTGGCGCGCGTGACTGTCGTCAAAAATCGATGCGCAATGTTCATTTTGAAGGAAGTCTCGCACGAAAGCTTTGTTTGGACAACGATCTGTGTGACTGTCGTCACTTTTGAAGATGTCAGCTTTCAGTTTTGAAGGAAGTCTCGCACGAAAGCTTCGTTTGGAGAACGATCTGTGTGACTGTCGTCATTTTTGAACATGTCAGCTTTCAGTTTTGAAGGAAGTCTCGCACGAAAGCTTTGTTTGGAGAACGATCTGTGTGACTGTCGTCACTTTTGAAGATGTCAGCTTTCAGTTTTGAAGGAAGTCTCGCACGAAAGCTTCGTTTGGAAAACTATCTGTGTGACGGTCGTCACTTTTGAAGATGTCAGCTTTCAGTTTTGAAGGAAGTCTCGCACGAAAGCTTCGCTTGGAGAACGATCTGTGTGACTGTCGTCATTTTTGAACATGTCAGCTTTCAGTTTTCATGATCACTCTGGGTAACATGTGTTAAATCAGCACAGCTGTTCTTTTTCCCTTTCACTCACCTCGCGTTACACTGAACCAGAGTGCCGCTCTGGATTAAAAAGATACTCTGCGAAACGGCGGGTCCAGGCTTGCCTCGGGCTTGGCGCGTGGGACTGTCGTCAAAAATCGATGTTCAATGTTCATTTTTGAAGCAAGTCTCGCACGAAAGCTTCGTTTGGAGAACGATCTGTGTGTCTGTCGTCACTTTTGAAGCTGTCAGCTTTCAGTTTTGAAGGACGTCTCGCACGAAAGCTTCGTTTGGAGAACGATCTGTGTGTCTGTCGTCACTTTTGAAGCTGTCAGCTTTCAGTTTTGAAGGACGTCTCGCACGAAAGCTTCGTTTGGAGAACGATCTGTGTGTCTGTCGTCACTTTTGAAGCTGTCAGCTTTCAGTTTTGAAGGACGTCTCGCACGAAAGCTTCGTTTGGAGAACGATCTGTGTGTCTGTCGTCACTTTTGAAGCTGTCAGCTTTCAGTTTTGAAGGACGTCTCGCACGAAAGCTTCGTTTGGAGAACGATCTGTGTGTCTGTCGTCACTTTTGAAGCTGTCAGCTTTCAGTTTTGAAGGACGTCTCGCACGAAAGCTTCGTTTGGAGAACGATCTGTGTGTCTGTCGTCACTTTTGAAGCTGTCAGCTTTCAGTTTTGAAGGACGTCTCGCACGAAAGCTTCGTTTGGAGAACGATCTGTGTGACTGTCGTCATTTTTGAACATGTCAGCTTTCAGTTTTGAAGGAAGTCTCGCAAGAAAGTTCGTTTTGGCAGGCTGTTGTTTTCTGTACGGTCTCCCTTATCAAAACGCTTCAAAATTGCACTTTTTCCGTTTTGGCGCTGGGAGTCTGGTTTTGGGGCTTGGATTTCTCGCATTGTCGCTGTCTTTCGTTTCCTGTGCGCTCTTGCGCATCAAAATGCTTCAAAATCGCACTTTTTCCGCTTTGGCGCTGGAAGTCTGGCTTCGTGACAGTGACGGATGGTTTTGTGTTGGTGGTTTTGCGCTGGTGGTTTTGTGTGGTGGCTTGTTGGTGGGTTTGCGCTGGTGGTTTTGTGTGGTGGCTTTGTGTTGGTGGTTTTGCGCTGGTGGTTTTGCGTTGGTGGTTTTGTGTTGGTGGCTTTGTGTGGTGGTCTTGTTTTGCTGGTTTTGTGCTGGTGGTTTTGTGTGGTGGCTTTGTCGCGCAACAGGAAGCACAATTTTTTGAAAGAACCATTCCAACAAACTATAGGCACTTCTGCCTCTGAATTATAGGCCACCGTTTTCTTTGACTTTATAGTGGTTGACCTTGGGAAACTTCCGCCCCCGGCTTGCCCGGGTACTACTGGTAGTTTATAGTCGTCACTCGTGGTCTATCATGGTCAAAAATGATCATGGCGGTTGACACCACTAGTCCTTCGGGTTCGGCTATACCTAGTTCGTAGTTCGTAGTTCGTAGTTAGTTGTTTGTAGTTACTGCTTAGTACTTAGTAGTTCGCAATTAATAATTAGTAGTTCGTAACAGAAAAAACGGAAGGACTAGTCAGTGTAGTACTAGAAGTAGTAGCACTACTATTCGTAGTAATAAAAAAAACATTAAAAGTAATAGCAATAGTAACAATAATAGCGTCAGTAATAGTAATAGTAATAGTAGAAGAAGTAATAGTAGTAGTCGTAGCAATACAAATAGTAAGAGTGCTAATAGTAGAAGTAAACATGATATGAATAATAATAAGGGGAATGCTGTGGTAAGTGGATGTCTTCCACTTGGTAACTGGATGCTTTCTTGGTATAAGCCATTTTTAATGATGGCTTGATGGGTCTGCATCCCTCGTGTAGGTACTGCAAGTGGACGAAACATTCAAACCCTTGCTTTGCAGTCATCCCGGCTTTCCTCCAATTCCATTGTTAGATTGCTGTTTTGTGGGTCGGCGCAAAGGGGGCGAAACAAATTAAACCCACCACCGCGCGGAATGACGGATTCGCCAATGGAGAGGAAAAGGGCAGTAGCTCAAAGCTTGATAAATATTTCCATTTGCGTACCTCCGTCAGCCGTGCCAGCTTTGCCTCACGATGGCTTTTGTGGCAATGGGGCTGCTGGAGCAAAAAGCATCTCAACATGTTTCTGATGATGTCTACGCGCTGGTAAAAGGCATTGATAGTTCACTAATGGTTGATATTTGGTCAATTCGTGAGGGGTGATCATGGTGATGCTTGGGGGTTTTGGGCATTATCATCGCCCAATGTTTGTTTATCAAGGCCAGGACCTCCAACAGGCGGATCTTCAACTCCACCATGCCATTTGGGCAGGGGCGAAATCTTCGCCTGAAGCGGCGACCAAGAAACACTAACAATGACCGCTAAGAAGGCTCTCCTGCTAGTGTTCATAGGATGACATCAACTGAAACAGCACGGTGCGTCCTATTTGTGACAAGGTTCGACTCTGCAGTTGACCCGAAATGGCTTTTTCAGCTAAGTTGGGGTGTAGGTGCCCCTGAAGGCAAAAGTGTGCCTTGACCTTCCAATGGTCTTGGTTTTGTGGATCAGGAATGCTACTGCTACGCGGGCATCAAAAATGCTGAGGAAGCCACCACGTAGGCGATCTCGATCGCGGCATCCCAGGCAATGGCGTTATGCTCCAAACTTTTGGTTTACACAGCATGATGTAGAAAATAACGCTTCATATTCATGCTTTCAAGGGCATATAAGCAACTGCAGTATCTACAGTATGGGATATTGGCAACTAGAATATGGATAGTGATCATGGTTCCTTGTTCATGGTGAGTATATAGTTACATAAATAACAATCTAGTCATTGATAGTGTTGATCGTTAACTACGTGGACCATTGAAAGTATATACAAAGCAACCAGCCCACCGTAACACTGATTGGCAAGTCTAGCAAGAACCCACGAAGTATACGACGAGTAATTAGATGTACCAATTCAGAAGTGGATCAATATTTGATGGTGGTTTACAAAGTCTTGAAGCTGCGCGACGTGCTTTTAAGCGGAAAGAGCTCGCTGCAGAAGGACATTCATCTGGTGTCATAAGATTCTAAAAAGGAAAGAGCTGGACAGCCAATTTGCAAGTCCTCCTGAAAACGTTTCCAAGAGCATATTCAAGAATGCGCTTGTATGTTGGCTGCAAAATGTTGATAGGCACCGCAATGAGGTTGCTTCACCAACACAACCTGTTTTGAGACTTTGCTATGACCCTGCCAAAAAAAATCCTGCATGGCGGTGCTCCATGGTTTTTCAATGGAACCTGGCGGCAAACGAACACCATCTTTTTCGTGTCCTTGAAAGTCTCGACGTGAAATCCTGGCCGTTGCGACATCCTTAGCCTCTTTGAAACTTTCGAAGCTCGGCAAGACTGCAGCAAGGAAGTTCCATCTTTGGGCAAACCTCCAACTTCAAAACGGTGCGGAAAAGTGCCAACAAACAGAAGGATTTCACGGAACGGACTCGTTTGAATCTGCGATACGTGGAGTGGCAGCCTTCGTTGTCAACCTAGGGGGAACGCAATGCTGTGTCGCATTGGGCTTCAAAGATGCGACGACTCATTATCATAATCATCATAATCATCATCATCATCATCATCATCATCATCATCATCATCATCATCATCATCATGATCATCAACAACAACAACAACATCAACATCAACAACAAAATCAACAACAACTGCCAAACCTCTTCTATCATCAAAAAGCGCTCACTTGGAATCTGCAAAGAAATAGCAATCACTTGCCACGATTTGATGAACATCAATCTAAAAAGCAAAGCACCCGAGCCTTAGCATAGCAGAATTAATGGACGCCTGAAGGTTCACTCAGCAATTGAATCTATGAGCGGCAATGTGTTTGCAAAACCGCGATCAAACAACATCCACAACGTCATCGGCGAAAAATGCAAAGGGCCAAAATGCGGTCTCAAAACTGCTGGCCCTGACTCACTCAAGTACCTAAAAATGTCAAACGAAAAGTAACAAGAAAATGATACCATGAACGACTTGAAATACGAGACAAATCAGAAGCCCAAGCACATTCTGAGTAGATTCTAAATAGATCAAGTGGCAAAGTCTTGAAGATCTCACCACGGCATGCCCAAAGTGCCAAGTATGGAGAGCTTTCAGCGTCTTGGCATGGCTCCTGCCGAAGGTGCCACCAGGGAGAAGATTGCGCAGGTCCAATAACTATCAAACCATATGTATTCTCAAACCTAGTGCTTAGGGTTTACAGTTTTAGGGCTTAGGGACATCGGAATTCACCAGAATCACTGCAAAACCAAGGACTGTCGAGGTGTCTATCTGGCAGTTGTCAGTTTTTCTTCACCAGATGCGAAACACAGGCACGTCGAAACTACGGTTGAAAGATGGTACACCAATTTTTGATGGGTCACCAAAAGCAGCCTACAAGAGAGCAGCCCTCAGCTACATGGAGACATTGAAATGGAAGAAACAAGCATTAGCAGGATCCCGACTACGAGCATTTTTGGAGGGAGCAGCCAACTCAGATAGCTGTTCAACACAAACCGCCAGGGTGGATTTCGCACCCAGGGGGTGACCAAGAACTCCTTGACTACCTTAAGAGTAGAGTTCAGAGTCCAACATTGGCTGAAGCAGGCAAAGCTATGAGCAAGTTCTTCTACCAAGTGAAACGTAGAAAAGGAGACAATGAGCGCATGGACTGTGAGGCATGATGAGGCTCTACATGACTCGAAACGAAACCTGGCAGAAGCAATCATGAATACAGCAAAGGGTATGAAGCAGTTGGGAAGCATGTGCCAAAAAGTCTAGAAGGGTGGGCACCGACGAGGAGAAGGAACCACTAGAGCTATGGGAACTCCTTGTTATCAACAAGGAGAAGTAGCACCATTCGATGACAATGGAGGAGTTCGAGATGACGAAGGAGCAGAGACACTGAGACCAAAAGTAGTGTGGAGTATGTCCAAGGGGTCGTCAAGGAGCGGAGACCTAGGTCAATGTGGATGGGTCCCGAGTGTGGTCCATACTCCCCCATGCAACACTTGAATATGAGAATTGAATCCCAGAAAGCAATTCTGGCCGACAAACGGCTAAGGGCTCGCAAACAGTAGGAATGGGTGTGTGAGCTATGTACTCCTAGGAGTTCTTCACTATTGAACTTTCTGAAAAGTGTGAAGGGAGGAAACTGGAAATGTTTCGACGGCTGCTGCAGGACTTAGAGTGCGCAGTCGGAGTGTGCCAAGGATGTCAAGTGGGACTCAAGAACACGGAGCAAGAACTCATAGGAAAGGGATGGCGACTCATGGGAACCAGTAAGGGAGTCATTCACCATATGGACCTCAAGTGCCAGGGAAACCATCACCATGGACTTTGTGAAGGGAAAATGGTTGTCGTCAGACGACGTCTTACACCCCTCGATGTGCGAAACTGGTCATGGATGCTTTGAAGAAACATGAGTTGAGCCAACGAGTGATGCGAGAAATGCATGGGGGTGTTTCCATGTGTAGCATGCCGGATAGTGTGGATATGGAACATGACCATCATGAGGAGGATATCTAGTATGGTTTCACTATGACACTATGACCCCTGAAAGGAACATGAAACTCCAAACATGAGGTGATGAGGGTCATCCGTAGGATACATTCCACGGGACACTGCAGCGACAACGAATGACAACTATCTACTTCGTAAGAGCGCTGAGAAAACAGAATGCTAAGCCGCTAAGCCTGAGCTCATCGAGATGGCCAAAAAAAACGGCGCGCGTCTTGCGAAGAAGCAAAGGACCCCAACCAAGAAATGCTTCCAACTAGGAGGACATACCACACAAATGGGCTTGTGTTCAGGTTGAGGAGGCAGTTGGTATCACATTGAAAATGTTCATTTCCTCTTTGGAGTTGATGAAGGTAGTCGGTTCCGGTTGGGCATGATCCTCAAAGCGGAAGAAGATTAGCTTATCGGATGACCTGGCTGAGTTCTTCGAGGAAAATGGAAACCCTTGTTCAGCATCCCCGCGGTTAATCGGATGGATGCAGCTGTGGCTGGTGGAAACAATGCGGACATTATTGATTTGAAATGTCATTTGGATTCATCACTATTGCAAATCATTGTGATGGACCAGCATTCACATTTGCAGCTCTGATCACTTGGTACGGCACCTCATCATTGGCGTCGGACTCAAGCTGCCCCTGGTGCCATGAATGCTGTGAGAACCACAAGAAACAATTTTGGGACATTGCATCGCCATGTGAACATGGTTGGTTAATATTGGCCTCTTGGTGTTCGAGACAATATGTTTTGATTGCCGGGCTGCGATGGTCTAATTCTAGACTGTTGACTGTTAAAGCCGGGTTTAATGATAATGGGGATGCCCCAAGAATAATGGTTACCATTGCAAATAAAACATCCAATTTCCCAACCTTTGGCTTTTGGTACTGGGATGTACTGGGTTGATGCTGTTGAGCATGATGAGATACGTGAAACACATTGCTCTGTACCCTCCACAAAAGTTTCTGCCAATGCGAGCCCCCTGCCTCAGTGGTAGGACGCATGATTCTGCTCCAAGTTGTTGCCAAACCATCCTGCACAACTGCACTCGATCCAAAATTGGACAAGTTCCGGATCGCACCATGCAAAGCTGGACACTTTATGTTTCAGTAGACCACACAATACAGTGGTCTCACCGCCTCAGCGGAAGGACGCATGTTCTCCATTTCTCTCCAACGCCTTTGGGACATCCTGCAGAACACAGCGACGATCACCAATCCTATTTATGGAGGTGCGAACTGTGACAAGGTAGCAAAGTACCAGCGCAAGACCATAAAGCTCTCAACAAATAGTTAACCATCATCAATCATTCACCAACCATCGTGAAGGATCAGTTTGACTTTTGCGCACGCGGCACATGTCTACCAAAATCCTGCCGCCGCAACTTAGCGACTTAGCGCAATAGCAAGAAACTCACTATGTCCAAATGGCCATTGACCTCGGCCAGAAACAAAGCTGTTTTACCATCTGCCATGGCCGCATCTTCGCGTGCTCCGGCCTCTAGCAGCACTTGGACCACTTTCAAATGGCCGTTCTGAGCTGCCAAATGCAAGGGCCTGACACGAAGGCTGGTCAAGGGCTGATCGCAACATGCCTTGTTCTCCAACAAGCGAAGGACCATGTCCACTCGACCAGCCTCTGCTGCACGGTGCAAGAAAAAAGTTTTTCCAGCAAAGGCTGTCGACGCATCCTCCCTGGCCCCAGCATGGAGCAAAAACTTTGCAACTTCCATGTGCCGACGTTCAACTGCCCAAGAAAAGGCTGTCTTGCCTTCTGCTGTCACAACATCTTTGTCCGCACCCGCCTCAACCAGCCATTCCACCATCTCTAGGCAACCCTCAGCAGATGCAAAACACAAGGCGGTCATGCCTTCCTCTGCTGTGGCAGCATTTTTGTCAGCGCCGCTGTCCACCAATAATTTCACCATGTCCCACTTTCCATGCACGGCAGCCACATGCAAAGGAGTGATCCCATCTTCAGACGCCGCATCTATCGCAGCCCTGGATTTCAGCAACAATTCCACAACTTCGGAATTGCCACACAGCACTGCCGGTGCCAAAGTTCCATCTGCTGATGCCCCGGCTTCAACCAAGAATCGCACAACTTCCAATTGGCTTGTGTGAATTGCACAATGGATGGGTCTTGTGCCTTTGGTGACGCCTGCTGTCTCCGTGACCGCTGCATCTTTTTGAGCCCCTGCTTCAACCAGCAATTGCACCACTTGCAAATGGCCACCTTCGGCCGCAAAATGCAAAGGTGTCACTCCATGCGCAGTCATGGCTTTCAATGCAGCCTTGGCTGTCAGCAGCCGGCGGCAAACTTCCAAATGGCCATTCCTCGAACTGAAGTGGAGGGCTGTACACCCGACGCCATCCTTTGCTCGAGCATTCTTTTTGGCGCCGGCTTCGATCAAAATGTTCACTATGTCCAGCTGCCCTTCACTAGCTGCCAAGTGCAAAGCATTGAGGCCTTCCCGGGTGGTTGAAGCTTCTATTTCGGCACGAGCCTCGAGCAACAACAGCACCATCTCCAAATGGCCATTCGCGGCCGCCGCATGGATGGGCGCAAAGTCGCCATCTTTGCCTTTCACGTTGGGGTCAAGTGGTTTTTTCAACAACTTTTCCACCTGGTTCAAACGATTCTCCTCACATGCACGAAGAAGCAATTGCTCCATGATCCCATCCGGAGGACAAAACTCCAAAATCACCAGCTGCACGCTGGGTAGAGGCATCAAAGGCATGTCATCTTGCATCTCAGCCATCTCTTCCCCTACGAGCCTCTGACGAAATCGGGTGTATCCAAGTTGAGCTGTGAGGCACTTCTTCATATCCACCACACGTTTGCCACTTTCAATCATGACCCGCAGCTCATCTTCGTCGAAGACAGCGACTGTGGCACCAGACAGTGCTCGGATCAGCATTCCTAAACGCAAGGCTAGAGGAAAAGCCTGTGTCCCTCACAGAGCCAAGATCTGAAGTCACGCGAAATCATGGTCCAGAAGTGTCCAGAATATGTATATATATATATATATATATAAATATATTTCAATATCATGCGTTGCAACTCTGGTCCCTTCGGCACTTAGCATGTCTCCAGTCACTACCTGATAAAACTAAGAATCCATGCCCCCTTGGGTCGCTTTCATCTTCTCAGAAGTCATTGACCAATTTCAGCGGCCAAATGATACATCCCAGCTTATTGCGGTTTCTTCCCCACCTCGACCATCTCAAATCTTGTTCTCGGGATCGATCTTCCAGAACAGAACTGGTTGAGGCATCTCTCGTATATGGAAGCCTGCCGCACGAGACAGATATGGTCAATCATAGAGTTGTCCATGTCAAACACTCCCAATCATAGTTTAGCCCTTATCAAGATGCTCAAAGTCGGTCGTCCAAAAAATCATGGCCCTCATCCATCAGACTTCCTCTACTCGCTTGCACCAAGAATGACCCGCAAGGTCAAAGTGACAAATACTTGGACTTGAGAGAAAGCAAAAGACAGCGAAAAGCCATTAGGGTAAGGCGAGCGCAAAGGAAAATGGAGAGTGCAAGAAAGTACAGGAAAGTAGCACGATGGTATATCTAACAAAGATGATTTTTGAGGGATCTAGGAACGATTTAGGATTCATTTATGCAGGATAGATACTGGTGGAATGCGCATATGTGATGGATGACGTGTGGATGACTTTTGCAGGTTTCGTGAATCACCAGGATTTACCCATGACTTGTGCAGGATTCATGGCTGATCTACGGATCAATTTTGCAGTGATGCTGGATGATTTGTGGATCATCTCCATGATGCGGAGATCATGTCTATAGGATGCCTGTTTTAAGGATTGCTTACGCAGGATTCGGCGATGATTTTCAGAGGGCTTCGTGCATGATTCATGGATACTTTCTGCAGGAACTGTGGACAACTTCTGCAGGATTTATGGGTGACATTGTTGCATGAAGGGCTTACAGATTTTCGGCCGCGAGGCCTTCTGATTGGAAAGCATGATAGCACACATGCTAAGTGTAGTGGCGGTATAACCAGTTGAACAAATAGATTTCCATCCTGTGCGAAAAATGCAATTGGTCTATAGTGGCAAATGTTGTCAACCAAGCATCTTGGAGCCTTGACGACGACGATGACGACAACAACCACCACCACCACCACCACCACCACCACTACTGCTGCTCCTCCTGCTGCTGCTACTGCTACTGCTACTGCTACTACCACTACAACTACCACTACCACTAAAACTACCACTACCACTACCGCTACGACTACGACTACGACTACCACTACGACTACGACTACGACTACTACTACTACCACCACCACCACCAGGTCTTTTTGTAAGGCTAGGGTATCTTTGGACGTCAGGTGGATGGAGGTACTGGGTGTTGTTTTTGACTAGGGAGATGCAGCGCTCTGGTCACCATTGAACTATGATTCGTGACAACAAAGCGCTGCTGTCCAATGCTGCCCTGCTGAATCGGCACCTTGCGGAATGAAGCTGGATGCCACACTGGAACCCTGCGGAACCTAACATGGATGCTGCACAGGAACCTTCCAGAACCTGCTGGGCCGGAATCTTCAGAAACTTCGCCCAACCTGGCTTCTGAAAACCTCAGAACCAACATGAACCCTCCGGAACCCGGAGCGGAAGCTGCACCGAATCAAACAGGAGCACAAAGTTTCCTGTTGGAGGACGAAGTGTGGGTTTCTGATTTTCGCTGTTAGTTACAGGGTTGGCGCAGGTTTCAGGAGCTGCATTTGACACAAGACTTCACCCAGTTGCACCTTTCAGCAGTCCGCCCACAGCTGCTTTCTGTGATGGCAGGGAATCTGCGAAGTGATAGCTGCACCAACTCGCCCAACAACCTCAATCTCACGGTGCGTGCCAAGCTTTGACACTTACAGGCTGTCAGAAATACAAAATCAGTGGAAAATGGAGAATGGAGATAGGAGACATGAGAAGACAGGGGAAGCACATGACATACAGTCTAGAGACCCACAAGGGGAACAAACCTATCTGGAAACTACCGTACAATAAAGGAATGCCGTGAAATACCCAACCCCCCTGACATCCCAAGAGAAGCGGTTCATCTGCATCCAAAATACTTTGTCAGCTCAGGGAGAAAATCTTCAGCCTTTGTCATTCCAAGCAGAGCTGCAGCAGCAGACACAACACAATGCCATATTTTTATTCACATGGACTCTACACCATGGAGCATTGGTCCAACATCTTTTCCTTGATCATTCCAAGATCTTCTAACGGTACGGCTTGTGATGCATGGTACACTGGCAATACACAGAAAATCCATTCTGGGATGACCAACCATTAAAATTGAGCTGCGGATTAGACCAGCTGGTTGGATTGCTGAGGAAATGAGTGAGGACAGTGAAACAGCCCCGCCTTGATGGAAGGGTCCCAGTGTAGCAGCAACTTTTCAACGGCATCCACTCGTCTGTCCATGCAGGACAAGCCTTGACAGGCCGCCACCACTTCCATGTCAGGGCCTCAGACTGACATATCCAAGAATTGAGAAGAACAAAATCTGGAGGTAACCGTTGTGACCAAGACTTGTGGGAGCCGACTGTCACCTTGGTATCGGTGGATGGGGAGGGTCCTTGCTGCCCTGCAATACGCCAAGCACATCTGTTGCAGCTTAAGCTGCATAAGGCCCAAGATCGCTGCTAATTGCACCTTGTGTCAAATCCAGGATCACGGCAAAAATCGGAAGCATGCAGAGCAAAATGAAAGTCTCGTTGAAGACTTGAAAGCAGGTCCCTCAACAGATATATCAATAAGTCATGGAATTCCCATCAAGATCATGAGGAAAATCGGAACAAAGGGACTCTTGCAACTCTGTTTTTCTTTTCGGTCTTAAGGCGATGACCTCCTTCACCCGAGGCAGTCTCCGCACCATGTCATTACAATGTCTGGCACCTCGTTCGCCTTTCAAAAAGCAAAGCATTTGGAACACAAATTATGTGTTTTTAAAATGTGTATAAATTCATATACAATTGAAATATGTGATTTTTTAGATTTGTAAAAAAAAACATGTACATTTGAATTTGTGACATTGAGCTCCTCCCGACCCTTGCCTTGCTTGCTCAAAGTCAGCAAAGTTTGCGCTACCACACGAGAATCGGAATCAGAAAGCCCCTTGAAGACCTGAAGCTCAGACCAGATTGAAAATATGTCAAAACCAAAAGCAGCAAACAAACAATCACATTAATCCACATCCATAGTTACATATAAGTACATATATACATATATATATATATAAGCTATAAGGGAACAATGTACATCGAGTCTCATAGTGACAAGTTAAATTATCTGATTTCTTGGCATTTTGTATTTGCAACCATATGATGAAGTTTCTGCAGATTCTGCCTCCGTCACTCGGTCAATGTGTCACCCTGACACTGCAGCTGCTGATCCAGTTGAAACTGCGCAGTCCGCGCGGGGTCCAGCTTGGCCTGGCAGATATGCCAAAGTCAATCGATGCTTTCGCAAAAGTGATGCTTTTCATGGAAGAAACGAAGCCAGGCAAACACTTTGGAGCAGTGCCCATATCTGCAGCGCCAGTGGCGAACCTCAGTCTTCACATGGCACAACTTTTTCGGGTCCTACTGGTCACAGATCAAAAACTTCAATGCAAACGGTTGAATCGAAAAGAAAAGACTCCGACTTTCCAATGAAGTAAGCAAGCCATCAACAGGAGATGGCAGACAGGATCTCCACCATGGTCGCAGGCGCTATCCAAGCGTCTCAAAAACATGTATTCATGAGCTCGTCAAATCCTTGCTGAATGTTCAATTGCAGATCAACATGTTTAGTGGTGAATGTTCAATTAAAATTCAGTAAGGAAAAAATGACTAAGTACTTAAATTGTAAAATGAACATAGACAATAAGTAAAATTTCAAGCGCATTCCACGCCAGTTCTTGACTGCACAACGAAAATTCACTGATTTTCCTGTCTCACATTCATTCTGATCTTGAGCCACGGAGATATTAAGTATCACATCAGAAACAATTTTTGCAAGTGACTAGAGCATTTTTCAGTGATCACTTCCAAGGTATCCACTTCTTTTCTCCAACATGAGCATTTGCAAAGGTGTGGAACAACGAAACACTCCGAGAAATCGATCCCCACAATTACTCAATTCAGTTTGGTATTTGTTTTCGAGAACATGAACCGCCAACCGGGTGTGACTCGAGGCCAAAATCATTTTGTGGAGGCCGATTTTAGTTAGGATTTTTGCTTTGTCCTGTGTCCCCTGTTTAACAATTGTCCGAATATGGTTTCACTATGGGCCCAACATGAAAAACAAGAAGTTGAATGGAACCTGTGAAAGCAAAGCCGCAAATGCAATGCTCTTTTGTGCCAACAGGGCCTTCGGTAAGATGGCATCCATGTGAGGTTCCACATGCAACTGAATCAAACTGTACATCAAAGACTCATCACGTTTCGTTTCGATTTGTGAGTGTCCTACATGGTATATGAGGCTATGAGTGCTAACATAAGGATTTCACACTCCCCCTCAAAAAGTTTGAGCTCTGGATCGACCTTTTGTCGTCTCCAGCACTCCAGTGGCACCCGGGTAGCCTCAACGGGTTAAAGCCACTGTTCCACTTCCACTTGCCTGAGAGGCTGCCAACATAGATCTTTCATCTCCTTCAACCAATGCAAACATAGAATCGGAGTATTCTTTGAAAATCTCCGCTGCAGTCACACGGTTCTGGTTCCGAGCACGACGATACATTCGAAGGAACGTTTTCTGTACTAAAGAGAGGTATTCGCTGCAGAATCCTTCTGTACAACTCATGTCCATGGTTTTCAAGATCACTGTTTGCAGATCCGTAGCATCCTCCCAAAATTGGCATTGAAGACAATTGTCCTGAAG
>VSDK01012364.1:190393-201010 GCA_009767595.1 Symbiodinium kawagutii
TGCGTGGGCGAGAGGCATGGCCACGCCCCGTGGATGGAGTGTGATGTAGTTGTTGCCGTTGAGCTAACTGTCTCAGGCCTACTAGATCAACTTGATGAGGGCTTTGAAATTGAACAGTGGGCCACCATTGATGCGACACACTGGCATATCTGTTAATCCATTCGTTAGTGCTGGATGCGACACTGCTGATGCCTCCCACTGCTCGAGCTTCGCCATTATAGTAGGCAGCTATCGAAGCCGGAGGTAAGGAGGGCACAGCGTCCGGAAAGACCCCTTTGATTATGTCTTCATCAGGGCAAGGCGAGATTGCAAAGAAGTCATTGCGAAGTGCCTCCGCCGACGCCGCTTCGAAATTGGCAGCATGCGCCTGCCCAAGAATAGATTCAGCTTGGCACTGAGGAAAGGGACGCGGCAGCTGGTGTCGAGCGGTAGCAGCTTCAGAGTCACCGACCGAGTGTGGGCGAGAGCGTGGCAGCTTAATTTCGATCTTAGCATTGACGGCATCCTTTGCAATACTCAACGCGTGTAAGTAAGGCAAGATGATGAGCCCTGAAGAGCAGGCTTGGTCAGTCGCTGGGGCGCGCGGAAGAACAGGAGTCGGCAGAGGCAACCTGCCTTCGGCAACTTTGAGCACCGGGTCGCCATCTTGCTGAGGTAGCGAGACAACTTGCTGGAAATCTCTGACATCAGTCCCTGGGAGCTTACCCATGTAATCTGACAGTTCCGGGATCATTCTGACAGGGAAATAAACCATTAAGGCATCCCATGGCAACCCAAGCCGATGGTTGGCTGCTTTGACACGGTCAGTGTTTTTAGACGTAGACCGATTATGCAGAATATGCGCAAAATTAGACACTGCTGGGATGGTGATTTCCGCGCCAGCTTCTTGGCGCCGTTTGACATGATTGAACGAAGAAAGGGCGGCGACTAGGAAAGATTTTTCCCAGAAATCTTGGCGCTGGAAACGACGATAGCCTTCCGCTGGGCCTTGCTGGCAGGCACTTAAACAAGGTGGCAAGAACTTTGGCCATGCCTTTCATCTGTTCTTGTAACAAGGTCCATTTGAGTTCCTGAAGCGCTGGTAGTACGTGAGCAAAAGAACCAGTGGTGAGCAGAGACTCAACCAGATGTCTCTTGACAAATGCATTGTACCGTTTGGCAAAATGGCAGATGTTGACTTGTCACCGCGCTAGCGGCCAATCTACATTGATGAGCCCCTTGAGCGAAAATGGCTTATCAACCCGCCTTATATAGGGCTTTATTGGTAATAGTAGCCTCGGCTGCCAGCGAGAGCTCCAATAATGCATCATAGGTCGCCTTGGCCGCTGCCGCATAGGACGCGGTCTGGGGCTCTTGCACTGTGGTAGGGAACCACTTGTCTGCGGCAGGTGGGGAAGTGCGGGCTTTGGCTGCAGACGAAAGGGCTGGGCCAGTGTCGGCTGTAGCGCGCTTTCGCCAGACACGCGCCGCCGCTTGTTCTTCTTGTTCCGCTGACCATTGGGGGATATGTTCTGTGAGGCGGCGGACTTCTCGCTGGGTAATGTCGAGGTGACTGGCATGGGGAGGAGTTAGTCGCCAGGAATCGAAAAAGTGGATATGATGCATCGACCACCACTCTGCACTCGGATGGTTATTCTGTTCATCCAGCCAGATATCATACTTTTGGTTCCAAAGCCACCACTTGCTCGGCGACTCCGGGGCGACTATCCAATACGGACTACGCGTATTGTCCGCGCTATATGCCCACACTAAGGGAGAGTCGATTCCTCCTGGGTAGAATTCAGTCTGCCGCGGCCACTGATAAGCTGAATGCGCAACATTACGGGCGAGGGCAAGCATGAGGTGTAGACGGTCCATGCGGGCGATACTTTGCCCACGATGTTTGACTTTATATTTGACTGCGAGCGCGAGGGGGAACGGGGACCCTCTGTGATGGCTGAGATAGTACCCAGACAAGTGGCGCTGCATGTCTTCTAAGGAGAGGACAACGTCGTACATACCCTCCTTTGCATGAAAGAATCGATCAAATTTAGATTTGGGGAAAGACACGCCATACATGAGAGTAGCCAAAACTGCGACACAGCCAGGTAAGCCGCGCATGTCCAAAGGACTGACAACAGTAGTGACTGTTTGAGCCCCTGTGAAACCTACTGTTGCTCTGGTATATGCTTCCCGATTGGCGAGTTCTGAGTAGTCCGGTTGCCCGCTCAAGAAACTTACCCCTGTTTGAAAGACCAGTGCATGGTAACAGGTGGCCCCAGCCAATGTAACAACGGTATCAACTTTGAATGGAACAGGCTTTCAAGTAGGCAACAGGGGGGTAGGCGCATCGGCCAAGTAACCTTTGCGTCCCCCTATGTTGGTAAGAGCTAGTAGGCCAGTATGGGCACCAATGGCATTTGGATCATAGGCAGGGATATGAGAGGTAAGCTTCATGACCTCTTTCCACACTCGCTGTGCGACCACTTCATTAATCTTTTCTTTGTCTGATTTAATGGGAGCATGGCTGACTTCGTGGTCCCAATGGATATACCTAAACCCCGTGGGGACAGTGTAGTCTGTTCGACGGGTACCCGTGCCGAGCCGCCACTTGCCTTGGCCAAAGGAGCAGAGCATAGGGTATTGTACGGCAATGACAGGTTCATAGATGGGTGCTGGGACGCAAGGTACTTGGTTCTCGACTCTAAAAGGAGTCGTTCCCACTCTTCTGCACTCCGATTTTGCGTCTGATAGTCAGGAGGGTAGGAAGATCCTACGGAGATGATCAGACCTGCATTGAGATCGAAGTGGGGTTCAGTGAACAATAACAGCTTAGCGCGAGTACTCGGCTGAGGTCTACCGATTTCGTCGTCCAGGGATGGTTGCGAGTCAGCGAGTCGCACAAGCTCTTCCACTTCAAAAAGTGTAAGCGGGACGCTGTCGTTGTCGATGAGGGCTATATGAGTGCGCGGGTACATTAGTCGAGACATTTCTAAAACAAATGTACCAGCCCACACATAGGGTACCTTGTCCAGCCCCGATTGTTCATTGGCCTGGATCCATACCACTTCCACCGTTTCAAGATAGGGACCTTGAAGCTGACGCCTGCTGTACCACCAAGGAGCAAAGGCGGACCAATGGCCAACGTCTCCAGGCAACCGAGTGTCCACCATGAGATAAACTGTTTTATTCTGAGTAAAGGTGGCCGACTGTGCCATAAGGACAGTGGCAAGGTGACGGTAATTGACCAAAGACCTAAGTCCGCTAGGCGCATAGGTGGAAGCTGGCATGGGAGAGTCAGCGACAATATCGGCTGTTCGGCACGCTCGTGGGAGACTATGACTGTCAACCAAGTCTAGTCCAAAAGGCGCGCTTAAAGGGGTAGCCCTGGCTTTACAATCCCTGATGCGGCGCTGGAGAAAGGGGATGTGTTCCTCAGCGAGCTCTGGACTAGTCCACGAATCGAGACCTTGGCCAGAGAGCCACTGGGTCGGTAGGCCGTTGAACTGTATAGCTTTCAAAGGCAACCCTGCCGCATGCTGCGGACTATGTTCAAGGCCGTCATCGCATTGCATGGAGTCACCGGGGTCACTCAACAAACCAAAGCGGTTTGAGATCGGGAGTGCCACCTAGGGCAAAACGAAAGGAAGAAGCGAGGCACAAGTAAGAGGCCGAAGGCCGCTTCCAAAGCCACGCAAGGAGGAGTCACAATGTGAGAAGCCGAAGGCTGCTCCCAAGGACACCGAGAGAGAGAGAGGGAGGAGTCACAAGCGATTGGCCGGAGGCCACTCCCAGGGACACCACAGGAAAAAGGGAAGGGAAATGGAGAAAAGGGACAGGAGAAAGCAGGCGAAGTCACACTCGGTCAACAAGGTTGCGTCAATGGGTTCCCCTGTTACCTGATTCCTGCACAAAAAGCATGACCCTAGGTGTATGAAAGAATATGCCATCGAATAGGCGATGCTGTTGAACAGTTATAATCACTCAATACAGTGACAATACTGTGACATGGAGGATCACCTATCGTTGCGTGATGAGCCTAAATGTATTTTGAGCCGAAAAAGGTATCAGCGCAGCTCCCGAGACAAGGCAGTTTGAGACCAGGACCTACAAACCATGCCCAGCTCAATGATACACTTTCCAAAGCTCTCACTCACAGACCCAGTACCAACGAGCGCCCATACCTTTGTGAATAGCAGTACATAGTTCTTAGGCAGCCGAAGGAGCCCATTGAAATTTCGGTGAAACTACTGGGTGTGGGTTACTGAGAGATGGCACCTGAAAGCAATGTAACAATTTTTTTGCGCAGCCGCAATAATACCCCCAACATTGCTGGAGCCAATCTGAAGCCGATCTCAAAAACTCAAACTCGCGCACCTCCACAAAGGAGGGGATCAGAAGAGACCCCAATGGAGCTACCATCGATGGACGTCAGCCTGCCAGGAATAGGCATAGAAGCAGAGCACCTACGTTGGCGTAGAACGTACCGGAAGTTGTGGATCATCCTCGCACTCTGAAGCGGCTAAATAAGCAAGATGCAACATGTCATCCTCCCTGAACAAGTGCCTAATGCAGCTCCCAATTCTGCATAGGCTTGGTCCGTTGGCACTAAACTGCGCGCTTCCTCGAGGTGGGTGGAGATCTCATTCAGTCCTGCGATGACGGCTTGGTCGATAGTTGAGGAGTGACGAAGTCCTCTCACATTTGGATCATCCTGGATTGCGGTAGCCGCAGGGCCAATTAGATGGACAGGTGGCAGTAAAGAAGGTTTGGCGGACAAGACCATGCTAGCATTGCCCGCTTTCACTTCGTGATCTGAGAAGATCCGTTCACAGCGATCAAGGAAGTCAGCCAAGTGATGGTTTAAGTGGATGGCCAGTCTCCACGCTGCATTGCTAGTATGTGCTCCCAAGACCACTCCAGAGGTATGGATAAGCAAACTCATCTTGGAAATGTCGAGGATATGGATGAAGTCTCGCCTATAGTCCGTAAGATAAAGGGCTTTGAAGAGAGGGTCAATGTTGGTGAGAGGTCCCCAGTCCGGTTCATTGGCGCCCATGTCCTCCGTGACATGAAGCGGGTGAGCAGTTGTATAGTATCGAAGGTAAGTACTCTGTCGCTCATGAGGTCCATCCACATTGAGCACTGCTTCTTGTGTACGTCGGAGAAGGACTTCAAGCGCATAGATCTTGACGCCCTCACACTCAGCTGTTGAAGGCAGGGCATATGCATATTGATCTAGTCCCACCCATTCACGGCCACCACGGAGTAGAACTTGTTCAACTTGGTCAGGCGCGCATTCTGGGTCAGGGGGAGCAGCCATGGCGTCGTGTGGCATGCAACGTGTTGCTGCAAGGCTTCCACACCGAAGTTATATATGCTCAGCCTGATGGATTTGGTACACCACATGAGCGGAATCTTTTAGTTCTGACCACCTCGCACTCCGCTCCTCCAGCAGGGAAGCACACTACTTTGACAGAGCTAATAAAAAACTTTCAGAACAAGCTGCGGTGAGTACTTGCACAGGGCCCATCGAGACATCCATCCAGCTTCGGCCGCGAGCATCTAGGATACCTACATCGGCCTGGAATTCTAAAAGCAGTGCCACTACCTGAAGATGGCCTCTACCGCTTGCATAGTGGAGCGCTGTCTCTTGTCCGTACCACAATTGCTTCTGGTTTTCATATGAGGACCTGCGGGAGTGTTTGTGTAATGGAGCACGGTAATTCACATCAGCCGTCCAAGTGAGGAGACTTCTGACCATGTCAGAGTGCCCATAGTACGAAGCAGTATGGAGTGGGGTATAGCTATGATGATCTTGGTGATCGATGGAAGCTCCTGCCTCACAGAGCATATGAAGAATGGAAGCACTTTCATAAACACAAAGAGATGACCGAATCGTAAGGTGTAGCAGATTGTCTTGGTCGGGATTGTCGTCCGTTTGAGGTAAGGCCTTGGCCTCAAGCAAGCAAGGTTTCAACTAGCAGCTCCGTAGATTCGTCTTCTTCACGATGTCGGTCCAGTATAGCGAGGGCCAGGGGAGTGTTCCCTCCGTGGCTGAAGTTGGGATTCGTTCGGGATCTGAGCGCTTGTTTGACCTCTCCCAGCAAGCCCAGCTCGACAACACTCGGCAAGTGCCTCACGGCTGCGGCGTCATACTCGTTGAAGGGATGCATCACTGCTGTAACTTCTGTAACTTCCTCGGGGATATCACCATGCAGCAGAATAGCGGAGTGTCGCGCTAGCAACGAAACACATTGCGGCGGGTGAGCACGACAGTGTTGGCCTCGGCTAATGGTTTGAATGATTCTTTCTGTTGCATTCCACCCCTTGTTCTGTGGGACTTCGAAAAGAAGTTCTGCCCCAACATTGAAGACCTTGATGGAGTAGGGGCAGTCTTGTTCTGCGAGAAGATTGCGCAGCTCCATGGATAACGACTTTACTGGCTCTGAGGAGGGACAAGTGGAAACACTAACCGTGCTTCAATAAAGTCCCAGTAGCGAGGCGAAGCCCGAAGGGCTACGCCAAGTACAGGGACATCTGAGCCAAACCATGAAGGAGCCAGAAAAACAGGCGTCAAGTGTCTCTGTAGTACTCTAGTATGCTATACCCAAAAAATGTCAACGCTGCCTGCTCTTTTTTGCTGACTGATCTGTGTCAGGGCTGTGGTAGACCAACGCTATCTACATATCGGAGACGCCAGGTGAAAAAAGGCCAGCCAAAGCTGGTACAAAGTGAGTTACTGAGTCGACTTGATGGGTGGTACCCACTAGTAGCTAGCTGGCGATTACGCTCATCAGTGATCATGCGGTAGCAGACCGTACAGCGGCATTTGTGTGGTCCATGGGCTGACGATTTGCTGCACCATTCAGCGCGGCACAAGCGACAGCGGTACCCGCAAAAGTTCCATGGCGGAGTGAGTGAAGAGGAAGTATATGCAGAGGCCTGAGGATCACTCGAGGCTCCTTCCGAGGGCATAGCATAGCCGGCTGAGGCACAGGTGGTACCGAAGTGGTTGTTCCCTCCGTGGTGGACAAGATGCGTCGGACCTCTTGGTCTGCTTCTTGGAGTTGTCGATAGGACATGCGGGCAAGGAGCATGGTCAAGGTAAGAAAGCCGGTTCTCCACGCTTCCGTAGGCCCAGCTGTGTCCATGGCAAGAGATATCACGAGCGTAAAGGTCGTAACCCGGTGAGAACAGGAAACTATACGATAGCTGAATTTTTGGAGATTCAGTGTAACTGCAAATGTAACCCCCTGTGACTGGAAGGGATATACTTGCGAAACTGTGGCTAGCTAAAGGTCTCGGTCCAGAGGACAGGGCCCTTCGCAAGGCTATAGGAGCCGCAGATGTTGCAGGAGCAGTGCATGGCGGTAGTGTCAATAGTGCTTAAAGAGAAAAGAAAACACTGTAAAAGAAAACACTGCCACTGAAGAGCCGATGTTATGGCTATGAAACGAGAACAGTCTCATGCATCCTACCTATATAATCATACGTACATGTGCATGATGGTGAATCAGCATCAGTCTCACGCATCCTACCAATACAATCAAAGACATAGATGTGCCTGATCATGAAGCAGCCGCGCTAGATGATCTCATGAGTAGTGTCGCAGAGCATAAAGAAGTAAAAACAGAACATGCTAGGAGTGCTCCGTCCTTTTTGCTACTGTCTGGCTGTGTCTATGCAACGAGGTCAGCTATGAGGACTGCGCCGATCCTGACAGGGATTATACAGTCTGTCGTCTCCACGCCGAAATTTGAAATTGAAGGTGACCTAGTTGCACATTGATCGTGCGAAGCAAAACGACTAGCCTTTGTAGTTCTTGAGGAATGTTGACTGGCGACATCCCATCTGGCGGACGGATGAGCAGTTCAAGGCCTTGCAATGGTTCTTGGAGGGTTGCCTGCATAATGCTCAGATTGTGCTCGATGTTGAGAAAGAGCCAGTGCCTGGTTGGCATCTGCGCGGGGAGAGGAAAGAGCTCCAATGTACGTCTCGATTCTCTCTGTGGTTGAGTCAATTGCATGGTAGGCTCGACAGGCTGATGCTGAGGTACCGAAGCAAGGTCCAAAGCTGTAGGGACCACCGGCTCCACAGGAAATTTGAGCTGGTCAAAGGACACTTCCTCGGCGGTAAATCGCATGATTGCGCGACGTGGCGTAAACCAGGATGTAGTCGCCAAAGCTCGAGCAACTAGCGCCCGAAAGCGCTTGTTGGATCCATAGAGGAAGATGCCACTCGGGTGAACGCATGTGAAGCCTTCTGTAAAAGGGTGAAGAACAAAGTCACCAACTGTAACGGAGAAGGCCGTCAATTGTTCTGGAAAACCTTTCACTTCCTCCCATCCTTCTAAGTTTTTTCGTGGTCCTTTGGCCGCGCTCACTCGGTCTTGTTCATCAGAGAAGAAGACTTCGAGTGTACGAGGAATGCCATGGGAAGTAACAGGAAGAGAGCAGAAGAACAAGTCTGAGTTCCCTGCTTGCCCCACTCGTCTCAGCTGCATGTTGGCAGTGGTGCACTCCAGGTCCGGTTGTGAGGTCAGCGTTTGGTGTGGACTAGGGCCAGCAGGATCTGGTAAGTCATCACCACGGGGAACAAGACGGACTGGTTCCCTAAGACGAGGAACACCCGACTGAGAAGTCGGGGAGGCGGGGGACGACTGCGACTCATCTTCCTCAACCTTGATCATTGGTACAGTGGCTGTAGAGGAGGAAGCTGGTGGTTGCCACAGTACTGGCTCTATCATAACAATCTCATCCTCGTCATCCTCCTCCTCCCTTTCCAGGTGTTCTCGCATCTCGACAATGGGCGCGGTTGGAGGTGTCGATACTACTTGTCGAGGGGCGGTAGCAGAGGCATCGGTACTTGTGTCGCTGCCACTCTCAGAAGACACGGAAGTGACTGCCGTGGCCATGGCTGAAGAAAGACAAGGCAATGGTGTAGGCCCAAAGGGCCAACCCCAAGCCAAGCCAGATAGGTACCTCTGTAAAATAACTGCAATTGGGCGACAACTTTGCCTGTGAGAGGCTTAAGGCTAAAACAAAACTTGGCAAGTGTTGCACATCGTATGGAAGTGGAAACAACTCGCACCGATCCGTTTCGTAATCAAAGTCAAATTGCAATGGGCAAGATGGTAGAGATAGCCCTATATTGCGTGAAGCTGTCTTTGAATGAGTTGAGCCAAGGCACAGAGACAGGCGAGAAACAATAGCAGTGATAGAGGCCGTAGAGAGATACCCAGTAGCATGGGAGATATCAGAGGTAAGGGCATCCCTGACTTGTTAATGCCTTAAACCTACCAATGAATCATGTGGTCTGGAGTCAGTGATGAGAAAATATAAAGCGACCACTTCGGGTGATCACTGTGAGGTTACTGGGAGAAGTTTTGCCCAACCCAACTGAGAGGGATGCTTGTGAAGTGTCAGGATCTGCATGTGCGCGCAATCGGATTACCTGACTGACCTCATTAATGCAGTTATCATAGTTGCATGAGCTGGAGAGAACAGTTTCGAAACTTCACGACTCTTTATCTCTGCGAGGCGCATAGGTAGAGACTGATCACGTGCGTGAGACGGAGCGAGACCTCGATGATCAAGCTCGTCGAGACAGTTCGTACTCATCTTGTGACAGAGGGCAAGTCTGAGATTCTTGTGGGCGAGAAGGCGTCCAATCGAGGAAGGAGAGTTTCTCCTTGGAGTTGTGAATCAAAATCCTATTTTTTTTTTGCTCGCCTGCATCGCCTTGGTAGCACTAAGCTAAGGTCGATAAGAAGCAGTGAAACAAGGTGAAACAAGTGAAACAAGGTGAAACGAAAACTTCGAAGCATTGAAGCATAGAAGCGTACGAAGCCGGCAGTAAAAACTGCGAAAATCATGTACATGCATCGAATTCCCCGCCTCACAAGTACTCTGCATATCTCGTCGCGTGAAGCGAGAAGCGTTCTTTTTTGCTCGCCTGCATCGCCTTGGTAGCACTAAGCTAAGGTCGATAAGAAGCAGTGAAACAAGGTGAAACAAGTGAAACAAGGTGAAACGAAAACTTCGAAGCATTGAAGCATAGAAGCGTACGAAGCCGGCAGTAAAAACTGCGAAAATCATGTACATGCATCGAATTCCCCGCCTCACAAGTTCTCTGCATGTCCGTCACATGAAGCAAGGAGCGTTCCAGTAGGTTCTGCACTGGCTAGCAAGGCTAGCTACGCATGGCTTCTCACTGCGTGCATCGACCAATTCGGCGGAAAATTGAGTTGCTGTTTGTCAGAATTGAGGTTAATCGCTACTGTTGCAGATTAACCAAAGATACTTCTGTCCAAAAATTGCGCAACGAGTCTTATGCAGAGAAAATTGGAGACTCGCCGCAACAAAGAATGCCGAAGCGAGCAGAGAAATCATGAAACACCCCTTGAGTTGGCTGGCTCAGAGAGCCATATGTGATCTGGGGGTGACATCCTCCAGAGCCGATAGCTCCAGAGTTGTGGGCTAGCAGTGCCCAGAAAACATGGGGAGACACCGTCAAGGGGCGAACCACCCCTGTTCACACCAAGGCCAGACGGTCAGGTTCACCGAAGTTACTACCTACTGGTGAGGCCAGGGTGTGAAACTGGTTGGTTCAGCGCCTTGTCGAGGCATCTCAACC
>VSDK01012368.1:13597-30054 GCA_009767595.1 Symbiodinium kawagutii
TCAACTGGTTGCGATGCATGCAGGCGCGATTTAGCAAGCTCATAGCCTATGCATGTGGCTCGAAGGCAAGCCTGGGCCTCTGCATATATGTTATCTGGGCACGGGGCAAGGGCTAGTGCTTCCCAATGAAGGATTTCGAAAGAGTTAGGGCAGACTAGAGAAGCAACGACTCCTGATCCCCCTTTTTGTGCTTTTCGGTGAGCAGAGCCATCGAACTGGATTAACAGAACAGCAAGTTCCGTGGTGGGCGCAATAGAAAGATATGTGTCAGGCTCAAGATCAGTCTGCGCCACTAGTTCAATATGGGTGCTCCCGCAGTTACAGTCTTTGGTGCGTAATTCAATTGCAGCAATTGGAACAGGTGACGTCAGTTTTTGAGTAATGAGCAAGGACAGTCTGGGATCGTCCTTAGAAAGGATGGCCAGTATACTACCTTTTGGAATTGCCTTTCTAAGCACAAGGCTCTTAGGAGGGAGTAGAACGTCATCAGTCGTCACTACGGGCGGTGCAACTATCTCAATGTTAGTTGCATCGATGCAGCTCCCTTGACCAGTAGGAAAGGTAGCCCAATGATCGATAGTGTTGGTGCCTGCATGGCACAGTGCACACGAGGAATGGAAGGCATCCCATTGGATACCCGATGCCTGTTCAACGGCCTGCAACTTGGTGTGCATCGGAGATGTGGTTTCTGGCATGGGCTTGGAAGATTTCGTTGCCCACCATGACAGGTCATCCTCAGTTAATAGAAATTTAAACCAGGGATCAACATGGGCACAGCAGAGGTGACAAAGTGCGCCGTAAGCTGCACCGAGCGGGTAAGCTCTTGCTGGACTAGTACACCAAGTGCAGGGGGCAGTCCTCGAAAAGTGCTTGCGCAACGGCATCCATGCGTCGCTATCCTCGGTCAATGCCCAACGTAGTACCGAAAATCTTGGCACATGGGGTATGGACGCTAAGGGCTGACCGGAAAGCCACTCGAGAAAGGGCAGCTGCACTCCATGAGGCCATCCACTGGTAAGAATCCGTTGTTGCATATGTAGGACTGCTCTTTGTTGAAGCACGGGGATATAGAATTTCTTAAGCATGGTATTGAATTTTGCCGCAAGCTTGCTACTGGGGAGATGTTCATCATATAGTCGGTATAGTTGCATTCGTTGCTCCATAGATAGGCATTCAGTGAGATTATTCCATAAGGTCATCACCTTTAGTGAGTACTGTGAAGATGGCAACGTAGGATCAATCAGCTGGTGTCCTTTACGGTGGAACAACCCAAGCACTGCCACTGCTTGCATAAGATGGGGGTCTAACAACGGACCAATTTTCAGGTATCTGGCTAGCCCGGGAAGGTGGACCGCAGGGAACCACTTTCGCTGTAGGACGAAAGAGAGCATGTGCTGATACAATGGAGATAATTGTTCTGCAGATACAGGATTGATAGACTGGGCGTAGTAAAACAGGCTCAAACAGAACGAATTGAAATACACAATTCGTAGCCGAACCGACATGAGCATATGGGAGCCGGATTTGAGACGGAGTTGGAACTTGTCCAGCTGCTTTTTCATTATCTGAGAGAAAGACAAGTTAGGAACTGTATATTCTAATTTTCCAGCCGAATTCAGCGCATATCCTGTGGTAACTGGTAGCCCTAAATTGATGGTAGAACTTGCAATGGACTGAAGCCCAAGGCCAGAGTGATCAAAGTCGTGGAGGGAAGAGTCTGATATTTTATTGTTAAGGACGGCCACGGTTTTGGCTCGACAAGTGCAGGGAAGCGCTGCTAGCTGGAGAGTGAGGTTGCCTTGCTTACAAAGCGTTTTTTGCCAGGTACTCGCTCGGAATAACACTGCCGAGGTGGCGCGTATAACAAGCACTGCGTCATGGAGCGGGGTACGATTGTATTTAGCATGCCACTGCAGCGCTTCCATGAGGGTGCTGTGTCCTTTCGGGGTGAGGATGACATATTCATCTCGGAAATCCTCAAGCGGAACAATTGTATCAACCGGGAAACTAAAGGAGAGTGGCAATGCAAGTTGCCAACATGTATGGTGGTCCATTTGGATACCTGCTGTATGCCACTGTTGGAGAGTTCGAAGGCACTGCTTGATCCAAGGTAGGCCAGGCGTAACCTGTCCAGTGAGGGAGGTGTCATCAACATAACCCTCAACCTGGAGGACACCCGGTATAGCATTCAAATAAGTGAAAACAGGGTCCATTGCAAGACAAAAGAGGAAAACAGAAGAGGATCGGCCCATATCGACACCTGAGTGCACTATTCTTGAAGGCATGAGTTTGCCTTGAACCTTATGACGGATTCTTCTGTGAAATAGAAGGTTACTGGCAAAGGAAACCACCCAAGCTGGGGCACCTTTAATTGCCAAAATTTGTAAGATCCAATAGGCATTAATACGTTCGAAGGCTTTGGACAAATCAAGAAAGAGGGCCACTGCGGGTTTGACTGTTTCAAGAGTGTGTTGTATGTCGATGATGGCTTTTTGTGGTTCTTTGAAATGATTGAGCATCGCTTGGGCTGGGTGAAATGCAAAGGCAGTAGCACGAAAGATTTTAGCCGCAATTGCACCGTCCTGTAAGCGATCGAGGGTGTCTGGCATTCCTAAGGGTCGAAAGAAGTCCGCAGTAGGGCCTAGTTTTGCTTTCGGGATCCACACTCCTACTTGCATCGGGGGGGGAATGCACCCAGCGCATATGAGGGAGAAATGGTGCTGCAATGCGATTAACGAGGCAGAGGGACGGATTCTCCATGCTGCATAGGGTATGCCATCAGGTCCAACCGCAGAGTCTTTGCTGTGTAAGATTTGTGTCAAATATTCTTCCTCATTAGGGGGATCAACTTCTTTCCATCTAGTACTATGTTGTTGATAATACAGGAGTGATTCATTCCACTGAGGATCATGTTCAATGGGCCGTTTGAACCAAAAATCCCGTGTAGCGAGTAGAGCTTCATCATACTGCGACGCAGTGGTACATTCATTCCCTTCTTGGTCAAGGATAGGACCATAGTAGAAGGAGCCCCTAGGGCAGACCGATTTGAGTTTGTCCCACATGTTGCGATTAGCGATCATCTGTATGATCTGTTTATCAGGTGATGTGGGAGCAGGTAAGATTTGATGGTGGTGAGTAAGGAATTCAATGCGTGCCAAGAATTGCACGATGGCATATCTAGAGACAACATAGGCATCGCCTTGTTTAGTAATTAAGTTTTCAACTGCTTGCCAAACCTGTTCATTAGGACATTTATGTCTGAGAATAATGATTTCACGGTTAGAGAGGTGAATGGTTGGATGAGAACCAGTAAGCTTGGCATAGACAAATTTATGAGATGCTACTCGAAGATTCTGACGCGCAGTGCGCCACCACGACCAGAAAGACGCTTTTAGCCACGAAAGGAAACTGGGGGACCGTGAGTGTTGCTCTACGCAAGAATGAATTGCCCTAAATAAGAGAGCCATATGTTCATTTAGTTGTTGATAGGTTTCAGGGGGCAAAGTTGCATTAGGATGGAGAAAAGCATCTGTAGGGATGACTTGGTGCTGGATAGCTCTCTTGTCCGGTAGAAGCTTAGGTCTGTGGCGGAATTTCAGTATAATGGGGCAATGTCCTGACACTGCCGTGATCGGAGTTTTGGCAACGTATGGTTCCGCTTGAAGCGAGTTTGGCACTGCCGACGAGATTAGAAACCGATCTAGCTTGGATGAGCCGTGTGGATGGTAATACATATGTAGGTCAGGTGATACATCCGTTAACGTGGCATTATTAAGGAAAGACTCCCAACTGGTAGTCCATTTTTCATCCGCTCTGTTTATATCTCCAGCAATAATTACAACGTTATCCTTTGCCAGCTCACTGACTTGTAGACTCATAGCACTAAACTGTTCATGAGTCCAGTCACCGCGACAATAGATAGAGAGAATCCAGAAAGTGATTCCTCGGCATTGGACTTGTGCAGCAATGATGCAATTTGGCACAAGAACTTTTTCTGCAATGATTCGCCATCCAATTGGCAGAAGGATCGCCGTACCCCCTTGCCTACCCTTGTCGGTTTTTCGACCGATCGTGCAAGCAATTGCGTGCCCTGAAAAGGCAAGGCTGAAGGCAGTTCTGTCATCTCGAGTCCATTTGGTCTCCTGTAAGCAAACAGGACCCTTCTTTAAGGCAGATTTAATTTTTTTTGTTTGAAGTGGCTTGCTCTTAAAATTGGACCACGAGTTGAGGTTCCACGATAGTACTTGTTTCAGACAAGGAGGAAGATAGAGTTCTTTCTGTGTGCGGAATTCCATGACTTTGGTAACAATCTCAAGAAATGCACGTAGAATTTCATCTACAGGATGAAGGCTTGCAAAGTCAATCAGTACTGTTAGCTCTCGGTTATCCCAGTTGGCCACTGAAAGCACGCTGATTAACTCTTCGCGTCCAGTTAAGGTATAACGCTGCTGTGATATCGGAAGGGAGTAGTGATTTAATTCACTGTCTCTGTGAAGTCTTCTACCATCCGACAGGAGAGTACGGTAAAGGTATTGTCCAGTATGACAGTCCGGAAGGGCTGAGGTAAAGAGTGATGAGAAGGGAGAGAGAGGAGCCGACGTAAAGGCGGGATGAGAGGAAAAAGAAGGTGGGGAAGGAGAGGAGAAGGTGACAGAATAGAAAGGAGAGTAGACCGAATAGGAATGCATGATTTGCTGCTGCACAAAAGGCCACGCACTTTCACCTGGAATGTGCGGTGTGTAACTATTGTTGGAGAATGTGTTAGGAACTGTGGTAGGAAATGTGTTTGACGAGTCAGTGCTTTCTTCTCGGTCAGGACAAGCTGTGCGACTGGACCGAATCAGCTGCAATGCTGAGTAAAGGGCTGGAAGCTTGGCATAATGTTGGCCTGCAAAACATACCAGTCGAATTAAGATAGAGTGGAATCTGTGGTAATCGTGCGAACTGAGCTGAATCGATTCCAACAGCTTATTCTGAAGTTGCAATGAGGAAGCAAATTTGACGGAAGCGAGGCAATGTCTTAAGAAGTCAAGATTGCGCACCTTCATGATCCACTCGGGAGCAACTACGTGGTGTCGGTGAAAATACGTAGAGCAAATTCCATGGCGAAAGAGCTTTTTCAGGGCTTTGGTGTTCCTGTCATGATGCATCATCATCAGGTACTAACACCTACTTCTTGCAGCAGCTGCTCTGTGTGCATGACTAAAAAGGTTTGTGCCGACTGAATGGCTTCCCAGCCACACCTGTTAGGGCTGGTAGTGCGCTCTATGTGGTTAAGAAAGACCTGTGAGTGGTCATATTCAGGTATTCTGACTGGCATAGGATCACAACTTCCAGCATTTGAGAGGACACAGTAGCTTCTGCTGAAGCTAGCATCGGAGAAGTATGGAAGAAGAATACAAAGTTTGCTTACGTCGTTATGAGGGGTAGAATCTCCCAATTGAGCCAGGCTAGCTAAATTAATTAAGAAGTCAGTGTCTCTGACTTGGGCCTGAACTCTAAATTTTGTAATGTCCTTGAGCAAGTCATGACAAATATTGGCAGGTGTCCTATTGTCACTAGTTAAGTGAGTCTGCAATACCAAAGATAGCGCATGAAGCGGGCAGGAGATCTCTGCAGTGGCACAAAGAAAAGGAGCACGTGCACTCATCGTAAGGTTGTCAACAATGACCATCCCATACAGAAGCGAACCATAACTTTTAGCACAGGCAACCGACCACAGATTGGTGATTGATAAGTTCTCTTCGTTAGGAGAGTCCAACCTTGGCATGAGTTCTGGGTTTGCTTGATAGGAGAAGGTACAGAAGCGGAGCTCAGTTTTAGTATCCGTTTCAAAAATCGTTAAGCTCCGTGCGCTTACTGACCCAATCTGGAAGTATAAGGGATTAGGACCAATTTTCATAGTGATGTAGAAGCCCATATTGTTCGATAAAAAGCCTCTGTATATCAGAATGCGAAAGTATTCCAGTATATTCTGTTGGTGCGGATACTTAGCCAATTTATCAAGAACTCTGCTCAACTCAATGTCTTGGTGGATATTTGGGCAGTTGGCAAGTTGGCACATAAGCTCCTTAGTGGCCGTGATCATGCCAGGGTAGCAAACTTGGCTAATTTGCTTTCGCACTTTTAGCTTGTTGACAAAGTTTAGCACCAAAGGATTGAACCAACTTTGACGCTGCAACTGAAAGTGCTGATTTGGTTGTTGATATCGGTTTCTTTGCAGATGGAACGGCAAGAACAATCCTATCGTTTGCTGGTTGATATGCACTTTGACCGACCGTACAAAGAGTTGATCCAATATGATTCCTTTAAATGGGTCATCAGTAATAGATCTTTGAGATGTGCCATTCAAATGGATCAAGACAGCTTTTCGGACCTTCTCTTTAAGATTGCTGTATTCCGCAATGACATTAGGTAAACTTGGCAAAACTAAAGGCGATGAATTTTGGTCAGTTAGCCAAAGTCGTACTTGGTCAGTGGTGCCTAAAGCTGCACTAATTAACGATGGATGGAAGGAGTTTCCTACGATTGAACGAATATTGTAGGTATCTAGGAGGTGCTCTGTAGCTGAGAGGTTATCAAATATGTCATCAAGACCAGCAATCTGCAGTACTTCATTGTCAGTGAGCAGTCTGAAAGGAATTTGGAAGTAGGCATTGCGAAAAAGTGGGAGGATGGGATCAATCGCTTCATCCTTTTTTGTGTTATCAGTTAACGAAATAGCATCAAGATAGCGGAACCACGCATGTAAAAATGGAGCAGGAATGAAGTTGGTCCACATCGACTTGGCCGGAACAATGCCTGCCGTGATTGCACACATTCGTGCAAATTGCTCTCTGCCTCCAAAACTGGGGTAGTGGTACAGTAAACTAGAAGGATGATAACTGCTCCAGCTGAGCCGTACTCTGTCGTCATCAAGCTTGCACCTTGGACGCATGAATGGTCTGATTTCAATGGGTGTAATGACCCCTTGTTTGCACTGCAGCAAAGGTCCCCAGTCTCCAACTCTGTAGTCTTGAACATGATCAGGGATAGCAAGGGACTCCGTAGGTAGAAAGTGCTGAAAGAAAAACCGTGTGCGCCTGGCAGGAGAAATCGACGACGTACACCACCTCATAGCAGAGTTTGGGATTGCATCAGGGATGCCCAGAGTATATCTGAACATTTTGATGTGATCTGGCTGCATGGAGCCTGCATTCTCGATGAGGAACCTCAGTCTTGCTGGAGCAATTTTACGCAAGAGGAATTGAATCACTAGATAAACTCTGAAAAACAGTACACTACTGGGACCAGTAAGACCAAGATGTCCTCGGTCTTTGCATCCGATAGTAAGGTCAGTGCATGGGCTTCCAGCAATCACAAAAACTTTCGCGCTAGCCGGGAGAAGCATGAGGAACTGGCACAGTGGTTCACAGTTATTGCGAAAGATATTGTTGATATCTGCAATATAAAGGCACTTCGAGGCATGGGAATTAAACGACCAGTGTTCGTCCAGTCTTAAGCCTAGATTGTCCGCTACCAGCGCTCTCAGCATTGCGTCATTCTCACAGGCCAGGTACACATCAGGAGGATATCCGATTTTTTTGGTAAGTATTTTGTAAACAGAGCCACAACCGTCAAAAAGACTTATGACAGCATAGGGACATTTAGTAGTGGAAGGCTCTCTTGGTTTGGGAACGTTTTGTTGTTCCAACAGTTGGTCTCGGGCAGGCTCACGTACTTCCGAGGAGTTGTTTAAGGCGGTATTCTCACTTGGCAAGGGGCCAATGATGAGCTCATCTGTATTGTCAAATTCAGCATGTAACACTTTCTCGAGTGCCGAGGTGAGAGTGTCTCCACTTTCTTCCTGATTGTCTTGTGCTTCAATGTTTGAGGCTTGATCTAGGTCATCAGGTGTCCAATTGCTGAATGCGGCTGCAAACGTGGATTGAGTGTTGTCAAACTGCGTTGCGCACCGAAAAGCTGCAGGTTCTAGTTGAGCGGCATGTTCATCATCTTCGAAAGGAACAATCGCAGTATGTTCTTGTTTATGAGATTGTTGATTCTCCTGAAAATCAGCTCGAGTAAAATGGTCCCCGTCACTTGCTTCAATTTGTTGGCGTGACTCGTAATCAGATTCTTGATAGCTTTCGCCTTGCTTTGGCTTATCAAGCTCGCAAGCAGATGCAACAGTGTTTTGTGGATGAAGTTCATCAAAGCTGCCAATGGGATCTTCTTTGGAACCGTCTTGACCGGCTGGTCGGCTTCGGGCAGGCGCACTAGGCTTAGGTTCACGTCGACAGCGTATCTGTTTCTTAGAATTTCTGTCAGGATCAATTGAGCGACTATTTTTCTTCTCTTGGCGTTTGGTTAGAGCGAACAGTCGCTGTTGAGTAAAACATTTTGAGTTCTTCCATCCAGAAATTGTGGCTGTTGACTTGTATAAGATTCCAGTAATACTGTCATCTTTAGCCAATTGAGAAGGGGCAATGGGCCTGCAAAATAACAGAGGATCATATATAGCAAAAAAATTGCTTACCTGATTATCGTCACTTTCGATAAGATACTGCCGTTGAGGATCATTACCTTTCATAGCTGTGACTGCAATAATTTTCCATTCGAAGCCATGACAATGAAATGCCGCAGCAGTAAACAGTTCACTCACTATCTTGACAGGCATAGCTGAACCTGGCCTGAGCACAACATATTTGATTCCTCCAGTTTTAGTAATTTGGTGCGTAGGATCCGGCTCGATGCACTCATCATGTGTAAGCAAGTGCAAAGGTGGAAGGGCTTCGCAAAATATTCCTTCGGAAGTGAGAGTATGGATTGGTTGATTGATCTCATATTTACAATGCGAATAATTCAAATATTCAGCAGCGCCACAAGAATTGCAAGTGACCATCGAGCCATGCTGGAAGAAATAAATGTGTGGTGCTGCTAAGCCTGTAGCAACGTCGTCAAGTACTGATAATGGCGATGCAACTCTATGCTCTGACTGGGCCAGAGATTCACAAGTACTCATGGCAAAAGCCATATGATTCTTAGTGAACTTACGCTGATTCTGTGCTGACAGAACCCACCCCGTGCCTATCTGAGACATTGCATAATGTCTAATGTGGGAAGTGTCTAATGCTCTCTCTTCTATCGCATTCCAGCTTGCTTTCGACAAAATGCGTAGAGCAACTGCAAAATGATTGAACATGGCTGGAAAATTGATAAGTATCCTTGCAGTGATAGGCAAAGATTCATTCGGTACAATCCAATTCTCTTGAAAGAGACTGTCTTTGTCAATGTACTCTGCCAGCTTGGCAACTTCCTCACTCAATTTGGCAACTAGATGCGATCTGCGCGAAACACGGGCAGCGAAGTCGCTAAGTGGACTTCCTTTATGAGCAGAATGCTTCTTTCTCTTTTTGGGAGTGGAGTCGACAGCGCAGGACTGTGCTTTAAGGTTGTCATTTTCTTCAGGGTCTGCATTCAGGTTGGCTGCAGATTGTTGTAATCTATTCCTATTAGTGCCACTAGCCTTGTCTGAACCTGAGCTTTCCACATCAAGGACAGTAGCTTCAGGTACCTGTGTATGAGAGTGCACCGACTTTCTTTGCGGCTTTGCGGAAAATGATTGCTGTATGCTTTGCTGTTGTTGTGGCTTTTGTTTATCATTGCTAGCAAGGGCCGACTGGGAGGTAAGCTTGTTCTCAGTTTGCATAGTAGATGTATCTTTGTGTGGAATATCTCCTCTTGCAGGCGAGATGATGCTAGGCAAACTACCTTTTTGTTGATCATTAGTAAGCTCATCCTCTAATCTGACGGAAAATGCCAATGTGGGCGAAATTTGTGCTGGCATGTTGGGCGTATAAGTAGAGGAGGCAGAAGGCAAGGAACCAGTCAAATTCGGAATAACTGGAGTCAGTGAGGGAGGTGGGCGGTTAGCTGCCGGAGATGGGGATCGCACAGACATAGTAGGTCTAGTGCTGTCATGAGGTGACAAGGTATTTTGGCTGCTTTGCAGGCCATTTAATCCTTGGTTAGCTTGATACCTAACAACATCTTGGATGGCAGCGGGATGGCTTGGGTCCGCTGTATCGCCCATAGGTGCTGTGTTGACTGTGTGGACGGCAGGGGGTGGTGTAGTGTTGGGCTCCATTTGAACATCCTGCTAGAGTTCTTGTTGACTCATTTGCGTTCTGAGGGCAATACTTGTTGCTTCAGCGGCATTCCCAACTGATATTTCTCTCTTGGTTGGTGCCAATGGATTAATTGTGGGTATATGCAAGTGCGACGACATGGCTGCGTTAGCTTGATCCCCTTTACGATTAAGAGGTACCTTTCTCGCAGTAAATTTCTGCTTACTGAGCTGGCTAGATGAGTCTTCCATTGATACATCATCCTCAGCATTGTATGTTGCTTTGGGTCTAGACAGCGGAGGGACAGGGAGCTGCGAGCTAAGAGGTTTATCAGGTTTTGCATCAGGTGCAGTTCGAGCACAGTAGCTTACAGTGTCAGGATCTTCATAGACTCTCATGTATACAATCTCAAAATTATCAGGAGTGTCAAAAAGGTCCAGCAACGTCATACCCGGAGGGTCAAAAGGAAGGAAAATAAGAATATCAGCTCTAGCATGAACACAGATTTCAAGAGCGTTGCTTTCTGAGTAGACAAAACGACCTTGTTCGAATCTAGGCTGATATAAAAGTGTCTTGGTGCCAGGTTGACACCGTAAATGGTAAATAGCAGAACCATGGTCGTGGCTAATGGCACACGTATTGGCAATAGGAACATCATAGCGCAGTATATAATCATGATGAGAGAAAAGGTAGTCTTGAGACACAAAATGTTCAAGGATCTCGTCTACTTGTTCAGTAGTTACCTGGCTTTCAAGAAGAATCAACTGGAAGGTCTCATCAAGGTAAGAACCACTTACTGGTACCAGCGCTTTGCACTTTGTAGTTGGGATTGAAGCGGTTTTAACTCGTAGGAATCGGTTTCTCGATTGTTCTTCCCCTTCAATTGCAGCTAGGCAACTCCTGCGCCCTTCCAGTGGGCCTTTGCCTTTTTGGGCTTTCCTCCAGTGTTCCGAATTGGATTCCTGAATGCGTATGTTAGAGGGAAGTGAGATTTCTTTTTCAGGAGGCATTTTGTACTCTATAAGATGTTTATGACCATCTCTATCAACAAATGTCACAGGGATTGAGAACGTTATCGGTAGCGGAACCGAAAATGTGATTACCTTCGTAGCAAAAGAGACAGGCGTGGACACTGTAGTGGAGCGAATCTCGCTGGCACGGAAGTGCTGCATGAGTTGCTGGGCAAAAGAGGCCGAAACTGTGCCCTCTTGGTCTACATAGAGTCCCGAGTCTTCCAATTGCAGGTAGTCCTTAGTAACAAAGCCTGCAGCAGAATAGGTAACCACAAAGCCAGAGAAATCATTCAAAGGTGAAAGTATCACTTGTGAGATACCCTCTTTGCTACCGAAAGGGAAAGCAATATCCTGCGCAACTAGGTCAAGTCTGAGTTTTTCAATTTCTAGCCCAGTTGAGTAGACAAAAAGTTGCAGTTTACTGGATACATAGTGGACTAAATTTAGCCGCCGTAGGACAAGAAGTATGTATGGTAGGTCAAGGTTTCTGTATGGTTTCAAGTTGAACCATGTGAAAGCAAGTCCCATCAGAGAATTAGGCGCAGCAAGGTTAACCGAAGCGGCAAACTTGGGGGGGAAAGTCTTCTCTGACATTCATACCTTTCATTGTCAGCAGCAAAATCAATTAAAGAGCTCATCAACGCATCCAATTCACGCATGGTCTCCTGAAAGATGTCATAGTTGGCACTTTGAACGCTAATTTTGATACATTTTCTGTCGGGTGCAGCCAAATGAGTAAAGAAAGGAAGCTCTGAGAGGAGTGAAACTGAAGTGACTCCCTTGATACCACCGATACTTGCCAAGTAAGGTTCAGTAAGAACTTTGTTATGAGAAAGCCAAACTTCTTCAGTGCTCGTACTCGGGTGTCTTGCCTTAAGTTCAGCAATTCCTTGTAGGGCAATAGAATGCGAATAGCCAATGACATAAAGGTGAGAGTCTTTGTGTATATATTTGCCATCCTTAGGTAAGTTGCAAACAAATTCAACACAATGGCAGTGAGCTTTGAAAGAAGAAAGACTTAACATTACTTTGGAAATGACTTCATGTAAGTGAGCTGATGCATCGACTGTGAATGTAATCAGGACCCTCGATTGAGAGTTTAAAGCCGAAGTAGAACTGGGATGTTCTGTGAGGAAACGAAGCATTTGATATTGTGTTCTCGGCTTAACTTGATGCAGAACATAAATGTTGTCTTGACAAGTGGGTGACTTTAACGAGACTTCCAAGTCGTCTTCAGTGCCAATATGAAAGTTGTTGGAGAGTCTAGCTTTCGTGACTATGATCCCTGGATTAGGAGTGATCAAGTGCCAGCAATGCGCCTCTCTGGAAAAAACACAAGAGAGACTGCCGTTGAGGTCGATGGCTTCGACCATATGCTCGTAGATTTGTTGAGCAACGACTTTGTCAAAGACAATTGAGTTAGACATCTCTGCAACAACTATATAAGAGAAACAAACTTGCCAGAAGAGAAACAAAGCTGAGTCCGGAGGACCAAGCAAGTTTCACTTAGAGTAGAAATCTAGCGGGTAAAAACAGACAGAGAGTAAACAAGATTGAAGTTCAAGCCTGAGTCCGGAGGACCAAGACAGAACTACAATAAACAAAGGAGACAGGAAGAGAAGAGAACGGATAAGAGAGGAAGAGAAGTTCAAGTTGAGTCCGGAGGACCAAACCAGAACTACTCAGCAGCTCACTGAAGAGAGATGAAGCGAAGTTCACAAGAGGAAGAACAGACCGAGTCCGGAGGACCAAGTCAGTACTAACTCTGAGCACGAAATATAAAAAATTCGAGAGAAGTTCAAACCGAGTCCGGAGGACCAGGCAGGAACTAACTCACGATAGGCCAGCTAACTGATCCTACAGGCAGACAACTAAGGCAATCTCTGAGTTATCAAATTAAGAACAGAAGTCGCTACTCACCCAAAGAGTAGTTGGACCTCTTACTTAACTGGATTGTCAAGAGAGCAACTAAAGACAACGGACCGACCCGCTAATCCCCAGTCACCTAGAGATCTCGGAGTCTAACAAAGTCTTTTGAGTTGAGGTCTAAAGAAGACAACAACTTTATAGACTGAGTTATAACCCTTCGAAACCTCTTGAGCCGAAGTGTCTTGAGCCAAAAGGCTACGGCTCCGGTTCTATGTACCTTCGGGGAGAGACGAAGAGCTCTTCACCTTCTTTCTTTCTAGCTTTTCCAAGCCTCTAGTGGCAGCAGAGAGTTTCCTCGGCATCAGTTTTGTGACATACTGAGAAGGGCCGCGCACATGGGACCTAAAGAAACAGGCTTCAATTACGGAGTCGCCAATCAAAACCATGGAAGGCCGGTTGGCGATGGGTCCCTTGACCGTGGCGGAGGGTACGTGCAGTGACTGGGAGGCAGCTATTTGCAACAATGGTAGCGCAAGCCGAAACTTGGAGCTGACCATTGGCCTCTGCAACCTTGGCAGCCGACATGGGAGGGCAGGAGGGGCAAAAAACGCATGTAATTTTGAAAATTCTGACAATTTTTTTCAAATCTGGGAGCTAGAAGCCAGTATTTGATGCTCAACATTCAACCTTGCCCTTGCAACGACAATCCTCAACAGACACTGCAGCGCAACCAACCTTCACCTTCTGAAAATCGGCTACACCAATGTCCAAGCTTGGGGTTGGCAAAGCTTCGTTTGCTAGTGGCAATCTCTCTCAGCGGTCAACAAAAACTAACGGCGGAAATCGGCAATTCCGAAGTCGCAGTCAATCGCCGCTTGACTTTTTAAGTCTTTTGCGAAACCCTACCCAAGAAACGGGTTCGGAATCATTGCTTTCAAACGATTGTAATTGCAAATGTCTGCCAATGAATCTTCGGGGATCATTGAGAAGAGGTTTCTGGGGTAGTGTTCCTCGGGGCGCGCTCTTGGAAAAAATCACTTTGGACCAATAATTGGCTCCAAATTTGCCCCCCTCCTGCGCTCCAATTTCTTCAGGCCAACACTTGGCCCACAATCAAAATTACAGAGGCCAATCCTCAACTCCATTTTTTTGCCTGTCTTGCGTTCCCTCAAGATCAAGTTGGTGAGGACTTTGGAAATGGATTTGTGGCCACCATCGTTGCGAAACACTGGCGTATCGTTCCATTTTTTCCGCCCAATGCTTGGTTCCAAGTCCCTGCGCCTGCCGCGCTGCGGGCGCAAAAAATATCTAAGGAAATGCCTCTGGGAACCTTCTGAGCGCTGCAGGCGCAACTTGCAGTATAGGAATTGCCTCTGAGAACTGTTCACTCTATCTGGGGTCGCCGCAAACGCAAATTTTTGTTAAGCAAATGTGTCTGGGAACCTTCTACTCCACCTTAGGGCGCCGCAAGCGCAAGTTCCAGCGCAGAAACTGCCTCTGAGAACTGTCCACTCCATCTTGGGCCGCCGCGAGCGCAAATTTTAGCAAAGGAAATCCCTCTGGGAACCTTCTTCTCCACCTTGGGGCGCCGCAAGCGCAAGTTGCAGCGCAGGAACTGCCTCTGAGAACTGTCCACTTCATCTTGGGTCGCCGCAAGCGCAAGTTGCAAGTAAGGAAATGCGTCTGGAAACCTGCACTCCAAATCTCTGCGCTCCAATTTTTCAAGCCAACAGGTGGCCTCCAATCGCTCAGCCTGGTCATTTCCAATGTCTGCGCCTGCCGTCCGCCAAGTTTCCTAGCAACCAGTCCAGGCAAAAAGGGCAAAACATTTCGAACTGCGCAGTTGGCGGCCAGAACGGCCGCCCTGACGCAACGCAATCGTGAAAACAGAATTCATTATATTTATTAAAAAATACAAATTCTCCAAGTAGCGTAGCGGAATTGGACTTAAAGCACCCAGCTGTACCTTCACTCCGGCAACCTTCAGCATAGCCATCAGCCATCTTATACCCTTTGTGAGGGGGTCAACCGATTCGACCTGCTGCAGCACGCCCAAGATATTTCCAAGCATTCGGTCTTTGACTCGTGGAGACATGACGAAGGCCAAGCGCAGGAGAGTGATAGAGCTGCTATCTCGCAAGTACTGCACTTACCCTCCGCCACGGTCAAGAAGCTAATCGCCAACCGGCCTTCCATGGTTTTGATTGGCAACTCCGTAATTGAAGCTTGTTTCTTTAAGTTCCATGTGCGCGGCCCTTGTACCCAAAAATTTTCATTTTCCAAGTAGCGTAGCGTCAGGCGTCCCATTTTGCAGGCAAAGGTAAAAACTGTCTGTGCCTGCCATCTGCCAAGATCAAAGAGGCAATCGTGAATTTCCAATTTTGCGAGCAGAAGCGATTCTGGTTTGGGGGTCGCAAAATGGAGGAGTTTGAGGTGCCGTGTCAGAGTGCCTCTTCAGTTGCAAGGCCAGAGGTTCAGGCGTGGCAGGATCCATGATAAAGACATCCGTTTGATGAATGTTCGTGTTTTCTGTTGTTGCAAGACAAATATAGGGGTGAAAACGCACCCAAATTTTCAAGTGGCAGGCGATTGTTGCCACGGAGGCTCAGGCTTGTTGCGATGGGATTTCAATAAGTTTTTCTTGCTTCAAGCATGTCATTGCCAATTTTTGCCGGTTTGAGCCATGTTTGTGAATGTCTTATCAAACGTGCGTTGAGAATTTCATTGGAAACAGTGTTCTAAAGGACTCATTGGAAGGGCTTTGTTTGATTCCATTTTTTGACTCCGATTTCGGAGTCACTTTCTGGCAACCAAATACTAAAGTGTGATCCAAGCCGACCCCATTTTTCTGAGTTGCGCAAGCCGACCCCATTTTTTTGAGTTGCGCTGAGGCATAATTCTTCATTCTTCTCGTGTTGGTGCGTCGGTCGCTTGCAGCAGCTCGTTGCCAAAACCATCCAGCCCCTCCAGGGTCATTTTGACGAAGCACGTTCCTATAGGCCAGGCGGGGTTGTCATTTGTCGAATTCTTTGTTGGTGGCCACATGGCAAATTTCGACCAGTCAGCGCAATAAACATGCTTACGCCAGATGTGACAGCAGAAGTTAACGGGAAAGTAATTGCTGGAAGGCATGGGTTGCTCATGGAAGAAATCCTTGTGAGGCGACTCACAAGCTTCAACTTGTCCACAGTAACTGAGAAGGGCCGCGCACATGGGATTTAAAGAAACAGGCTTCAATTGCGGAGTTGCCAATCAAAACCATGAAAGGCCGGTTGGCGATTGGCTTCTTGACCGTGGCGGAGGGTAAGTGAGGCAGCAGCTCTTTGTAACAATGGTTGCGCAAACCAAAATTTGGAGCTGACCATTGGCCTCTGCAACCTTGGCAGGCGACATGGGAGGACAGGCCGGCAAAAATTGGCTTTTTTGATCTTGGCAGATGGCAGGCGCAGCCAGTCTTAACTTTTGC
>VSDK01012368.1:45581-70597 GCA_009767595.1 Symbiodinium kawagutii
AGTCGGCCATAGAGGTTGGCAAAGCCACCTCCACTCATGCATTTGTTTGCATTGTTTTGGCTTTTTTCGGCCGTTGTACAATACTGCTAGCCTCACGGCTGCTCCTTCTTTGTGAGTGGCGTGATTGCCCTGTTTGGCTGGCTGCTTTGGTTTGTTTTTTGTTTTACCGATTCCAGTCATGCCACTACATTTTCTTTTTGCAGGTCCGCATCGTCCACATTTTGTTGTACAGTTTTGGTTGGGCTTTGCTTTTGGACCCTCGCCTTTTTCTGGCGGGCTCACAGCAGCCCCCAATTTCGAACGGCTGCATCCCCAACAACATGCTGCAACGATATAATTGTCCCTATGGCAATACAATCCACTTTTTTACACATTTTCCCAGGTATCTCTGTGGGATATTTGTAATCTATTCTGGAGTAGATGAATAATACTGCAGGATGGATTACAAGCCTTGTTTATTAGTATCCAATAATATGTATCCAATAACAAGCCGTGTTTAAGATGAAAAGTAATATATTATGATATTGGTATATAAGGTATGAATCCATGGAGATGATGATTCATTATGTTATTTATAAATAATAACAAGCCTTATTTAACATGAATCATACTAGTATTGGTATCCAATCCTTATTGATATTCTCTCCAATTACTCGTGATCCGTGGCGCTGCCTGGCTGTGTTATCCAGCTGGTGCCAACCATAGCGAATCACTTATACTGGCGTTGGTCAGATGATTGCGACGATGGTCAGGTAGTGATCACCGTTGCGAATGGTTCCAAGTTTTCCACAATCTGGTTGCGGTGAAGGGAACAACAAGCATATGAGTGGCTAGACCACTAACCTTCTCATTGGCAAGAAGAACAAGTGTTTGAAAACATAGCACTACTGCATCCAAAAGCATGTTTGCACTATATTTATCAAACTTCCCCGCATGATATGAGATTATATGCATTCTAAATCATGATATTTGGTACTCGATTAGGTTTACCAATGACATGACAATCTCAGTTGTTCATTGTTGCTTGGGCAAACCCGTTGGGTGTCCCAAGATCGCCGCAACGCGGGCGCCCCATTTTTAACGGTGCCGAGATCCTTGCACTTTGGACAGCCGTCGAACACTTCCAGAGCCGGCACTTCGGATGCTGCATCGGCTGCTCGACAGACGTGGGATGTGAGAATTCATGAAGAGAATCATGGGATATGATTATGATTAGTGGGATATTAAAAAAATGTTGTTCTAATTAGTTCACGCTTTGAGAAGTGGAACATGTATGTAGTTATTTTTTCTGGTTGACTCCCTCTATATTTTCGATATTTTTTGCGAATGGAACTTGTTGGTTAGATACTTTCTCTCTGCGTGTAGAGGTTTCCCTTTACAAATCTGCACGGGAGGAGCGCCAGGTGAGGAGAGACATTGGAAAGCTTCGAGCAGCACTGATGATTCAGCTGAGTAGCTTGTAGCTTATAAATTTAGCTTATTAACTGGAATGATAAGCCAAAGAATTTGTAGCTTGTATATTTGGATTATTCAGTTCCAAATCCTTTGGCTTCAAGCGAATTGTTTGGCTGTTTGACTCATAAACTATTGGGCTGGCTTGTCATCAGGGCTTAGCATGTTGGTACACCAGCCAAGCTTTTCAGAGGCATAGCCATCGATCATTCTCAGCAATTCATGGCCCTTTCAATGGACCTGGATCAATGAACCGTTCACTTTTTCTAAACCATTGTTTTCGAGCATTCTCAACCATTTTGAACTAGGTTGCTTGTTTTCCCCCTTTTATTGTTTGTGGCTCCCGTTTTCTTGACTAGCTGAACCAGATGATCAGCGACGATTCGGGGCTTTCCAGTCCAATCATCAGGCCATATAGGCTTTGAGAAGTGAGGCAATATGGGGTCCGCTGAAATCGGAAGACTCTCTTTTTGCCAACGAGGATCGGCATTGATATTCCCCATGTGAAGCCACATCCAATCGTTTTGATCATTTGCCATCCTTTGAGTGTCTAATTCAATCGATTTGGTTTTCTGTCACACGTGTATTTCCAATTTTGATCTACTTCCGCGAAAGCTGACATTGGTGTCTTTAGAGTCGTAGAGCTCAAAGGAATTTGCTCATCCAGTTTCGATTTTGAAGATGTTGTATATTTTTCTCCTTCAGAATCACTTTGGAGGGGTGTCTCCCCCCGTATGCACCTCGTCATTTGTGAGGCAGTAATGCCTCAACAAAGTGACTACATATTCAGGTAGCTACAAATGCGCATATATCTGATGATATTTCCACACGGACGATCATCAATTCATCCCAAGTTTACGGAGCCTTATTCACATCCCAACAGGACGAACGCGCAGGGTGGCAAATTGGGATGCAAACAGCTGTTCGGGGTATTTAAGGGGCCTGAATTCACCCACAACTATAGCTCTTTTCAGCGGATGCTGCGGAAATCTGAGGGCTTTTCATACCAATCCACTGCGGCAGAATACAGGGCCCAGCATGCCTTTCAGGCCTTATTGTTTGGCGGGCTGGGGTTGGTCGGTCGGGCGGTTGGTTGCCTGGTTGGGTGGGTTGGTTGGTAACCCTTAGAATCCAAGAAAGGTGGCAATATCTAACCCAACACAATAAGGATGTACCAACTACAACTGCTTGATTGGGTTTGTGGGGTGGCTTGTTCGGTTTGGTCGGCGACAGAAAGACTGCTTTAAGTGGTTGGGAAGCTGTGTTGGGAGTTGTTTTGGTTTGAGACAGTTGGTGGCTTGATGGTTGTAGCTCAGCAAGGCGGTAATCAGGTGGTTTGAATACAGGTCACGATATGGATAGGATTTGTAACATTTTCGCATTTCACTTGTAGACATTGTTTCCAACAACAGTAACTCGAAGTAGACCAGAAAAAGGGCGTCGTATCTCAGGGGACCCGGTGGCGGGCTGCCGTTTGGAGGTTTGCCGGGAGGCTTCCAATGGCACACGAGGGAACCAAGGTGGAAGGGGAACCACGGTTCGACTGTTGATTTGAGGCACAACCAATAACCAGCAGGAAACAACAATGAATCAATAAGACATAAATAATAAAGCAATAGTTGAACAACCATGAATCAATCGGTATGGTGGTATAACGAACGACATGAGGGTGGAACCTTTGATCAATGATTGAACATTCATTCGTGAGCAAGAATCAATTTATTCCATGATGATCAGTACGCATACATGGTAATTAATCATTGAAAGCAATGATCAAACAATGGTCTACCAGCTAGCTTTTGACAACCAATCATAGCAGCTGTGCAACAAAACGCGGAGCGGTTTTCACAGCACTCAAATGGCTCCGACTTGGGCTTTGCTACTCAGACCGCCCCAAAATGCCCGGCTTTTCAGCCCCCAGAAGACCATGGATGGTCACCTTTGCATAGTTTCTACTTGGATGCTCATCCCCACTCAGTAACTGGGTACGTTCACCATGGCTACAGGGGTTAGTTCTTGGACCTTAATGGGTTTATTACCTAAATCATATCCCAGTGACAACCCCAGCTACATATCCAAGTATATATTATGTGCCATATGTGCGTGGTCTACTGATTTTGCGACAGTTTGTTGTAGTCATACTGTTGTATTTGAGGTTAAAGTTATCAAAGGAAGGTTGGATGACCAAAGTTCGCAGTCAGCTAAAGCAAAGGAAGCTAAAACGACACTGTCTAAAATAAAGATAAGGAAGCTGAAGCATAGGAAGCTCAAGCAAAGCTAGCTAAAGTAAAGATAGCTAAAGCAAAAGGAAGCTAGAGCAAAAGGAAGCTAAAGCAAAGATAGCTAAAGCAAAGGAAGCTAAAGCAAAGGAAGCTAAAGCAAAGATAGCAGCTTCAGCAAAGGAAGCTAAAGCAAGGATACTCAAGCAAAGATAGCCAAAGAAAGGAAGTTAAATTAAAGGAACTTGAAGCAAAGGAAGTCCAAGCAAAGGAAGCAAAAGCAAAGGAAGTTAAAGCAAAGGAAGCTAAGGCAAAGACAGCTAAAGCAAAGGAAGTTAAAGCAAAGCAACTGATAGCAAAGGAAGATAAAGCAAAGGAAGTTGAAGCAAAGATAGCTCAAACAACAGAAGTTAAATCAAAGATAGTGAAAGCAGAAGCAGTGAGAAGTCACAGATACCCACAGAAAAAGTCAAAATCTTCGTTTTGAAGATGTCGACGACCAGTTTTGGAGGAAGTCTGGCTAACGAAATGCTGTGCCAGGACGTCGAAACTAAGCTCCGCGAAACTGTGGGTTCAGCTTGCCATGGGCTTGCCGCTTGCTCCGGGCTTGCCTGGGGCTTGTTTGGTCCGCCAAAACTGCATTCGAGTAGCTCTGCATTCAGATCGTAGCTGCATTTTGTGCGATTGCTTCATTCTTTGTACGATCCGGTTGCTTCAGACCATCCTGTTTGAGCAGTTCAACACCAGTGTATCCACCGAAAAACCTGCCGTTCACCTGTTTGAAGCATCATGAACCACCAAACAAAATATCAACCCCTGAGCTAAGTCATATTCACCAACCAAACCCAACCACCAAACAAATCATAGTTTTCCAATGGTTATCTGGTTGGTGCTTTTTTATTTTTCCTAATAGTTCTTAACAAATGGTTGGAGTTGACAAGCATATTTTTCATGACGGGGTGGTGAGCACCACCAAACCAGTAATGATCGTTATTAGCCATTATAATCTGGTTATTAAGCAATAATCAACCATTATAAAACATAATTAGCAGTTATTAGCCCTTAAAATCTGGTCATTGGCCATGCTTTTAAGCAATAATCAACCACTACAAGGTGACCCCCCAAACGTTATAAGTTGATTAAGATTCGCCATTTAACAAGCTAGTTATATCTACCATTAGCCTGGTAGTTAGCCTAGTTCTAAGTCAAGTTAGCAATAATCCAGTGGTTATGGATTATTAACCCTAGTTAGTTTAACAAGCTAGCTATATCTACCATAACTGGTTAGTAATCGTTCACCACTGGTAGAGTTACTACCAGTTATAACCCCAGTTATAGGCAGTGGTAGTTACGCTAGTTTAACCATAACTAATCAACCATAATTACTGGTTATGGTAGATACAACTATAGTTAAATGGCTTATTAATCACTGGTTATGGTTACTACACTAATTAACTGGTAGTGAATCATCTTATGAACCCTAGTTAGTCAAACAAGCTAGTTATATCTACCATAACTGGTTAGTAATCGTTCACCACTGGTTATGGTTACTTCACTGGCGCACCGAAACGTGGTGAAGCGCCGCCACCGCCAGGACCTTCGGAATTTCGGGCTGGCCTTCAACCAACCGTTGCTGGCCGCCAAGGAATGCGTGGCCGAGGCGCGGCGGCAAGGGCCCAGGGACCGCAACGCGGCAAGGGCACCCAGGGATTTGGCGAACTCAGCAAGGGCGAAGAACTCATTCGCCAAAATGATGGAAGTTTCTACTAAAGTACTTCATTTCCGGTCGCCAAATTTCAGTAGTACTTTTATTGGAAACTTTGATTTCCAGTTTCGACTTCAACTGAGTACATTTTTGTTTGGAAGCATCATTGAAACTGCGCCGACAACAGATGTGTCATGCAGATCATGTGTACCACCTGAGCGGCGGAGGGAGTTGGGGTGCGGTGCCAACGAAAATGAAAGGGTTGGTAGGAATGATGATTGGTTAATGTTTGCCTAGTGGTTGATGGTTGTTTAGGAATGGTTGGTTGAAAATTGCTTGAACAATAAAACATTCTGATCACTGAGGAGAGGCTACTAAGTGGCTACTAGGTGGTTGAGAAGGGTTGATGCTTGATGAATATGGAATGTAGGAATGATGGGTGAAGAATGGTTGGTGGTGACCTCTGATAAGTGGCAATTACCAAGCGGTATCAGCAGGTGCCAAAACGCTTATATAGACTTGGTGAACATCAGTTGGTTTGGACGACTCACAGCCGCCTGGCAACGGGCGCATCCCAACAGCTAGGTGGTACAGATCATGCTCGATCATGTTTGATATTGGTTCGTGACCGTCAATTCATAGCTTTGAATGGCTGACAATGCTTCAATCTTGTGTTTGAACCCATTGGACGTGTTATTGTTGCGTACGAAGAGTAATGGTTAAAGCAACCTTTTAAACTAACCATTTCGTTTTATAAGTAACCATTATTGACAGCCGCGATGTTGTTATTTTTGGCGTTTGGATGATTAAATTGGGGCGGCGGCCATGGTGGATGGACCGCACCGCTGGTACTGGTTATTTGATGGATTTAGCCGCTGAATGCTAGATAGTTCGTGGGCTTTCCAGTGAATGGGTGGCCAGATGGTTAGAAAAGAGGACCCGATGGCCCAAATTTCCAGTGATTGTGGTGACCAATTGCTAGTTGTATCAGTAAAATACCAGGTAGATGATTGACCACAACTGCTACAAGATGAAACGGTCAATAGCTGGAACACTTTTCATGAACTTTCCAGCGTTTTCAGGACCTGCGGTGTCGAGGTATCCCCAGATGGTTGGTATAGAGCCTAAGTTGGCATGGCGGGAGAAATGGCTTGTTTGCCACTTGCCAAAGCTGCCCCGCATGTGGGGTTACTAGCTACTAGTCGATCATGAATCACCATCAATCAAGCCATTAGCTGTTCTTAAGTAACCATTCATGGTCAGTTAAGGTACCCATGGCCAATGAACCACCCAACCATTGACCAACGAGCCATTCATCGGAGTCAACCGTGTCGCACCATTGATTACCCCTGGTGCCAGCGCCAGGCAGACGACGATTTGTTGGGATCCTTTGGGCTGCTGGAAGCTGCGGCGCCTCGGTAGGTGGCTACTGATGGAGGGTCACCACGATCAGGATCCTCATTATCAATAGTTATCCAGTGATGATAGGGTGGTGATATGGTGAAGATAGGGTGATGATATGGTGATGATATGGTGATGATATGGTGATGATAGGGTGATGATATGGTGACAACTAGTGACTATGAGGATACTGATGGGAGAATCTTTTTTGAAGTTCCCATGAGGGAGGGCATCCTCCAACAATCTGGTCCCAGCGCCAGTCAGAAATGCAGAGATCAACGGATGACCGACATGCATAGATCCACTATCGATATCAGTAGCAATAATATTTTCGTGGCTGATTCACTACGATATGTTCGTGGTTGATTCACTATTTGGTTGATTCACTATTACTATCAATTCACCATGGTCAATTTGGTTGCGTTTTGTCAATTGCTACCTACTTGATTGACTATATTCATGGTTAACCATCATAGTCAACCAGATCGTTAATTATCCATCCATCAGCATTGGCAAAGTGATAATCATTTTGTTTATCAACTAAGAATAACATGATAGTTAATCTGGTTATCATGTTATCCTCTTTATCAACTATCTTCCATTTATCAACTAAGAATCATCTTGTTTATCAGCCACTTGTTCATCAACTAAAGTTGCTAAACCAAGATGCTTAGCCAACCAAGAATCATCTTGTTTATCATCCGTTTATCATCCGTTCATCAACTATCATCCATTCATCATCCATAACCTAAAATGGTTGGCTAAGCATCTTGTTTAACGGTAGCCACTATCGTCCACCAAGCATCGTTGTTCATCCCGGTGCGTAGCCAGCGCCAGCGCCTGAAAAACCAGTAGCGTTGCCAGCGAGTAGCTGAGCAACCACGGGTTCAAGCAATAACGATTCGATGGTTTTATTTCTAGTGGCTACTAATGGTTTCTAATGGTGAGCATTAGTTTCTCATGGTTAGCATTAGTTTCTAATGGTTAGAAACTAATCACCATTCGTGACCAGGTTTGTTATTGAGAAATATTATAGTCAACAGGTTAGTATCAAAGACAACCATACGCTTATTGAGTGACTAATGGTTACTAATTGCTTACCATTGACCATTACATAGTAACCGTTAGAAGAGCCACTGCAAAAGTAGGCATGCTGTTGTGATTCTTTGTACTAGTTATGGTAACAAATCAGTAATGGTTATAACAGGTCCTCAACCGTGACACATTTTAAAACGGTTGTGGGTCAATACTAACCATCCAAAAGCGAGGAGTAGTTCACCCCGAGAGCTTGATGACTTTCACCTTTTAGGGGACCAACTGCCGTATGTTGTAGGTGTAACGATATAAACTTGAGCCGCTTAACCACGAGTGATTGCCACAGTTCGCTGCGGGAAGCACGGTGGATCATTCTTTTTTAGACATATGAAGCATTACCCAAGATCATTCAGCAGTAAGTACTGGTGAACATATCTAGACAGTTAAGGGTAAATAGTGGTTAAAGAACATTCACCACCATTTGCTACGACCAAGCACTATTTACCATTATTACAATGTGAATAGGATCAGAAACCAGCAGCCAAGAGTTGTGAAGGTGGTCGGTGGTAATGCAAAACTCATGGGCCAAGCAAAGAGGGCCTGGGATCTTTTTGAAACGAGCCATTGGTTAACGGTACCAGCTGCTGGTTCTCAGCTTAGCTAGCACCATGCTGCTTAGCTAACTATGGCATCAACATAACTCGTGCGAGTTACCGGCTTGCCAGCTACCCACCATACCAGCTTAGTTATAGTGGCTTAGTCATGGGTGTTTCTCAAAATAGGGGACCCCCCAAGTCATCCAAGTCATGAATCGTTTCTAGAAATAAGCCAGCCATTTTGAGGGGTCCTCTATGGCTTTAGATCTTCCGTTGCAATAGCTTAGATGGTGGCACCCATCAGCTTAGTTGCCACCACCTCCGGGGTGATCCATGACCTGGGACTGTTCAACCGTGGTTCCAAGCCACCAAATTGGGTGGTGCGGAAGCATCATTCGCCACCAAATCATCCTGGTTACCAAGGGTTAAGAAGGAATGATGGCATCAAAAGTCGTCATCATCATCATCATCATCATCATCATCATCATCATCATCATCATCATCATCATCATCATCATCATCATCATCGTCATCATCATCATCATCATCGTCATCATCATCATCATCGTCATCATCATCATCGTCATCATCATCGTCGTCATCATCATCATCAATAATAGTCATCATTAATAATCATCTTGGTTTCACTGAAAGAATTTGGCTGCCTAACTTGATCTGCAATAAGCAAGCGCAAATTTTTTGGCGTTTCCAATGGAGGACTGCTGGTGGTGCTGCGGTGGATGATTCTGAGTATGAACAATCAGAACTCATGGCTGATATGGCTTTTTCTAGAGATATTGGATTGTTGCCACATGGTGGTTTCTCAAGCCATAAAGGTAGCCATAAATGGTTGGTTTTTTTGGGGGGGTCTCATATGTTGAGACCCATGTATGGATGGGTCATAAAAGCCAACCAACGTGAACAGCCCACCCAAGAATACTTTGGTCATTCGAGGCACCAAGGGGTACAGGGAACCCACAGCCATTATGTTGCCGTATCGGCACATTGGAGAGTGACCTACCACGGTGCAATTTATCAACCTGGCCGGTCATGGGACAATCCACACTGGCTACCCTTGGATTTTCAGCAAAATTCTTGATGGCAAACCCATCAAACCCCAGGTTAGCAAGGCAGGTTCACAATGAGTGAATGGTTACGGAATCTCCAGACTTTGTATTTCGGGCACGCTTGTTTGAAAATCATCTAACAGTTCTAAGAATCCCAGGAGTCAAGATCAATTCTTCGAAACAAGATGGAACTAAAAATGAAACAAGGTGATGCCATCATCTTCCATCCTCAGAACCTCAGACTTCCCCAAGATTGCTCTACTTGGAATTTGCCAATTCCACATGGCGACTTCCAGCGTGTTGAGGCCGCAGAGATGATGTCCGAGGCGCAGGATGTGACTTTGAAGTTGTCGTGGATGGCACGCGAGTGTTTGGCCACTGGGCGCAGCATGGGGCGCTGCTGGAGATGCTGGGGGGGTGCTGTGCTTGGCGGCTGAGTCTCAGTGGTGGCCAGCAACCAGCTGACCAGTACACCCCAGCCATTTGTTGGTGCTTGTAGGGGGTCAGTATACCTGGTGAATGAACAAATTTTATGTTGGTTAATCATAGCTGCTTGTACAGATATTGTTGTTAACCACAATCATTGCAGGGGCATTTGGCAGCTGGGGATTAGGACCACATTGCGTCCAAGAAAGATTTCGGAATCGACACGTTTGGCTTCCCAAAGTGTCAAAGTAAAACGAGTTGTGTCCACTCAAACGTTTAAAACGTTTGAGCTGAAAGTAAAACATTTGTAGTAAAACAATTGGGCTGGCAAAGTCTTTTGATTTTCGCTGGCAAAATTATTTGAGCTGTAGTAAACCCATTTTGAAGATGCGATTTTTTTCGTAAGTCTTTTGGGGGCGAAGCCACGGGGTTCTGCTCAGGATTTGCTCCCCAACTTCTGTGTTCTAAAGAAGCTGGGCACGAAACTGAATCGGATGGCTGGATGTAGAGCTGGGTGCAGCAGTGGTGCAGCAGTGGTGGTCAACAAAAGGGTGAATCTGGTTGCTTAGTAGAGAGTTGACGTACTGCTACTAGTAGCAACTAGTAGTTGACCTTACTAGTAGTTGACCTACTGCAACTAGATAGTTGACTGTATCTTGATAGTTTTGGCACGCCAGGACTGTACTATTCAACAGTTGTTGTCACGTTTGCTCAGGGGATATCGTTTTGAGAGGAAGAACGCAGGTAGAAAGAGATGGCAGTGGGTCAAAACCCTGTACCCCTGGTTCCCCTATCATTATATGACCATTATTTTCCCGATAATTTTGTTGGTTATTATCTACCATTATTGATGATTAAAATTGACCCATAGCCAAATAGATCTGTATGACAGTCGGGAATTTGATTAAATGGCTGGGTTGCCAGGATCAAGTCACCAAGACCGATGAGAAATAATCATGCTCATAATGATGGTGATGATGAGGCTTACTATGTGGTTCAACCATAGGGGACACTTGCCAACAACACAAGGGAATATCATGGTTATTGATGATGATGATGATGATGATGATGATGAGCACGATGATGAGGACGATGATGAGGACGATGATGAGGACGATTCTGAATAGACGAAATGATTATGTGTTGTTTTCAAGATGCAGATTCACTGATGAATGTAACGGCAGTGATGGTTGATGCTGGTTCACAAGAAGAACCAACCATCAGACCCCAGCAACTGCCAACAGGAAGTCTGGTAACCAGATGGGAGCCATAGAATAGATACGAACTATGATATGAACCATCAATTCATCATCAACTAATCATCCATGAACCATTTTTATTAACCAATTCAAACTGTTATGAACCATTATTTAAACTCTTATTAACCATTATCAACCATCAATAAACCATCAACAAGTCATAGGCAACCAATGGCAGCCACTGGCAATTTCCCCCTTGAGTTTCTCACCCCATTCTCCCAGGAACGGCGTGGAAGAGGCCAAGAAAGCTCTCCGCGAGGCACGGTTGATGGTAACATTCGAAACATTGAAGGCACATTCTCACTGAAGATACGTACTCAGCTCATCGTTCTGTGCAATCAACTCAGGACAGTTCGAAGGATCAACTCCATAGAATGGGAATGTTAGACTTTGAAACATGGTACGAGTCGACAATGTGGTGATACCCTGTGACTTTGGAGATTGTGGTTATACTCTATGCGATTTGTGTTAGTATTGTGGTTCAACATCATGTGGGCAATAGATCATGTAGGCATTGCTATGCATTTGGTTAGTTATGAGGACATTCTTGTTGATTGAGTTGACATGGTGACATAAGCGTTCGCCCGCAGTTTGACAAACAACACAAGCAATAGCATGGCTAATTATGCTGAATCAACAATCTGATAATTTTGCTTCATCAGGCAGGATTATCATGGTGGTGGCTTGCACACAAGCTTCTGATTATTGTAGTGCAATCAATGACCACATATTCACAGTCATCAACAACCAAAGGAATAGCAGCTCCCGTCAGTCCTTCACCACCTGCTCTTGCCAGAGGGCAGCTTTCAACAGCAGTTTTCCTTTTTGAGGGCTGTTTTTTTTATGGGTAGAGCAGCAAATATCGGGGCAAGTCAACATCATTGCTGGCAGGCACGCAAGTGCTTTACGAGTAGCTGGTGATCGATTTTGATGATGGTGATAATAAACGCTACCTAGCAATCGCCAGTGCTTGATAGGACTTGATAAGCAGTTGGGGCAGTTTCGAAAAGCAACAAACCGTTGAATGATCATCTATAGGCAGTTGATACATGCTTAAGCAATTGATCATAGATGAAATTTTCCCTAGATATGTAGCACTATCAGCTGTCCTTTTACCATCAGAGACTATCATCGACCAGCATTGACCATAGTGACTGCTTGAATCTTAACCGCTCTTAAGCAGCACTCTAGTCATGATTGATCATTATTCCCACCATCATCAACCATCATTAACCACTCTTCACCATCAGAGACCATCATGAAACATTGTCAACCACTATCAACATCATAAACCGTCACGAATCACTATCTATCCTCACCAGCGACAACTGCACATCTGTGATCACCATCATTAACCACTATGAGCCATCAGCAAGCACCGTTAACCATCATTCTCCATCATTGGCCACCCTTCACCATCACTAACAACCATTAGCTACCATGAACCATGGGTTACCAATGCGTTAACCTGGTATGAACCTGGTATGGACCTGGTAAACCATCGTTGAACCTGAGTTACTGCCGCTCGCTTAGCAATCCGCAAGGCTCATCAGAGCATTTCTACAGTGCGGAAGGTGATGGGACTGGGGAATGGCTGCGCTTGGAGTGAGGACTGGTTAAAAATAGCTGAGTGACCAGTAGTTGAATAGTAGTCCTATAGCTATATAACAAGTTTTAATAGCAGTTGAATGATAGTTAAAATAACTGTTCATCGCAGTTGAATAGTGGCTGTTACATAATAACTACCAATGCTCTGCTGGAAACTAACATGGACCCCAAGGATAGCCCAGTAGGAAACTGATCATTCAACTCCTTGGGAAGGTCTTTCTAGGTTTCCAGTTTAGTGGAGCTGTTAATAATGGGGTGAATAAGAGGCTGGGCATGAATCATGGGCTTCAATAATCGCTGATGAGAAGCTAATCCAGCTGTTGGCAGTGGTGATGGTCAATCATGGGGTGTGATAATGGCTGATAATAGCTGTGAATAAAGGTAATAGATGCTTAGTTGCTGGTTGATCATGGGTAACCATGCGAGTGATGGTAGCATCGTTGCGATGGGACAACCTCCGTTGCCAATCCTCCGGGGGTTCATCCAAGCAGTCTGTTGATTAGCGGTTTGACCATGGTTGTATCGGGAATGAGTTCAAAGTGGGTGCTCCCAAGCATCTCAGAGAAACGTTTGCTTTGGTAAACTTAGAAGATTCTTGCAGCCACACACTGACGGATGTCCAAATGATTTTTTTGACATTTATCTGACATTTTTTGACATTTGGAGTTGACATTTATCTTTTGGTGTCTTTTCTGTTCTGGCATTGTTCTCACATTTTTTTGACATTTTGTGACATTTTTCTCACTTTTTTTTTAACATTTTTCTGACATTCTTTTAATATGTTTTTGACATTTTTTTGACATTTTTTTGAACATTTTGCTGACATTTTCTGAACATTTTAGAGGATTTTCCTGCATTCTTCTCCCAAATCATCGTTTTTGTAGGAAATTAGGAGGAAAATCTCAAACCAATCTCAGAAAAAATTCAAAAAATGTTTAAAAAATCTCAAACAAAATACCAGGTGCCAAAACCTTCAAAATTGCAAAAATCTTCGGGTTTTTGACATTTTTTTGGCATTTCTTTGACATTTTGCTGACATTTCTTGAACATTTTGTAGGATTTTCCTGCATTCTTCTCCAAAATCATCGTTTTTGTAGGGAATTAGGAGGAAAATCTCAAACCAATCTCAGAAAAATTTCAAAAAATGTCAAAAAAATCTCAAACAAAATATCAAGTGTCAAAACCATCAAAATTGCAAAAATCTTCGGGTTTTGACATTTTTTTGGCATTTCTTTGACATTTTGCTGACATTTTTTGAACATTTTGTAGGATTTTCCTGCATTCTTCTCCAAAATCATCGTTTTTGTAGGAAATTAGGAAGAAAATCTCAAACCAATCTCAAAAAATCTCAAAAACCCCAGGTGTTTGAATCGTTTTTTGAAATGTTACTCTTATTTTCCTACAAACACCATGGATTTTAAGAAAATGGCAGGAAATTTCAAAAAAATGGTAGGCAAATGTCTGGAAAAATGTCAGGAACATGTCAAACAAATCTCAGAAAAATGCCAGAACAGAAAACACACCAAAAGACAAATGTCAAAAAAATGGCAGCCCCAAATGCCAGAAAAATGTCAAAAAAATGTCAAAAAAATGTCAAAATATTTATTTTGATGATTTCCAGTCTGTGGCTGCGCAAGTATTTTCTAATGGTAAACGCCGGTATTTTCAAGCATTAACAAGAAAATTCACCATGATCAACCACTACTGACCGCTGCTAACCATTACTTTTTGGGGGTTCATCTTCCCATGGGAAAAATGGCATCAGCCAGACATGACGCCAGGCCGCACAGTTTGTGAGGACGCAATATATCGATTTGTTGGCGCAGGTGGAACGCATGGGGGGCACGGGGGGTAAGGGTAAGGATGGGTGGTCAACCAAGGGCAGCGAGGATATGATGTAGCTGGTGGTGGTCACAAGGTAACCCTGACAGTACACTGCCGGGCGTCACATGTGGCTGTTAAGCATAATAGGGTATGAGCAAGGATGTAATGCTGATGTAAGGGGTCATGCCACATGACCTTGGTTCAGAACAGGCCGATAATACTCCTCAGTCACGTTCAAACAATCACGGGGATGTAAGCAACAAGCAGCAGCAGCAACAATGCCGTGGCTGCTCCTGCTGCTGCTGCTGCTGCTGCTGATGATGATGATGATGATGATGATGATGAGGAGATGAGGAGCAACTAAGCGGAGGGATCCTGAGCATTACGTTGCAAAGATGCCAAGCTCTAAGGGTGACTCATAGCAGAAAGACGTCGAAGCTGAGTGTCGATGGGCCCATGTAAGTAGCATGGGTTTGCAAGCAAGATGCGACCAAACTCATCGCAGACTTCCAGAATTTCTGTGTTGATCAGAGCGCCCATCCTAACATTCTTGGAGGGACCCCCGGTACCAAACAAAGTGTTTGGTGATCGCTTGGGGCCACCTGTGCAACACCAGCACTGCGATGCCAATCAGCGAAGGCTTTGGCGCCGGACATCCGCTTGGTGTCGCTATCTTTAGGACGCCATGATGCCAGTGATATTAATGGATACGTACGCTCCAATGTATGCAAATTTATACAGATGCAGGTGGATGGGCCATGGCCCGAAAAATACAGCTGCGGTCTCCCAATTGAAATGTGCCGTTTGGAGGGATGATTGGGATAATCTGTGGTTGATTGTCCTCGATAGGTATTTCTCAAAATTGGAAACACCCAAAAATGCATGGTTTATTGATACACATGATCTATATTGGATGATCTGGAGGGTACGCTTGTTTTAAGAAAGTACAAAATGGTTAGTTGTGGTTATGACGCCATCAAGTTCAGATTTTTGCCGGTTAATCACTATTGTTGGTGATTATTCCCTCCTATTGACTAGTATAAACCATCCATTTTGGGGGGTCCCCTATGGCTTTTGAAAACCCATACGGGCCGCCCATTTTTCGTTGTGCGTTGCAGCAGCGTCAGGTGAAGTATCTCGATTCCTGTAACTGGGCTTGGGAATCAAGAAGTCATGGGCCTCATGGAGATGAGTTTGTTGTTACTGTTGTTGTTGTTCTTATTGTTGTTGTTGTTGTTGTTGTTGTTGTTGTTGCTGCTGCTGTTGTTGTTGTTGTTGTTCTTATGGTTGTTCTTATGGTTGTTGTTGTTGTTGTTGCTGTTGTTGTTGCTGTTGTTGTTGTTGTTGCTGTTGTTGTTGCTGTTGTTGTTGTTGTTGCTGTTGTTGTTGCTGTTGTTGTTGTTGTTGCTGTTGTTGTTGTTGTTGCTGTTGTTGTTGTTGTTGCTGTTGTTGTTGTTGTTGTTGTTGTTGTTGTTGTTGTTGTTGAAAAGAATCATTGATTATGATGATGATGATGATGATGATGATGATGACGACGACGACGACGATCCTGGTGGACCCTTTCAGGATAGCAGATGGGTGACTCTCAACAGGACCTTGTGGGTGTAGACACCGAAACTGCTGGTGGTCTCGCTGATCCCTAGGGCTTGCTGACTGTGATATAGGTAGCCAACCCTGGGGTTTTCATTTGTTTGAAACTAAGAAGCCAACCCTTTGAAGAATATCCACATGAATAAGCAGCCAATTTGGGGTTGTCTAAGTTGTGGTACCGCGAAGTTCTTCGTTTGCTTCGCTACTATGAGCCAAAATGTTTGGATAGCGCTCTGGGCATTTTCAACATGGGTGTATCCATGAGTGGTGGTCCCCCCAAACAATCCCAAGCCATGATAGGTTAACAATCGGCCACAGGTCTGAACAATCCTAGGCTGAGGGGTCAGTCTGATTTCCCGACAATCCCAACAGCATCATTGTGACAGCTGATTTTCCCTTTGCAACAGGTTTTTGATGTCCCAGATGCCAGGTCAGTTTCACGTTGTGTTGGATCTATTTTTGGTAATGTGCTGTTCACGTTGGTGACCACGAGGGGCTAAGCTCAGGGTTCTTGCTCAGGGATCAGCCAGATATGTGTGCAACTGTGACACAGCGCCCAATGGTGCCTATCATCAAACCTAGTGCTGCACCGATGTTGCCACCGTAGCATTTTAGGGACATAAAAATGGTAGACAATTTGTCACTATTGATGATTTCACCAAAACCATCGGTCAACCATCAGTTAACAATCAGTTGGCCATCAATTAACCGTCATGAAGCATCCATGATGCATCAAATCACCAACATTCAACATCAGCCTACCATCAATTAACAGTTCATTGGCAATCAATCAACCAACATCAACCATAAACTAGCCAACCTTAACCATCAGGCAATCATCAATTGTCCATCAATTATCTATCAATGAACCATTGATTAACCATCAATGAACCATCAATGAACCATCAAGTAACCACTAATTGACCACTAATTCACCATCAGTTCACCATGAATTAACCATCAGTTCATCACTAATTCACCACTAACTCACCATCAAATGGACCATCAGTTCACCATTAATCAACCATCAATTCACCATTAATCAACCATCAATTAACCCTCACTTAACCAGCATAAACCATCAATGAACCATCAAGTTTGACCATCAATTCACCACTAATCCACCATGAATTCACCGTCCAATCTGTCCATCAGTTTGCCAGCTCCAACGCCGCTTGAGGTACAGCGGTCACGTTGGATCTGGCCATCATCACACGACATCCGGAACCAGTGGAGGGTGCCTTGGTCGAGCGCTTGTGAGCAGGGCGGCTGTGAGCAGCGATGGTACCACGGTGGGATCCCAAGAGGTCGCGATGGAAAATCGGCCCAAAATGATGGAAAATCATGGGAAATCATGGAAAATGATGGAAAATCACTCCATTTGTGGCTATTTCTATCGTGAAACCGGCTATTTCTATGGAAAATCACTCCATTCTTAGTCAGACTCACTTGGAAAACAGCTATTTCTATGGTGGTTTTCCCTGTAGCTTGATGGCATGTTCCCAGCTCTGGCTTTTTGCTGCTCAACTCGTTGTGTTGGTAGCTGATTTTGCTGACTGTGGTGCTGAGGATGGAAGTTACTTGTGGCTACAATCATTATTAGTACAGTATATCAGTATATCCATTAGCAACCACTATTGACTGGTTAGCCATTTTACCATCAGAACTGCTTAGCTGCTTCAGCATCATTAACTGGGAACCATTCTCAATATTTGTGAGCCATTCTTGGCCAGTATTAACTATGCTTGAATATTCCTAACCAGCATGCATGTATGCTGTATGTATGCATATTATTCTGTATGTGGAAGTACTTGCATATTTGTTCGCGAAACATTTCTAAATGTACATATGTTTGTCATGTGTAAAAGTCACAGGCCAACAATCCTTGCATCTGGAGAGCAAGTCTCAGCATAGTTGGTATTAAGACTAAGGCAACCACCACCTTGTGCAAAACTTGTCTCATTGAAAAACATCCGCGGGCAAGCACCACTACCCATGGGGCGTTTTATTATTGTTGCTTGACTCATTCCCCGAGCAGTTTACAAGGCGACATAGGCTGGGGGCTTGGGGTGATGAACATGTGCTTGGGCGGCACCAAAGAACCGTCCGGCAGATGCGGGACCTGGGCTGCGCAGTGGTTACCACTAGCTGGGCAACCCTCACCGAGCATCAGCCATATCAGCCATGAAACAGTATTATTCCTAGAAATGACCACTAGCCATCATGAACCATTTTCAAGCTGAACCATCATTATTGCTATTTTTGTTGTTGGTTATTGCCAACCACCATTGACTATGTTCAGCCATCACCAACCATCTTTAGGCATCATGAGTCATGAGCAATCATGAACCAGCATTTAGCCAACTATTGGCCATCGTTTACCATCACTAACAATCATTAATCAATTTCAACGATTAGCCATCTACCAGGAATTCCACCAACTATACATTCATAAACCATCAATTCAATCAACATTAACCATCATTAGTTAATCATAATCAACCAACATCAATCATCTGTCTTCAGTCAACCATCAACTAGCCATGAATCAACGGACACGAACCGCCAGTGAAGCATCAATTCGCCATGGTTGATAGTCATGGATGGTCATTTAAAGTACCATTTACCACCATTAACCAACATCAACCACTATTTATAACCAGTGACCACCATGAACCACCATTGACCAGTAGTGACCGTAGCGACCAACCATTAGCCACCGTCAGCCACCATTGTAACCAACATGAACCACCAGTGACCCATTGTAATGACCATCAAGCACCACTAATAACCACTTACCATCAGGAACCAACCATCAACCACCACTAACAACCAAACACCATTCATGGCCAGTGACCACCATTCATGAACCATCCAATTGACCATCAATTTAACCAACCATCAACCAACCATCAACCACCATAAATTTAACCACCATTCACCAACCATAAACCATCATTAACGACCAACCATCAATCAACCATAAACCAATCACCAACCACCCGTGACCACCAGCACCGACCAGTCCTCGAGGCGAGCAGGGCCTGGAGACGCACGTGCCCAGCACGCGGATGTCGCCGCGGCACGCACAGCTGGCGTCACGTGGTTGGAACGCGCGGGGCACGCGGGGCAACGCGTGGAAGGGGAGTGGTGGAAATGGTGAAGGGTGGTATAGTGGATGATTAATTTGGTTGATTTTGGTTGATTATTTTGGTTGATTATTTTGGTTGATTATGGGTGATTATGGTTGATTGTGGTTACAATTGTGGTTGATAATGGCTGAATTTGGTTTGATTTTGGTGGTTGATGGTGGTTGATACTGGTTTATAATCACTTACGAGATAATGGTTATGATGGTTGATGACGATGATTAATGGTCATCATAATGGTGAGCCATTGGCAAACAGTTGCTTACTGATGATGATTACTAGATGGTAAGATGATAGTTAATGATCACTAGATGTTTTTAGTTATTAAGGAACAGCTAGTAGTAGCCATTACCAGTATTGAGGATGGCAATAATTGGTAACACTGAATTATCATGGTTGATTATCGTTGATTACGGTATGTCGAACTAATGGTCAAAAAGCTGTGGTTATACCACAAGGGTGGTATGCTAGTGGTTGATTGTGATGATTGATATTGGTGGTTGCTGATGATTGATAGGATGGCGAAAATGGTTTCTAGTTATTGAATAAAGGTCTATATATGCCATTACCAGTTTGATAATGGTTGATTATGGCTGATGGGGATTGATCAATCATCATCAAACATGGTTACTGATAATGAGTGGTTGATTATGAGGTTTACAAAGGCAATAGTGGGTGAAAGATAATGGCTACTGATGGTTCGTGGTTTAGAATGGTGGATAATGGTTGATGATGCTTACAATGGTGGTCAATGATGGCTGAAACTGATGGATGCTAGTGGTTGATTACGATGGTTAATAGTTGACATTCAGGGATATTAGTGGTAAATGGGACACTGTTCATGAAGGTATTATACTGGTTGATGATGATGGTTGAGAATGGCTACAGCGGTGGTTACCGATGGTCAATGATTGCAATGGTGATTAAGAATGGTCAGTGGTTGGTATCGGTTGATGAAGATGATTGATATGGATGTTGGATGATGGTTGATTATAAGAATATCTACTGAGAAAGCTTAGGGTGATGGTTGATAATGGTTGATGCTGGTTGGTATTGATGCTTACTGATGGTCGGTGCTGACGATGGTGGTTTTTTTTTAGTGGTGGTTATTGGTGGTTCTTGGTGACGAATAATGGTTGATATGTGAATGGCCATTGACAAAGGTTCAGATGATGGGTGGTGATGGTTGATAATGACATTGATGGATACTGGTGGTAAATGGTTTGCAAGGGTGGTTAACAATTCCCAATGGTGGTGGCAATGATTGATATGTGAATAGCCATTAGCAAAGGTTAAGCTGTTGGTTGGTGACAGTTGATAGTGATGATTTCTGATCGTCAATGATTAGAATGATGATTGATAATGGTCAATGGTGGCAAATGGTGGTTGATAGGTGAACGTTCATCAGTCAGGTTGATATATTAATTTGATGATGGTTGATATTGATGGATAATGGTTTGTACTAGTGGTCAATGGTTTCGGATAACGATTGATATGCACATAGCCATTGACAGAAATCAATATGACGGTTGATGCTGGTTGGTATTGATGGTTGCTGATGGCAAATGTTTTTCATGGTGGGTAATCGTGGAGGATTGTGGTTGGACCTGATCTAAGGTGTTGGCGTTGGTTGATGATGGTTCATATTTATGGTTGATATTGATGGTTGATGTTGATAGTTCTTGATGATTGGTACTGATGGATGATATTGGTTGTTCAGATTCTCAATGAGTCAGTATAGTTTAAAACATATTGATTGAGAATTGTCTCAAAGGCCGTATATAGTTGATGGTCTCAAAAGGTGGGTTGGTATAACAACCATTGATCATTCACTTTTAAATAGTAATTCCTTGCTCCCGCCATTTCCGCCTTGGCAGCTATGGCGACCAGTTCGAAAAGAGGTGCGAAAAGAGTGATTACTTGCTGATGATAGAGTTCAATCGCCAACAACAACTTACTTTGTTAATAGATGGTTAACAATGGTTGGAAGTAGTGATTAGAACATCAACCAGCAAGTGCTCATCTTTCTAAATGGCATTGGTACCAGTAAATACTGGTCAACAGTGGTTGATCATGGTTGCTAACTATGACCAGCAACAGCCTAAACTACTGATGTGGTAGAACCTTGTGAATAATGGTCAACAATGGTTGTTCAACGAAGGTTAAGAATGATTAAAAGTGGTAGGTTCCAATATACTGGTTAATATTGGTTGCTCATGGTCCAGAATGATTGACAGTGTTCAACCACGATCAACCGGAAGCACCACCAGCTTGTATCCAGCTGTTGAACCAGCAGTGATTCATGACATTTCGCTGGGAAAGACCCGTGATCTCAGCCGCATAAGCCATGAACAAGAACCATGAACTAGCTGTGAAAATAGACCATTGATGAATGATCATTGATATGCGTAGCATCAACTAGCAGCAGCGTTCCCGAATTAGACAAGACTTAAGCGTTATCAGTTTGGCTAATGATACCGTTTATATGGCAAATTCTTGATTATGGGTGGTTTCTATGTGGTTTTTACATATATATATATACCTAAGAATGTTTGATGATACCTTAATGGTTAACCACCAGACACTAGTAAAGCAAGAATCATGATCGATAGTCGATAGGTTTATATTGATCATGTTCATTGATGGTTAAAACGTGCTAGGCATCATTTTGAATAACCATGCCATTGATGGCCAATATGTTGCCATCGTTGCCATGCTGTTGCGATGCTCAGCCGGGACCATGGTTCCCAGCTTCCCTCGGAGATGTTGCGGCCTGCGAGGCTTGCAATCAGCTACCACTTGAAGATCATGACATGGCCATGGCTATGGCTGTAGGTGTCGGTTTTGGTTGACTATGCTTGGCATCTACAGATGCTTGTAATCAATTATTACAAACACAGATCAGAATAACAACTTGATTGGCAACTCCGATCTTTTTTGGGTTGACCACTTGTCACAAAATATCTCGCATGACCAATCATTACAACCCCGTGCTTGCTTGCTTGCTTGCTTGCTTGCTTGGTTCACCAGCCATGTTGACCAACATCACCGGTAGCCACTGGTAGCCACTGGTAGGCACTGGGGGGCCCCCGGGGGCCGGGCTCCCAGGGACTTGCTACAAAGGGCACGGGTGCATTTTGATCATCTCAGTGCCACCTTGGAGGCGAGAGCTGGGCAGCTGAGACCCAACAACCATGACAACCATGCGCTTAATGTTGGTTAATGTTGGCTAATGTTGGTTGATGGTCAGTGATGGTTGTTGTTGGTTAATGTTGATCACTGCTGATATGCCTGGCTACTAGTGTTGATTAATGTTGATTTATGTTGCTCAAGTGCTAGTTACCACTATTTTTGATTCTTTTCATTGTTTGTGGTCAGCACCAGATCCCAACTATTGTAACAAAACATGGTTCTGCAGCACTAACTAGGTAGTTCGGCCCTTCACAGATCGGAGTTCACTGGGTTGAGAATGGTAAGCAACAATGATGGATGAACCAACAAGAGACGGATGGGTATGCTAACAATAGGGGGGAGGTATCACTGGTTTCATTTCTTATTGGACCTGAAAACTTGAGATGGCTACCCAAACAAGTAGAAGCAAATGGGCATACTGTATACCAGCAACAGGTAAGGCTTCAACCACAACTGCTTGGACGGCACTCAGACATACCAAGCACGCTTGTTGCCCCAATAAGGTTGGTAATGTCGAGCGCATTGCTAGCGCCACTGTACACTCAGGGACACATGGAACATTCGTGAATGCCACGGGGGTCTGATCAGATGCTTTAGCCCGCGGCATACTGTGGGTTTGGGATTAAAGTTTTCACCGGGGGTGTTTCGGTAACATGGCTGTGGGTCAAAACCCTGTACCCCTGGTTCCCCTATCATTAACCATTAGTTTCCCTATAGTTTTGTTGGTTATAATCCCCCTTTACTGATGCTCAATATTGACCCATAGCCACATCTTGCAGATGGTTTGACTGACGTTCCAAAGCCGGGGTGTAACACTCTCGGTACTTTTTTTGACAACTTGATCCATGCCTCTGCTGATACGCGCATGATTTTTGACGTTGCCTGGACAAGCTCTCTTATGCTTATAGAGACATCCATATTAACAGCCCCATACATTTGATGGTCAATCACTGATTTATGGTAAAACTGATAGTGTTCATGTATCTACCATGAGCATGAAAACAACGAGTTCCTCTGTTTCTGGGCTCTACATCTGTACCGTTAAGACTGGATCATATGAGATTGGGAGATTGCGGGGCTGCCATAAGTGCTCGCCAGTCGACACTGATCCATGAAGGGTACACTCTGGCAGACGAACCTGGAAGAGTGATGGTTTTATCTACAAAAAATGATGGTGTTATATACAAGGGGTGGGAAAATTGACTGTTTATGATGGCTTTATCTACACACATAGTGATTTTCAACGCAGCCGGGTTAGTTTGCCAGAGGGTATACGCATTGGATCAACCGTGTTATTGTCTATGTTTGTTGATCCACAAAGTCTGCAACATTTGGGAAGGTTGAAACACACACAAATTTATCATCACCAGCAAAATTGGAATACAACATACGCATACACACAGAAAAAACACAGGCACAAAATGAACAAGATCGGAGATATATCCAACAAATGCGGGAATCTCACAATACATTCCAGATGTAACAAACCTTGATGGAGACTGTTCAAACCAAATTGGATATAAACGCTGAGCATGTACCCACCAGATATCGAAACCGTTTCCGCATATTCCAAGAGCCTCAAAATTGGGTAGTTGTGAACATCCCAGGACATATATCTATTGACTCTGGGAACATGAAGGGGTTTTTGTTCTACCCGCTATTTGGGTGTTTCTCAAAATAGGACCCCCCATTCATCATCCTTCATATGAATAATGTTTAGTAGTCAACCAACCATTTTGGTAGGGTTCCCTATGGCTTGAGAAAGCACCATTTCTGTTGATTTGCTCTGCTATCATGATGTGTTGCCCAGAACCGATTAATCACAGGATGACCTTTAAATCTTGCCAAGGAACGATGGCTGAGGTGTCTGATGCTGCGGGCGTCCTCTTGAATGGTTACTGAGCATTCATCGACATGAATCAACTATGAACCATTTCTCTTGAGCATTGCCCACCATTCATCAGCTCTTAACCCATTAACATTGACCACTTCTGATTGGTTGGTTTTGGGTTGGGTTGGGTTGGGTTGGGTTGGGTTGGGTTGGGTTGGGTTGGGTTGGGTTGGGTTGCTTGCTTGCCTGCCTGCGTGCTTGCTTGCTTGCTTGCTTGTCATTTACCATCATTCTCTGTGCTGAGACTTCTGTTACCCATACTGAATAGTGGCCAATAGGTGTAGGAATCATGGAAACAATGATTTCATCATTAATCAATCATGAATCAGCCAAACAATGATAGCCATCGCTCAACCAGGCTGGCTATCGACAATGGTAATAATCATTTCTCAATCATCAATCAATCATCAATCATTAATCTTGGCTGGCAGGTAATTGTTATAATTTACCATCAATAATGAATAATCAGCCAAGATTACATTAATCATCATCCATTATTCATTAATCATTCATTAATCCATTGTGGTCGCTGGGGGGGGCGCAATTTTCCACCCGCAGCCGAAGCCGCACACCGAAGACGCCCGCCAGCCAAAAGCCTATCC
>VSDK01012368.1:77000-92684 GCA_009767595.1 Symbiodinium kawagutii
CCCTGCCACGGGCGGGCCCCCCTGCCATTGTCGGCTGTCTCACTTCGGTCGGACAGTGGACACTCATCAGAAGCGCAGGTTGATTAATATTGACCCATGGCCATATTGTCAATGGTGGTACCAGCATCTTCTACCAGTACCACCCACCATTGACAAGGAGTGGCCACATTTTTACCATTAGCCATCAGCAACCATGATCAACCATGATAAACCACCACTAGCCATGACCATCCCTGACCATCATTGACCTATGTGAAACTCTCATAAACCATTATTTACCATCATCTTTAGTAAGCATTATTGATCAGTACTATGAACCAAGAATGCTTAAATTATCCACTTTTCAAATCACTACGCGTATTGGATGATTAACCACCATTCACCACTATTAGCCACCATTAATTGTTTGATCAAATCATGGCGGTTGCTTGGTCATGAACAATGAGCCACCATTCACCACCATTAACCACCATGATCTGCCAGTGCAGCTCACATCTGTCAGTCCGAGCAGCTCAGGTGGCTCCAATCGTTTGGAAACCTTGACTGCCGCCATGCAAAAATGCTGTCAGGACAGCCATGTCACCCAAAAATGCTGGACCATCCAACATGTTTGATGCTTTTGAAGGTGAAGTCCAATGATTTTTCATCGGTTGTAACGGTGAAAGCAAGGCATTTCGATGGTCTGAAGAATGTACGCAAGGCGGCATTTTTCATGTTTCTGTTGCTGGTTTTTCATGGGTTTCACCCGAATTTGGATTCTTGTCGATGGCTTTCACCCGTCTTTTTGTAAGCATTGACTTCGTCCAGGCTCCAGAGGGCGCTTGCAGCAGTCATGACAACATAGTCAGCAGATGAAGCTGAAAATGAGCAGCGTTGGAGATGACCATCAGCCCCGGTTCTGATCATTCTTTTGGGTTGGAAATGATTCAACATGAGATTGGAAAAGATGGATTTCCAACACAATGGAAATGGGTTCTGCTCATACGAAGCGGATTATGGCCATGTTGCCATGGTCCCGCTTATGCTTACTGGTTGGAGAGAATTTCGTGCATCTGCACAGTTCAGTTCTTCAAACACTTGCAGGGCCAAAAAATCTATGGTGTGAATGCCCACTAGAAGCAGCTCTGTGTTGACTTTGGCACTCCAATATTTTGAATACACAGATGTAAGTTAATTGCCTATGCGGTCTATAATATACATGTAAGAGTGTACTTTTTTAAAACTCAATAGATGAATGCATCTATATGATGAAGACTGCATATATATATATATATGTGCATATAGGCTTGTCCCACCCCTTGCAACTATACTTGCAACGTTCGTGTCTACTTGCTTCATGCTGTGGATGCTACGTCACGCATGGGGTGGGGTGGGGTGTGTGGGGGGGTGTTAACGTTCGTGTCCTCATGATGTGGATGCTAAGATGATGATGACGATGATGACGATGACGATGACGATGACGATGATGATGATGATGATGAAGAAGAAGAAGATGATGATGATGATGATGATGATGATGATGATGATGAATTCCGCGACACAATTTCGTCACGGAATTTACACATCTCGCCATACCATTTCGGGTTTTTGCCGTTGCGAAGGGTCGGACGAGGCTATATATACATCAACATACATACATCTGTACACAAATGATGCTTTGCTTGAACTGCCCTAGATGAACTGTTGCATGCGATCAAATCACCCGCGCCGTTATTCCTCCCAGAGTAAGATGGGATTGGCTGTGAACCAGGGGTTATCATAACCGGATTCCTGAGTGGTTTTTCGAAGGAGCCTTAGGGAATCTGCCTGACCGTTAAGGTGGGAATCATGGGGGAATGAAGATGGTTTTCTTGTATGAAGCAGCTGCTGATTACAAGAAGCAGCTGGCTAACACATCTTCAGGGAATCTCTGAGTCTCGATGTAGCTGCTGGAATGCTGGAACGATTTGTTCTACAAACTGATGCCACCAGTTATGGGTTTCTCCCATGTCGAGACCCCGTTTTGCCGAAGTAAAGGTAAATGGCTATCCTGGTGTGAAATGTTTGGTGAAAGCTACTGTGGGCAATGATCAAGGACTGCAATTCATTATATTTCTCTTATTTATTTTTATATTCCCCCAAAGTTACCCACCATCAACGTTGAGTATACCATATTGGTAACTATTTGATTCAGCATGACTCACCACCATTCCCCAAAATGATTTACGATTCCATTGTATTTGCAGCCTTGCAAAACAACATTGTAACAACTATCTGATAGTTACTATCATTACCCAACAACCATCATTAAGCACATCTGTTGGTGATGAAGTCCAGTTGTGAGGTTCAGTGTTTACCATTGTTGACCATTGATTTTGCATCATCAAACAGTTTGAGATATGGCCATGGCTATACATGTTAACCATATTATAAACCACAATTTTTGAATCCGGTAATTAAGCTTATTATGGTCACAATAATAGCATGGTCACAAATCGCTTATTATGGTCACTAATGATGACGCAGATCAGCGACACCAGAGAATTGTTCGGTGCTGATTGAGGAGCCAATCACCAACCAGCTCAGCCCATCACTAGCCATTCAGATGACTAGCTAGGTCACTAATCAAGGTACTTGGATGTGCACTCCCACTTCGTGGGCACGAACCATAGTTTCCAGGGGTTCTAAGCTACCTTATAGGGCTTATAACTCCTAGGTGACTAATCATCTGAATCAATCTGATGGCTAGTGATGGTAGTCATCCCATGGCATTTCCCATCACTAGCGCCATGCTTCCCTACAGGAGCATTGCAGCATCAATGGCAGATCCGAACTTGCTGAGGTGTGGGGCCTTTGTTACGGCCAGCATCGCGCACCGGAGTGGGGTAGTGCTTGGTGGCCATAGTTCTTGATGGCCTTAGTGGTTTAATGGTAGGTGAATGGTTGGTGAGTGGTAGGTAAGTGGTTGGTGAATGGTAGGTTGCTGGTTGGTTAATGGTTGGTGAATGGTTCGTGAATGGTTGGTGATCTGCTAATCTTGGTTGATAGCAATGGTTAATGATCAAACTTGAATGGTTGGTTCACAGTGATATGGTTTGATACATGGTTAATGACGGTTGATCATGGGTTGATCTGAAATTAAGTTGGTTCAGAATGTTCAGAATGCTCAATCTCAAAATATGTATGTATGTATATATATATATTTTTACACACACACATATATATATATATTCATGGTGTGCAAGGATGTCGAACAATGACTAGTCTTCACAATCCAACTTCAGTACAAGACGGGAACACCAACATCAGGGAAGGTGCACGATTCTCGCACCATTTACCCTTGAGTAGCCAGTAGCCCTTTGATCAACCATTGCCGGTCCCCTATGTGATCAATATCCCCGATTCAAGATCTATTATCCGTCTATTGATCAGCACTGATCAATGAATGGAAGATCATTTTGTTGGTTAGGTCCATCTATCAACCACCACTTGAGCTGCTATTAACCACTTTTGAGCACCAATGAACCGTCATTATCCAAGTTCCTTATTCACACTTATTAATCATCAATGAGCTATCAATTGAGAAACAATCAAGCATCAATTAAGTATCAATGAGTCAACGTTGACCATCAGTTCACCATCAGTTCACCATCAATTAACCAGCCGACCATCAGGCCATCAAGTAACCATCATTTAGCCATTAGTCAATCATCATAAATCATTGCAAACCATCATCAACCATTTCAATTAACCAAGGTTTACCATGAGCCAACGATTCACCATCAACTCAATAAACCAACATCAAGCATCAATGAAGTATGAATCATTCAACATTAACCAACAGTTAATCAATTAACCATCAGTTCACCATCAATGAACCATCAATGAACCACCAAACAACCATCATTTAGCCGACCATTCACCATGAATTCACCGTGAATCAACCATTTATGGTAATAAACCAACCATTTTTAGGGCTCCCTATTTTAGGAATCAACCAACGATTCGCCATGAATTAACCATCATAAACCATCATTTAGCATAGTAGCATCAATTCACCATGAATTAACCACGAATCAACCGTCATTAATCATATTGAGCCAACATGAAGCGTCCATCATCCAGCATAAAGCCATCAGATCACCATGAATCAACCATCATCTGACCTTAGCCATCAATTAGCATCAATTAGTTTTGTGTATCCCCTAGATTCTTGTTGCTTAATCATCATATTAACCATCAAAAAACCATCATAAACCCATCATCAACCATCATAAACCATCATAAACCACCAATTAGCATAGTAGCATCAATTAACCATCACAGGCCCATCAATTCTTGTTGCTTATTCTCCAAATATGAACGACATTCACCACTCGCATGGACCCTGACGACTCGCGCCAAGGCCAGTGATGCGGCCGGGTCCGCCAGGCGCACCTAGTGGGCCATGGTGGTGGTGGTGAGTAGTGGTTGATAAATGGTGTTTCTCAAAATAGGGGGCCCCCCAGTATTGTTAGCCATTTATAGTAGTAAACCAGCCAGTTTTGTGGGGTTCCCTATTTTGAGAAACCACCAAATGGCTATAGGTCAATATTTACCAACAAAATAGTTGTTTAATGGTTGATAATAAGTTGTCATAAGCAACAATAGGAGGGGGATGTACCACTCGTGGTTGATAGTTAATGGCGGTCAATTCATTAAGTTAATGGTGGTTAATAAATATTAATAGTGGTGAATAGTGATGTTAATGGTGGTCCATTAACCACCAGTAGTGGCTGATTATAGTGGTTTATGGTGGTTTATGGTGGTTACTGGTGGTTAATGGTGGTTAATAAGAGGTAGTCAGGCTCAAAAATAGTGACTTCGTGGTAAAAAGTGGTTAGTGGTTAGGAATGGTTGGCTGGAAATACATGGTTTCTTCGATGTTAGTAGTGTTCAACGGTGGTTATTATAGCTGATAGAAGGAGATAATAACTAACAATCATGGTCAAATAACTATGTGCATTTGTCGCCATGGTGGTACTTACGCCCACCATCCAATGATAGCCATTACTAAGCGTGGGAAACGACGTTCTAGTGACGACTGGGGGTATGGCGAACTGTACAAAGCCACAGGTATAATCCCTTTTGGTCATTAAGTTTAAACCATGTACGCCATAACCATGGCTTATGTTACACTAAAGATTATATGGCCACAGCTTTATAACTATGTACACTGTAACCTCTTGATTTGGTGCTTGGCCGCCACCATTTTTTCGAAGCGGTGGTTGTAGGTTCACCCCTCCCAACAGTTGGACCAAGGGCATCTTGGGGAAACAACCAAGGGTACGTATGGGGCCACCCTCAGCCTTTAGCGAAGGATCATCCTGGTTGATGGGTTGGTGAGGTTATAATGGTTGATGAATGCAAAAAATCTGGAGATCCATAGGGCCTGTTACTTGTTTAATTGTTTCACCGTATGGAGTTTGTGATTTAGTCCAAAAAAAATGTGTAGGGCAGTGATTTTTTCTGGATCTGCCAGCGCTGCTCGAGGCTGGTCCAGGGTGGGTTAGCATCCAAGACTAAGAAGTACCGAATCAGTAAGAATCAGGGCATAAACATAGGTGGGTGAACTATTCTGAAAAGGGAATCAATCATTAAGTCACTAAAGACCAAATAAAGATTTACTCAGGACAATTTATGTATTGATATCGTGAAGGATATCCAACAAGTGGCATAAAGAATTGGTTGCAATTATGCCGGTCAACGCACAAGAATCGCGTACGCGATTGTCGATCAATAGGAGTATGCCGCGTATCATCAATAGTTGCTGTAATATGGCCATTTGTCAAAAGCCTGCACCCCTGGTGTTCCACATGAACCATTGTATTCCCTATAATTGTTGGTTGTCATCCCCCACACAACTGATGGGTTACTGCTTGACCCATAGCCATACGGTGCCTACATTCATAATGCTCAAAAATCCCCTGTCCCTTAGACTGAAGTTTGAGGTTAGGAATGGGGATACAACTTGGCACCCTGCCTGGTTTGAAAAGGTGGGCTCATGATGATAAACACGGGTTCATGATGGCCGATGATGGTCGATGCTTAATCATGGTGACTGTTGATGGCTGTTGCGCATATATGCATATAAATTTATATGTATACATGCACATGCTTGTGCGAAAGTCCGACGATAATGTTTGTATTTTCGTTGTTTTCACATCTATATATATATATACATATATCTGTAACTGTAAGCAGAAATTTTTCCAACTGTATTTATATTAGAATAAATACATTTCCAAATTGAGATGGACACATTTTCGCCTATCAAATACATACATTTCTAAGTAAATAGATACGAGCCGTGTATGTACATATAAACAATATACATGTATGTATATATATATATAGATATATTTGCTATATATATATAGATATATTTGCATATAGATATATTTGCTATATATATATATATTTATTCATATGAATATGTATATACTTACATTTTAATATCACTATATATGTATATATATATATATTTACATACACATATGTACATGTATTTGTGAAAATATATTTAAATGTATCAAGCTTGTACATGTATAGATATATTCAACGGTAAAACTATAGAAAGACATCTTTTCAACTAAATATAGGTATATTTCCATCTTTCATATAGATACATTTTCTTACTACAAAGAGATATCGACCTTCAATAAACAAAAAACAAATACATATATCTAGATATACATGTGCATATTTACGCAGAGAGATGTTTCCGATTATGCGGTATGTAGATACCTTTCCAAGTATAGATGTATCCCCATCTGTTAAATAAATACATTCCTAACTATAATATACGGCAAGGCTCCATGGTTTGCCCGTGACTGGAATGCACGACGTTTGACGTCCCAAGTGTCACACGTACTTGTACATTTATTTACACACATACTTGCACACACACACACATGCACATATGGATATGTAAGCACTTCCACGTATAGTAGCTCCGTTTACTTGTTTCCCCCTTAGCAAATTACTTATGAAACATATTTTTTTGGGGGTGGGACATTTGATTACCCTCATCATCCAAGAGTAGCCGGTCTCCTGGTCTCTCCATTATCATTTTGTTCATGAAACATGTAGTTTTGCAGGGGTGGGACATTTGATTACCTGCATTATCCGATAGTAACCGGACTCGTGGTATTTCCGAGTTTTCATCTTATTCATGAAACGTATAGTTTTGCGGGGGTGGGACATTTGATTACCCTCATCATCCAATAGTAGCTGGTCTCCTGGCATTTCCCATTGTTCAGTTTACTCATGAAACAAATGGGACATTTGATTATTTTCATCATTCCACCGGATGTCGTGGTATTCTCCTTGCCCAAATATGCAACAAATCTGTGTTGGTTGATACACTGCAGGTGGCGTGGCACTCCCCTCATTGAAGTATTCAACACACATTTGTTGGTTGATGCACTGCTACAGCCGAAGGGCAAACCGCAGCGTCTGTGCGTAATTATAGATAGATACCAACCATAAACACATGTACATTCATGTATATATAGAAAAAGGGGGTTTATTTTTTTAAAAAATTGTGTAGCGATAAATGGATCTCTTTTCAACGAAATATGTGCACGCTTAAATAACTATGAGTTTGTAAACTACCTGGACATGCACCCGAAACTGAATAAGTTAAGTCAACAAGTAAGTAGACAAATCAAATATAGACAAGTACATATTGAAACACGTGTCATACATTGACATCTAAATATGTATACATATTTATTAACATTGATTTACATTCAATGATGTGTATATATATATAGACATATTTATACACATGTATATATATATATATATATTATTTTATACCTATATGTGTATATGTGTTTTCTTGTTTATTCCTTTTTTGTTTATAAACGGAACATGTCCAGCTACCACTTGTGTTCACTGCCGGCACCCAGCGCTTCACCAGGTGCTTACCACTGCCCGTGGGGCTTGTGGGCCCGGTGCCAGGGGTACCCGGGGTACCCGGGGTACTCGGGGGCCCGCCCGGAGGCGTTTGGCACTTTTAGCGCCCACCCAGCAGTGGTGAATGGTTGAGAGCTTGGTGAATCTCACTAATGAAAAGGATTTACTTTTGGATTACTCGAATCTAACTAACCATAGTGAACCATTGCTGACCATGACCTCACTAGCTCAACATGTTTAGCAATGAGGTATTATTATTACTATTGTCCTTTTTGAGCCATGATTGACCAAGTATTATTGTTCGTATTGACCATTGTGAACCATGACTAGCCATTATTGACCAGTATTGTTTTATTTGTTATTATCAATATCAATTATTATCCGCTATTAATGAAGCATATGGATTGGATCTTTTTGTGGCCGCAAAAAGTGGCTCAAAATACCAAAGCCATGTGATTGTTTCATTAACATTCACCAAGCATTCACCAAGCATTGACCAAGCCTTGAGCAAGCCCCAACAAGTTGTGAAGTCAGATCGACAACAAGCGCGGCCGTTCCGTCAACGTGGCGCAGGAGACCCAGGTTGGTCGCCTGTAACTTTTTCAAGCGCGGCCGTGTTTCAATGTGGCACCCGGCACCCTGGTGAAATCGGAAGGAGTTTCATGGGAATTCATGGTTGGTGAGTGGTTGTTGAATGGTTGGTTAGCAGTTGGTTGGTGGTTCAACAGGTCGATGGTTGTTGAACGGTTGGTTGAATGGTTGGTTGATGGTTGTTTGGTGGCTAATGATTTGATTTCATTGTTTTTATCAATTTTCATCGGAGCTGATAAACATTTAAGATATTGATTTGGTGACCATGATTGGTGAATCAGATAGATGGACTAATAACAGGGGTTATATCATTGAGCTAATTTATGGTTATTGAGGCTTAAGTCTTTTAAACCAACAATGGTTTATCCAAAGCATGTATGATGGTTGGTAATTGTTGATAAGTGTTGATGATTCTTGATAGTGGTTAAGAACAGATGATCACCATGATGAGGTATGCTGAAACGATTAACAATAAAAGTCGACGAGGTCGGTTAATGGTGATACTTGTGGTTATTGTTGGTTGATGGGCGAAGGATGGTCATGGTTGGTGACAATGCAACGTGCTGGTCAAAAGCTTGAAAGCGAACAACTGTTAGTAATGATGGTTGAGAATGGTTGATAATGATGGTCAAGAATGGCTTTTGAATGTCCACCAATGATTGATGATTATGCTTTGCAATAAGGGCCGATAAATACCTAATCCGATTCTTGATAGCGGTGAGCGATGGTTCAATGGTGATTCATGATGATGAAGTTGATGATTCTGCTTAATGATGCTTACTAACAGGGGCTCATACAGGGGATCGAAAAAGTCGGGCCCCATATCTTGGACACCACTGCAAAGCCGCTGAGCTGTTTTCTGTGGAAGTCGTGGCTGTTGATCGAACGCATGCGAATTGCGAGATTTTGGTAATGGTGGTTTCTCAAGCCATGGGGAACCCCTGAAATGATTTGTTAATTACTGTGTTGTGTAATTAGTTAAACACTAGATGATTTGGGGGTACCCCTGTTTTGAGAAACATCCAAGTGTTTGGTTGAAAGGGCTTGGGAATCAGAATATCTTATGTTTTGCATGCTGTATCCCAAGAAGAATCTTTTGTTGATCAGTGATGCCTCTTGACAGAATGACTCTGGTCATTGGTCAAGCGTTATGGACAATGGTTGAGAGTGGTCAATGATGATTAGCGGTGTCATGATTTACATTGTTCATGATGGTTAATGATACGCGACCAAAGTGGTTTCATTCAAAATGGTTCCAAATCTTTCGATTGTTTCTCAGTTGAGCTATGGTCGTTAGAGCTTGCTAAGGGACAATGGTGGTAGGTAACCTGGTTAAGAATGGTTTATAGTTCTTAGTAAGCTGGTCAAGAATGCTTCAAGATTACATGGGTGTGGGTCAATACCCTGTACCCCAGCTGTTCACATCCCCTTGAATGACCCTATTAGTCGAGCCATTCGGAGAGTTTCACTGCTACCCCTTGCTTGATTAGTTGATATTGACCCAACAGCGTATAGCGTTGGCATATCCCCTATTCAACTGTTGATTATTATCCTCTATCAATCATCAACTGACTAATTAACCATTGGTAATTAGCCATGAACTGTCACTGACAAACCATGAATTTGATCTAATGATTCAGCAATGGTCATTTAACCATTGCTTACATCAACGTAAAAAATTGCCTACTGTACTAACCATGAATTATTAGCTGATCGTTCATGATTCACCATTCCTTGCATCAACATTAACCATTGCTGGTGTTCACCATTGGTTACTAACCCTTGCTGGTGTTAACCATTGCTTATTAACTTTTTTCGCTGGTGTTTTAGTAACATTAACCATTGCTTATTCACCATTGTTTGATTATCAACTCATCATGGCCATCCAACACCAGCGAAAACGTGTCGCCGCCCCGGCACCGTGGTTGGGCAAACCCCCCAGGGTTTGCAGCTCCAGTTGCACCCAATTTTTTCGGGACCCGACGGGAGATATCGCAGATGATCAACTGGTGATCATCACAGGATCATTGATTGGCTATGGGTCAACATCAAACAACCATAACAGGGGCTCATAAACGACCAATTTATAGGGAAAACGAGCTGGTCAATGACAGGGAACCAAGGGTACAGGGTTTTGACCCACTGCCAATTGAGGATAGATGATGTTAAGGAATAGGATGATCATGCCATTGATTCACAGGAATAGGATGCTTGATATTCTGAATGACCATTAGTAGGATTTGATCGGTAACTACTTTTGGATCCATGCGTTCACTACTGATGAATCATTACAGGTTGATCATTAATTGATTCATCATTGATTAAACATTATCAATCATTTTAAACCTGATTAGCCAATATCAAAATCAATTGATAGGATTAGCCAATGATTTTTAATTGCTAATCACCTGGTGGATACCACCTGATATCATTATCAATTGTAGTATCCACCTGGTTCAATTGCTAATCAATGGTTCACACCTTTGGGACAAGCTAAATTTTTGGGAGGATCAAACTCAGTGACCTGAATGCGAGCGGAGGATTGATGAACGAATTAAAACCATTTGATCATCGAGTTACTGTATCAACCATCTATTGTTAGTGAACCAGTTGATCCATCCATTGTTAGTAGATCTATTTGGGTGGTTGTCAACCACACCTATCAACCAGTTGATCCATTGTTAGTGGTTGGTCAAGTGCGGCCATCAAGCATTATTGGTTGATCAACACTAGCCCGTTACGGTGTGTGCCAAAGATTTTGCATCTCTTGGGTGCCACTTTAGCAATCCCAAGTTCTCCAAGCATTGCGTACCCCAGTGTAGGGGCTGAGCCTAGAAGATGCTATCCCAACAGTGTGGGATGAATCTTTGCTAGCGAAAGTCATCGTTTGATTTTTGATTGGTTCATTGATGGTAGATGATGATCAAATCATGGCTAATGATGCCTAATTGCTGGTTAATTGATGGATAATTATCAGTTCTTAGTCAGTCTAAATCACTGCTAGTCCTTGGTTTTCTCCGTCATCAATAGTGCCCATTGTTGCCGATTGAACGATTGAACATCATTGATGGCTGACATCAAACACAGCCACTATCTTTGGCTAATCTCATTGGAGGTAGTGTTTTTCCTGGCAAAACTGGGCACGCAATGCTCGTCGCTACTCGCTCTAATTCAGACGCTGGCTCCTAGAGGCCCATCCATTGGGAAATAACATCGAGAGATCCGGCTCTGAGATCCGGCGCAAGTTGAGTTTATGGTTGACAGAGATCAGTGGAGCGATGAAAATAGATCTGGGTGATCAGATATATGGTTCAGTCATCAAGCAATATTGCTTCTCCTACAATCAGGTATTATCCTCGTAGTCAACGCTTTCTCGCCAGGCCCTTAACTTAACCAGCCACCTACAAGCTTTTACAGTAATCCTGAGTGAGTTTGTGACAGTGCGAGCTTCAGAAATGTGTAGCACTGCAAGATCCAGCTGTTGAAAAGAAGCCCTCTTACTTGATGAAAAACCGCTAAACCATATAGGTTTGGCACAATAGGCGTAGCCCCAGTTATCATCCAGTTTATTAACCATTTATAGTAATATCATCCAATCTTAGTCATTTTTGAAGGAACCACCGACAACAACATGGCAGCTTCGACAAGTCCCCAGATCTGTTTGAGGAGCTGATCCCAGCCGTAGCTGAACACACTGATAGCCGGATCCCCAAACGAAGCCTTCACCATGAGATTAAACGTGGAATAGCCATGAGACAACCATGACTGCATCCGCTGGATCTTACATGACCCGGTCATGTCGAACCCATCATTGCATCATCCATCAACTCCGAAGCACCAGTGGTTCCCTGCCTCCTCACAGCTGTGGATCATCCGTAAAAGCTCAGTAGCAGTCATAGCTAACGTCAACCATCAGCTTGGGTTGATCATGCTTCATGGTTGGCTAGTTGCCATCGTCAATGACGCTTAGTATTTGATAATGTCTACTAGCAGCTTTATCGTTAACTCTGATTAAACACCATGAACGATTCTGAAGCATCATTGCCAAGCTGAACGCAACAGCGAGGATTAACGACGAGTGAGAAATCATCACTGACCATCATTAACCATCATTATTCATCATTAAACATCATTATTCATCATGAATCACCATTTAACCATCACTAACCATCATGAACTCCAATCAATCATCATTATTACCCCAAGAACTCTTGACCACCAATCAGCGTCCCCACTCCAGTTGTAAGCATCAGCCGATTGCTGGACCTACCCTGGGGTTGCCCACTCCTAAGTCTCGTTGAAACTCTCTCCGTGCCATTATGTTGCCCTGGGCAATCGGAGAGGTGTCCAGCATTTTTCAGCACACTTGATCAACCAGGGTCCGCCATCATTACTACCAACAATTAAGATGTGGTTTAATGAGCCCATATCACATATGCATGGATCATATGTTTCATGATCATATGGTCGTTGGTGTGCCAACCATTTTGTTCACTATATTATTCAAATCTATTCATCATTGCCTACCATTGGTCACGATGAATCACCATTGACCAGTATTAACCGCTATTAACACCGGGATTCGCTATCAGCAGCTAGAAATAGATTAGTTTATACTGATGATCACACAATCATTGCAAGATATTTTCCAGCCATTATTCGCTAATGTGCCTCTAGGAATAGTTATTACAGTAATCAGCAAGTTGAGCATTATTAGCTCATATACTTTGTTAATCATTGACCAACCCCATCATAGTGATTGACCTCATCAACCATTTGACCAGTAAATAACTCATGATGTTGCTACAATTGTACCTATTTTAAACCATACCAATCCACCTTGGTTAAGAGATTGAGGCATTATATTTAAGCATAGCTGTTGTGCTTCTGATGATATTAACCTGATTCTTACTCTCTGGCAAATTGTTCCGTGGAAAATCCACCATAGAAATAGCTGGTTGACCTATCAAAACTGGTGATGAGCAGCCCGTACAACCCGTTGAATTTAGCACTTCGAATTCACCACCATTTTCACCTTCGAAATTCACCAATCAACCAATGACAATGTCCAGGTTTCAATCCATCATCTTGAGCTCGGATCCATTCAGCCATCGTCCACCGCAAGGGTCACAACTCTTCAGCGTTGCACCGCAGCGTTGCGCAGCCGCAGAAGTTTCCACAGTCGACCGACCGCGAAGTTACGGACGTGGAAAGTCGGAGATGGAAAGAAAAACAGGCGGTGACTACGGTTACCGGTGGTTATAATGGTGGTTAATGATGGTTGATGATGGTTAATGAGATTAACGATGGTTGATGATGGTTGATGAGGTGGTTGATGATGGTTAATGAGATTAACGATGGTTAATGATGGTTTCTTAGAATAGGAGAACCCTAAAATGGTTGGTTTATTAATTAACAATGATTAATTCGGGAGGTCCCCTGTTTTGAGAAACACCCATATGGTGGTTAATGATGGCTGATTATGATGGTCAGTGGTTGCTGTATGCTAGTTAATGATGGTTAACAACTGTTAGTTATGATTAATGATGGTTAATATGAATGGCTAATGATGGTTAATATGAATGGCTAATGATGGTTAATAGGATCATTACCACGTATGATGGTTATTTGTGGTTGATTATGATGGTTGATTGTTATGATTACCGGTGACTAATGATGGTGGTTAGATCTGGTCAATCATCAATGATGGTTAATATGATTTCATGCATGGTGATCAATGATGATCAGTGGTGGTAAATGATCATTATCAACAGTGCTTAATGATGATTGGTGGTTTGTAGCGGTTAGTTAGTAGTGGTTAATAATCGTTCATCGTGTCATGCTTAATGATGAAGCTGATGATGCTTAGATATGGTTAGTAGTAGCTTTCTGCATCAATTGATGCTTAATTCATGGTTGACGATGATTGTTGATGATTAGTAGTAATCATGATGGCTAACAAGGTTGAACAATGGTGATTACTGGTTGGTAATATATACCAAAAATAACTTGGTGGTTAATTAACGGTTGTTTCATGCTGAATACTGATGGTGAATACAATGGTGAACGATCGATGCTTGTTGGTGGTGAGTAAAAATGGTTGATAATTGCTATTCATGGTTGATAATGATGAATTGATAGTCAACAGGTGATTGATAATGATGCTTAACGATGATTGATGATGATTAATGATGATGTTCAAGGATGATTAACAGTGGTGGTTGATGTTTGATAAGGTTGAACCATTGCGAATAATGGTGAACAACCTGCTTGATACTGCTGCATATGGATATATAATCATGCTTGGCAACAGTGGCTGACAATTGGTGAGAATGGTGGCGGTTGATACTGGCACCCTGACTTTGTTTGATGCCCTTACCGACCCCGGTCAATGATGGTAAATGCACGCATGGTTGATGATGGTTGATGATTGGCAAACGATGAGTCTAGTACTCGTCGATGATTGTTCAATAGTCGGTGTATGATAGTTATTGGAGATGATGATTGGTATTGCTGTCATAGTTGGCTATAATTACTGGAATGACTAACCATTACGAAGCATGCTTATCATCCATTTCTAAGCATCATTATCCATTACTGAGCATCACTAACCATGATTGGCTAAGACTGATGGTCCACATCCCGGAAGTCAAAGAACAGGTGAACAATGATCGTGGTGAACAGTGTAGGGCGACCATGGCTGGGGCAACCAACATCGGTTGTGGGGGCACCAAGTAGACATAGGCAGGTATACAGCTAGGCACCATACCATGAACCAACTTTCAACTATCAGCTTGCCACCCTTGACCATGGATAGCCAACCCTATAACCAACCACCCCATTCTTATGGTTAATGGTCAAGCAACCATACAACCACGAAATCTACAATAGGCACCTTAACCATGGTTAATCACCCATGTAACCAACCATTCACCATCACAAAGACTCGCCACCCAGTCGCGTAGCTTCGCCGCGGACTCCAAAGGAGGCTCTTTATATGAAAACTCACCGACGGATGGTCCGGTTGTCAACTGGTTCACAACGGGAATGACTTCTTTGCGGCTACACAGGGGTCACCAGTGACTAAGTAGGAATGCACATCCAAGTCATCAGTGTCTCATGAGTTGATGCACCGGACTATCCATTCAGCAG
>VSDK01012368.1:97049-127606 GCA_009767595.1 Symbiodinium kawagutii
TAGTAATAGTAGTAGTAGTAGTAGTAGTAGTAGCAGGAGTAGTAGTAGTAGTAGTAGTAGTAGTAGGAGTAGTAGTAGTAGTAGTAGTAGTAATAGTAGTAGTAGTAAGAATAGCAGAAGTAGTAGTAGTAGAAGTAGTAGGAGTAGTAGTAGTAGTAGAAGTAGTAGTAATAGTTATATTAGTAGTAGTAGTAGTAGTAGTAGTAGTAGTAGTAGTAGCAGGAGTAGTAGTAGTAGTCGTAGTAGTAGTAGTAGTAGTAGTAGTAGTAGTAGTAATAGTAGTAGTAGTAGTAGTAGTAGTAGTAATAGTAGTAGTAGTAGTAGTAGTAGTAGTATTAGTAGTAGTAGTAGTAGCAGTAGTAGTGCTAGTAGTACTAGTAGTAGTGGTAATAGTCATAGTAGTAGTAGTAGTAGTAGTAGTAGTAATAGTAGTAGTAGTAGTAGTAGTAGTAGTAATAGTAGTAGTAGTAGTAGCAGTAGTAGTAGTAGTAGTAGAAGTAGTAGTAGTAGTAGTAACAGTAGTAGTAGTAGTAATAGTAGTAGTAGTAGTAGTAGTAGTAGTAGAAGTAGTAGTAGTAGTAGTACTAGTAGTACTAGTAGTAGTAGTAGTAGTAGTAGTAGTAGTAGTAGTAGTAGTAGTAGTAGTAGTAGTAGTAGTAGTAGTAGTAGTCAGCAAAGCATAGAAGCGGAATGCAAATCAGACCTTTCTCACCATGAAATCGTCGAAAACTCATGTAATCGTCAACCATCGTCCACCCCCTGATGCGTTGTAGAAATGGCTCAATGGCTGATGACCTGGTGAGTTCCAAAGTCAGCCAAATGGCTACACTGTTCAAGAAAATCAGATGTTTTCAACGGCAAGCCATTTTCAATGGTGGAAAATCATCGGCTCAATCTACATCAAGCTGTCGGTTGAACGCAATGATCAAGCCGTTGAATAGGGTCATGATTGCTGAGTGTTTGGCAAAGAATGGGTGAACTGTTGGTTGAACGATTGGTTGACGATTGGTTGATGTTGGACTGGCAATGGTTGGTGAAGTGGTTGTCAAAGGATTGATGATTGGATGATAATGTGTCACGATGCGCCGGATGGATACGTTTTGGCTTTTTCACGTATTTGCATATACCGCTTGTATCATCACGAGTTTTGCAGAACCCATGGGTGGGTTTATGATAAACCCTATGACGACTTCCTATTTGCCCAGCTGGCTGTTGATGATGGTCCAGCTAATCAATCATTACTAAGCATTTGATGATGGTCCAACCTACGGTTATCCACTTGGAAGCAACCAGATGCTGTTGCTGGTTGTTTCGCAATAGAACCTCTATGGGTGGAACTACCTTCCCCACAAGTTTCCGAGTTACCGAGCGGGTAGGCTACGTTGGGACAACCGTTAGTGACCATGACTCATGCCCATTGTGAATCACCAATGACCAGTCAATGACGTTGATGAATGATGACCATTCACCACTACTAGTCACTAGTGACCATCTTTTGCCATTGTTAATCATCCACTCATCAGCTATCATCAAACATCATCAAACCTAATTGACAATCGTTGGCCGCTATTATATAATCATCGTCAACCATTATTGGCCATCTTTAACCATTATATATGCACCATCATTATATAGATTATGGACCATCATGATAACCATTGTTCAGCATAATCACTCGCCATCATGAACCATCATGTCATGATCTATCATTTACTATCATTCGTACTAGGCATCATTTTCGCCACACCCAGTACTAAGCCTTGTTATAGCCACTACTAACCACTACCAGATGTCACTAACACCTTTGAATCAGCTGTTTTGATTTAATCTTTTTGGCCACTCTCTTGCTCAGCCTGTGGCGTGTGCCCACCACGCCCCGGCGGCGCGCCAGCGGCGCGCTCTTCGCGGTAGCGAACACAGAAAGGTTTCTCCTTCCAGCAAAACTTTACCAGGCACGCTTGGTATAGTTTCTGAGCAAGATCGTGGACAAGATGAATCTACAGCCACCTCTAACCATTGATAAAGGGTCATTTTCATCCAAACCATATGGCGAATCATATGGTTAGCCATAAACCGAGTATTCACAACAAATCAACCATTGACCAACAAACAAAAACCCACCACTCACCAGCAGCAGTTCCCCTGTAGCCTCGACGCCATGGCAGCCTTTACTCGAGATCACGGTTCTTGGACGAAGCTGCCTGCAGGTTGTCAGGTGGTACCGTTTGAGGCAGCTCAGTTGACCAGAAATTCTTACGGGCAGTCCAGGGTGGGGGTCTCAAATCAATTCGAGAATTCTGAAATGGCTTACCAGCAATTTATGGAGTCTAGAGCAAGCAACTGATATTTTGTCCGCTGTTCACAAGCAGCGAAAGTCGAGATAGGAAGAAGAAACATTCGCGCGCTACAGGTGACCAACAAGTATTCAGCGATGGCATAGAACTATTGTCTGGTACATCAGAAAAGCGAAATCAAACAGCCGGAGGTCCAGTGTTTAGTTTTCAAGTTTTTTTGGGTATTCTCCTATTACTAAACCAGGGTTTTATTAGTCGTTTTTAAGGAGAGCCCCAAACACTCCTGGTTTGGCTTAGGTTTTTATCTATCAGTATTGTTATATCTAGTATGATTTAGTTTCAGTTTTTTTAAATTATTTATTAGTTTTTTAAAATTATTATTACTATTATTATCATCTATTAGTATTATTATTGTCTATTAGTACTATTTAGTATTTTTGAGTATCTTTGGTATTTGTTTACTTATTTTTGTTTTTTTGGGTTTTGCCTTGAGCATTTTGCTCACCACCTTGGGTGTCGAATTTCGCCAAAAGCCGAACTCGTCCTGGACCAGGGCCCAGCATCAACAAGGGCGCAGCTGAAGCATCTATTCTGATTCTAACCATTAATAGTGGTTAATAAGGGATAATAACCAACAGAAATGGTTAAACAACTAGCTGTTTGGTGGTTTTGAAGATTTGGATCATTTTCCCTAGTATAGTTGGTTCCCTAGTGATATTTCTTGGGCTCTAAACATTTTGATCATTTTCCCTAGAAATCATTATGTACAGCACACGTCACTGACTTCCATGCTGAATGTCAAACATGTAGTAATCATTAACAAATGGTTGGTTGACTCATATTTTTCATGGGGATTGAAACCACCAACCAGTATTTCCGAGGGGATCACCGGCTTGTGGGGGACACCTACCATCCCCATGTAGCGCAATCGCCAAAAAAAAAATTCTCATCGAGACGCATGCCCTCGTCAATGTCAGTTTGGGACTGAGCCAATAACCAGCAAGATGAACAATGTCTGGTGATAACCAGCAACAACCAATAAGCAATAATTAACCAATAGCCAATCACCAATCACCAATAACCAATAACCAGCTGTCAATACCAACAATAACCAATATGGCTGTGGGTCAAAATCCTTAGTCCCCCTGGTTCCCCTATCATCAACCATTGTTTTCCTTATAGTTTTGTTGGTTATTATCCCCCATTATTGATGGTTAACTGCTTGACCCATAGTCATAGCCATATATAGCTGGTATATCCCTGTAGTTGCTAGTTGTTATCCCCTGTTATTAACCATTAACCATTGGTTGGTTGGTTAATGGCTTGACCCATGGCCAATATCCAATGTCATGTACCAACAATCTCTGATAGTTTCCAGACACATCAAAGCCATCCAGCGGTTCACAGTTCGACCGCGCCTCGTTTTTGGGCCGTTCACACACCAGTGGTGGTTTTGACAGGACGAGGTGTGCAGAGGGGTGACTTTCTAAAGCAACTGCTGATGGGTTTACCAATTTATTTACTAATTTTTTTGAATGAAATAAATGGGTTTAACAAAGTGCCTGCAGTTCCGTCAGTGTCTCTTCTTGCCCCGGTTTTTCCCCCGGTTCCGTGTTCAAAACTGTGATTCGCAAGACCGCGAAGGCATAGCCGCCGTAGGAACCACGAGCATCGGGCCTAGGGTCAACCCACCAAGGAAAGAGTTAGGCAGGTATGCTGAGTTAAAGTGATAGTTCATCAAGGGCTGGGTTGACATTACGACGCCGTACCAATCACTCGCCGCTCGCCATTGAAAATGGTTTAGTTGCACCACTCCTAGTAGCTCCTTGGATCCCCCTTGAAAGGCATCTAGGGATACCCCTGGCTCCCAACCGCTCTCTTGTGGTTAGTGATCAATTTGTCACATTAATCGAAAAGCAGCAGCCATTGCCTCCAGCAGCCAGGATCCACCGTCATGATCAGTCATAACCTGTCAACCTGACTAGTAATGCTAGTTTGTTGGTCAGTAATGCTAATGATTTCTCATGCTAGGAATGCTAGTTTAACAGGCAGAAACCCTGGTCAGTCATGATTACCTGCACAATCAACTATCATTCATAGGAGTCAATGCACCTGTTTGCTGACCACCCTTCTTTCCAAGCAATTCTTTGTTGTTGCTAACCTTTCCCAACCATTGGTGTCCATGGTTGACACTCATACGCCAACAGAAGCTGCTGATCACGAATCCCGCGCACCCACCTTTGAACATCACAAAATCGGGACGGTTCATACCCATCCACCGATGCTTTTTGGATGCCACCTGAGTGACCATCACTCGAAAGTGGTCAGTAGGCAATGGTTCACCAACCATGAACCAAACATTTGCCAACGAGCAATCATAAACTCTTCATCTACCCAAAATCAGTATGACTAAGGAAAGTTAATGCCACCCAACCAACCGTCCAACCAAAGAATTGCCAAGCATCTAATCAGCCATAGTTCTGCTAATCATTTGGGACAGGATAGCAACCATTAACCAACCCTCACCAAGCATTCGTCACCTGCTTCAGCGTCAGCCGGGGGCCCAGGTACATGTTGCATCTTCCTCCCGTTGAAACTGGGAGTGTCGCTGGTAGCCATGTTGTCGCCTGGCAGAACTGGAGGGTGCGGTTGCGATTGTCGGGTGGTTGAACTGTTTAGTTGTGGGGTTGTTCAAGCCTGGCTGGCTGGTTGAAGCTGGTTGAACATGAAGTTGTTAGAGAATTCTTCAAGCAACAGGGTAAATGGTTGAACATTGATATTTGTCAATTGAGTTTGGCAGTTGGTTTCTTTATCGGTTGGCTGCTGTTCTGCTATCATAGCTTGGGGGACGTGAAGGGAGAAGCGAGTTGTATTCCAGCCTTTTTACCGTGAAAACCATGTTGCCAGGGTATGTGTTCGTCACCAAGAGGGCAGTCCAAGTGATTCATCAAGAATCAACAAGCATGGATGTTTGATTCATCAATAGTCAACACATCAATGAACTTGAATCAATACTCTTGATATCTCTTAATCACCCAAATGTAACTTTGGTCAAGGGGTAACAGCACAACCGCTGAGACCATCTCATGCTGAGACTGCTAGTTGTTGGCCGAGGTGATGTGTGTTTTTCCCGACTATCAAGCGCTTATGAACGAATAATTTCCGGTGCATGTGTAGTATAGGGTTGTTGGTATAGCAATGGCTAGATAGATTTCCAATGGATGACCTTTATCCATGCATGAATAAATCCGTATTTCCCTCAATCTTGGGATCGCTGCTGTTGTTGGTCATGATCATCCATTGTGAATGATCCTTTCACGATCATAGGTCAGTTTGTTGCGATCGGCAGCCAACCATGAATCAAAAGTACAAGTCACCAAGCATCACCAAGCACTATTTTCAAAAGCTAGAATCACTCAAACCGTTGTTAATCATCGGGAACCATCATGAAGCACCATTAGTTGTCCTTTGCCATCATCACCCATCATCAACCACAATCAATCATCATCAACCATCATCCACCATCATCCACCATGAATCATGACAAACCATCACCATCATTCACCATCACGTTCTCCAAGCATGGCATCGCTTGGCTCGTGCCTCCACAGTCCCGGCCGGGGCCCCTCCCCTGGGCCGGGCCGGGCCCCAGCAGCGCCCGTAGCGTTCTCCCTACCGTAGGGTCTTCATCGACTCCATCGTTTGCATCTTAGCCACCTTCACGGGCGACATCCGATTCCAGCCCAACGGTAACCCGGCAGCTGCGGAACCCGTTGTGGTGATGGGTTGCCGTGGTGAACCCGGTGGGGTTTAGACCTGCTTAATGGTGGATGATGTGACGGTGAATGATGGTTGGTGATGGTTGATAGATAGTGATGGCTGAACTGATGGTTGATGTGAGAACATGATGGGTAGTAATGGCCAACTATGATCAGAATGATGACTTTTTCATCATCATGAAGCGTTAGGATGATCTATGTTGGTTATGATAGCAGTAGATATTGATTCTTAGTCGTGGTTCAGATTGATGCTTGATGATGCTGAAAATCGCGATTGAATAATGAACAAACATTCTTGATGGTGCTTAATGATGGGTAATAGCAGTTAATGACCACGATCAATGAGATCAATGACGGTCATTAATTCTTGGTAGCAGTGGTTATTAGCTTTTGTGGATTTGTTGGAGCTTAACGATTCTTCGTGCTACCTAGCTTCCAGGATGATGATGATGATGATGATGATGATGATGATGATGATGATGATGATGATGATGATTGATGTCCGATCTGATTCATTGTGCTGGTTGGTGCCAGGTCAATGGTTGGTTTTCCTGGTTGATGCCGCGGCAGTTGTATGTTTGAGCATTGACGAAAATGTTCTTCCAAAAGCACAACTAGAGGGGTCAACAATATGAAATTGAAAACATACCATTGACCAACCATTGCTTGCCAATAGGGATAACATTAGCCACTATCAATTGACTACTGTCCACCCATGTGAAGACTAACTTCAATGGTTCTCGCCAGAATGATTGACCACGAAAGAATATTTCCATGTTTCATTGCTTAGCCTTTTTTGTTTCACCAGTTTGTTCTAGTCACAGTGACCGTGTCCTCGAGAAAATACGGCGCTTCCGGGAAAAGTTTCATGGCTTAGCCCGTACCAACGGCAAACACATTCAGTGGAACCCTTCTTGACCATAGTGCCAATCTATTAGCCATCACTACGGCCAGTTAATAATCACCAGCCATCGGAGCCAACCCGGCCATTCTTAGCCACTCCCAATCATTAACCAGTTGTACCATATGTATCATAACCACACTACAGCCATTCATCAATGGAGGTACAGAATGTTGGTGACCCACGTTGTATCACTCCCCAATCTATTAACCAGCAGTTTGCCGCAGTGCAGTTTGCCGCAGTAGTGATATACTGTAGCCCTTGCGATAACAAGGTTATGTACATGGTTGTAACAAGAAGTGGTGTAGTTTTTATGACGGCAGCAATTATAATGAGGTGATATGGAAAACCAGCAGTAGCAGTGGTTGAACGCTCGTGCAGTGCATGATGACTCATAGCACTAGATGATCACCTGCCCTGTTGTGCTGGTACCCTGTTGGAGACGACCATCAGTAGCGAATTCCGTCTCTGAGAGTTCGGAATGAATAGCCCAAATCTTTGATTTTCATCTGCAGAAAAATCGGATGAAACAGATTTGCCATAAAAAATCCTTCACCAGTTCAACTGCAAGGGGTGATTCACCACGCCAAACACATCCGGTGCCCCGGATACGATCTCTGCCCCGGGCGAGGCTACAGCGAGAGCCTGTACCACGTACCCTCCGCACTGGGCATTGTGGGCGTGGTCTTGGGCTCCTTGGTGGCGGTGACGCACCAGCAGTCCAAGCAATTACCCTCTGGTAAACTAATGGGGCTATGGGTCAATATTAATCAACCAACTATTGGGGGATAATATCCAGTAAGAATAGGGAAAACAATGGTTAATCATGGGGGAACCAGGGGTACGGGGTTTTGACCCAGAGCCATGGGGGAAAACAACCAACTTTCATGGGGGATAATCACCAACAACCATAGGGAAAACAGTGGTTAATAATAGGAGAGCCAGGGGTACTCTAACCTGGCAATGGATTTTGACCATATTTCATAGTGAAAGCCTGGGAAAACACCAATAAATGGTGGATTTTCCATTGCCAGGTTAGTTTGCCAGAGGGTAAGCAATATGAATGTCAATCAGTTGTTGATTGTTGGGCAATATGAAGCACTTAGCAGTTCATTAAACAACTAACTATAACTCACTAATTGTTGGTTGATTAATATGAATAGCCAATTCCTGGGCAATATGAAGCTACTGTTGGTTAATCAGTTGTTGATCGGTAATAAGCAATGGTTACTAGCAACTACTCCGATTGATATATAGGATAAGATTGTTCATAAGCAATGATTAAGCAATATGAAGCTACTGTTGCAATCAAATTTCTGGTGATTCACCATTCGCAACAAAAAAGTAGGATTGATTAGGCTTGTTCGCGGTAGCTAGTGGTGAATCCTCAATGGTGAATCATAATATGATATTAGCGCTTATTAGCGTTCATTCATCCTTGATGAACCATGATGAGCAGCATCATCAGAATTTGCAGCTCAACCATCATGAAAACTTTGAATTCAACCGTCATGACGCGTGTTAACCATGATGAAAATAATAATAGCTGGAAACAATGATCGACTCTCATTCACGCACCGCTCAGAAAATCTAACCAATAATTCCTTCACCACCATGGGCCACCATGAAACCACCATGAAGCCACGAGTATCCACAGTGCTACCGTCACCCACCGGCCACGCCTGGCATCGAGGCTTCACTGGCCTGCTGGGCATCTATGATGACAAGCCGTCGCTGGGCGTGCTGTTGCAGCTAAGCTTGCCACCAACCATCCATTTTGGGGTCAATGATGGTTGAGGATGGTTGATGGTGGTTGATTTTGGTTGTTCGTGATGATTCTTAATGATGGCTAGTGATGGTTGATGGTGACAAGTGATAAAGCATTACCGTTAATCACCAAGAATGGTTGATATGGTCGGTACTAACGTTTGGAATGATGGTGGTGAAAATAGAATGAATAACGGTGAGCGGCTAATGATAATTAACAATGGAAAGGATTTGTTCTAATGATAATGGATGGTTGATAGTGATCAGGAATAGCGGTCGAGGGTTCGTTATGAGTAATGAAGAGACAACTTCACAAACAATTTAAGATGCATAGCCAACAATGTTGATGATCTGATTTGACGACAATGGTTGCACAATCAACAATCATGGGGACAAACCTTAACAAGCGCATATACGTTACAGCATCCACGAGCTCGGTTGGTTGGCAAGTGTTGCTTGTTCTCCCATATCACCGTTAAAAAATCAACCGTAATCAACAAAAACCGGCTGTGAACCATCATAGGCGGCTGGGAAACTGCCAGATCCACCAAGAGTTTCTGCTGAAAACGCTGCCCGTTGGTTGGATCGCGAACCAGGGGTGAGACGCAATGGAACGTATTTGATGATCATTGTTAGTGAATGAAGCAGGTAAGTACCACTCGCGGTGAACATACATGCCAACACTTTTTCCCCACATAGCTGGAAGCCATAGAGGTTCTTACTTCCAAAATAAAAGGTGCTTGTGGGCAAAATTTTCCGTGGAGGTGCTGGGTGCTGTCCAGGGTGCTGTCCAGGGTGCTGTCCAGTGGCTGTCCAGGGTGCTGTCCCGGTGTCTGTGAACTTTTTTGGTGAAGTTGCTGGGCGCGTCTACGGTGCTGTCCAGGTGTCGGCGAAGTTTGTGTTGTTATTTTTCACAATTTTCTTTTGTTTTTATTCCTACTAGCAACGCGTTCGGGCGGCAAATTCTGGCCCCGATTCGGGAGTTGGAACTGCTGTGTTATGACTGTGAACAACAGGTTTGAAAAATTGATCGTTATTGTCGCCAGTTCTTCTTTACGATTTTGTTTTCTTGCCAGTGCGGCTAGCAACGCGTTCGGGCTCCAAATTGGGGCTACCATCTAATCGTCTCGAGCATTACCATGAACCATTGTCAGTAACCATAATTAAGGTCATTAACCATTCTTGATGATACTTCATCAACTAAGAATCTTAACAATCTCAAGCATTATTATTAAGCATTTCTTAACGATAATTCATCCACCAACCATCTAAAAGATTTCAACAAATCTCCGGCACTTTGCGCCATCGCCCAGGGGCTGGTTGCAATGGTTGGTCTACTTCCTGATCCTCAAAGTGCTCGCCCTGGGTGGGAGCTCCGTGGCCGACTTTTGGACCCTGCGGAAATGCGGCTGGGCAGCGGTGGGTTACGGGGACCGAGGCAGCGGGTCATGGGTTGTGGTGGGTGGGGTGGGGCCTGAAGTTGTCGGTTTTTGGAGGGGATGGTTGAAGTTCATGGCTGGCTGGGGGTAGTGGTTGGTTGGTTGGTTGGTTGGTTGGTTGGTTGGTTGGTTGGTTGGTTGGTTGGTTGGTTGGTTGGTTGGTTGGTTGGTTGGTTGGTTGAGCAGTGATCTGGCCATCATTACATCATGTTTTCCAAGCATTTTTCTTTTTTATTTTGATAAGTGATGTTTATGACAACGCTCTGGAACACCCACAGGAACACGCAATATCTTGACCTTGGTTCCATCCCCTGGCTAATTACAGCGTGATTGATTTGAAGGGTAACCTCTACCTTATATGTGGAAGTTTATGCGGTCAGATGAGGGGCTATGATCACAATTCTCTGCACAAAGTCTCACTCAGCAGCCGCTTGACAACAATGCTCACTGTTATGGTGGTAGAAGTTGCAATGGTAACAAAGCGCTTACTACATTTAGATTGAAATACTGTTCCCACAAGTGTTGCATATCTTTACTATTTGTCATGACAAATTCCTGTACTAGCTGTCATCAACAATGGCGAATCATCAAACATAGCTCACCTTACATCATTGAACCCCCAGCCGCCTTGCCGATGAACCATTTTCAACCCTGAGTGAAACCACCATTGACCGCCGTTAATGAATCAACTATAAACCACCAAGCGCCCTCAGTTGAAATTAGCAATTATCAATCAGTCATCAATGAACCCTCAATCAAGCATAGTTATCCATGAGTCAACCATCAATTGACCACCGTTTGGCCATCGTTTGACCATCATTAAGCATTTATTTGCCACCAATGCAGCACAATACATCCGTCAGATAAGCCTCATTGGACCATCACTAACCATCAGTCAGCCACCATGTAACCATCAAGTAACCACCATTGAGCATCACAAAGCATCAACAAGCATCATTGATCATCACTAGCCATCATCAATCAAAATCACATAGTCATTATCACGCCACCATTAACCACCATAAGCACTTCCCATCCCATCATTGACCACCAGTGATGGGTAACATTAGCCATTATCAAACCATCATTAACCACCAGTTCAACCATCGTTAACCACGAATCAACCCTAGATTGACCATGGTTGGAACTCCCAGTGGTGATCCACCATTCATCCACCATTAACCATCATTAACCATCATTCAACCATCAACCATCATCCCATTAATTAACCACCATTGACCACCATTAACCACCATGAACCACCACTTCAACCATCATTGTAGCACCATTCAACCACCATTAACCACCATCCAAGCTGCCATCCACCGAGGTGATTCCTGGCTCTCCTCCACTGAGCGCAGTCTGCAGGACGCTGCCGTCCGATGCACCGAGGAACAAAGGGTAGGAACCGGTGTTGAACGCGGTGCAATGATGGTCAAACTGACGTTTAATGCTGGTTAAATGATGGTTCAACTGATGCTGACTGGGGATTGAATGGTATATAGATGGGGTGTATTTGAATCTACAATCGTGTATTTGATTCAGTACCGGACAAACATATGACTAGGGGGGAAATAGCTGTAGCCATTGTTAATTAGCACCGACGACTAGTAATCAGCAGGTTATTGATGGTTGATCTCCACAGAAGTCAGGAGTATCGGATGATTTGGAAGGGTAATTTGATCATCTAACATTTGCCTATTGCCAGACGATATCCATGATCCATTCTATCGTCTAGTAATTGGATGAGCTGATAATTTGGTAATGTGTTGATTTGATCATAGCCATGGATGTAATCTACTACCACACGAACTCGCTAGCTTATCTATCATTCACCATCACCATCACCATCACCATCACCATCACCATCACCACCACCACCAGCATCATCATCATCATCATCATCATCATCATCATCATCATCATCATCACCATCACCATCACTATAGCCAACTAGCTGGCTTATCTATGCTTATCCATCATTCACCGTCATCAGCTGGGAACCGGATGACTCCTTGCATTTCCAGGCTTAGCTCTTGGGAATGGCCACGGCAGGAGAACGTTCAGCTCACCAAATTAGCGGAGGTGGGTGCTCGCCATGGCCGCTGTTGGTGCGGCAATCCCACTGTCCATGGTGGTTCAGAATGGTTCACAGCAATGCTCGGCTTAGCCATGGTTAGCAGTTGATAAAGACCAGTTGTTCTTTCCTCAACTATCATCCCAGCTATCATAAGTACATGGATGCTTCGTCCATTGCTCAATGGTCGTTGAGGAAACAACAATGGCGGCCCAGTGTGGTGTGACCCGGGGGTCCAGTTTTCAGCGCGGCACCAGCGCTAGAGTGCCGTAAGTCAATCTCAGCGCTGCCCATGGCGCTTCAATGATCTCCCCGGTACATGGCTGCACCCTCCAACGTTGGGAGTCGACCAGTTGGAAACTAGCGACTGGACTCCAGTCAGAAGCGTGTTCACCAACTGAGCTGGGATGATTGTTGTTGGTTACCTCTTAGAGTAACCAGCTAACCAGCCACTTTGGACCACTATTAACAAGATGTATTACATATTTCCAAACTTATTAATCAAGCACTACGAACAAGATAGATCAATCATTCAGATTAATGACCAACCATGAATCACTTTCTTAAGCCTCACTAAACACCCTTCACTGCTTGAGTTAACAGGAAGAGATGGAGCGTGACCACGGGGTGACCACCATGGTGGCGGGAAATCATGGTGATCTAGTGGGAACTCATCATGATGGATAAGAGTGAGACAATGGTGATGGAATGGTGATCTACGGCAATGGTGATCGTCCATAATGGTTTCGTGATTAACAATAGTGCTATGGGGCTATGGGTATAGGTCATAACTAACCAGCAAATGAAGTGCAATTTGCATCCCAACGAAAGTTGTCTTGTTCATTTATGGGATGTGAGCCAGGGGTACACGGTATTGACCCAGAGCCATAGGATGGGTGGATTAATATCAACTAGTGCTTGGATGTGAATGGTTGGGCGAACAACAACCAGAGAATGCTTGGTACTAGAATGGTGGCACTGTCCAACCACTCGTGTTGATGACATCATGAAGCCATTCACCCACCCAATCTCTGCGTTTTTGTCGGCCATCTCTAGTTCCTTGGAATGACACCACGTGAATCAGAACCAAACGATCAAGGTGTACAAAGCAGCTTTTTTCCGATATGTTGTGCAGGCTCCAGCCGACCATTTGCTGGATTGTAACCAGCATTTTCGATGAATCCAGCATTTTTGATGAATCCAACATAATTGATGAATCCAACATTTTTGATGAATCCAATATTGTTGATGAATCCAATCTATTGCAATCATCCATTGTTGTAACACTAGAAAAGGGCCGCCATGGTTCGTTGCTTGGATTCAACCAGCCATTTCAAGAAGCATCCATTACAACAATTGTCCATCATAACAACCCAGTATATGGTGAACAACAACTACAACCAATATAACTATGGTGAGACAACCACCCATTATATAGTGAATATATAACAATTACAGTCAATATGACCATTCTTTTCAATTATGACACCATGAATCCAACACTATCTAACATCAGATTGGTACCCCTCCCAGCTGGTGAACTTGGGTTAGTTCACTAGGGTACCAGTCATGGCGGATCCTAGGTGGCGAACCAAGCTTTCACCAGGCAGGTGGCGAGTCTAAACCAAGGGATCTGATCCGTGGTACCACTCTGTCGTTCGGGATGATGGGCCAGGCCGGCGTGTGCCCATGGGCACGCTTGGCCTATGCCATTGGAGCAACTGTGGTGTTGGGGCCGGGATCTCAGCAATGGGTTGATGGAGTTGGCTGTGAAGAATGGCTATGAATGACAAGCCCATCGACACAATCACATGTGTAGGCATTTGATCTCAAGAGTGAAAAGGTGTGATACCCCGAAGTCGGGTTATGAGCCCAAAATAGCTGTCTCACTGCGCAGCTGCTGCTATGAGCGGTGTGGGCCAACAGCATGGGAACCCGTTCTATTCGGCTAGAGTTCAACGGGAAGTGCAGTTGGCATCAGCTAGGCCTGATGATTTACCAGTACCCAGTGACTCCGATGATGTTGATAGGTTGCCGGTGAACGATCGACCTACTGGAAAGGGGCAGGGCAATGTTGTGGCTTCTGTGGAACGGCATGCGAGCTCAGGGTGTTATGAGACGCCGCCTAGCAAGTCCACGACAGGATTGCCTGACCCACCACGTCATCGTCCTGATGCGAGGCCACAGGTTGATGGTCGCCTGTCCCAGACGTCTGGTCCTATGCCACCGGAGTCCCCTGAACTTGAACCTCCAGGGAAGTTGTTGAAGACTATGGGTTCAGTTGGGGCTACCACGAAGTCTCAGGTGCCGGGTCAGGGTCAATCGGAGACGGTCAAGGGTGCTGCAAAATCACAGGATGATGATGATGATCTTCAAAGGGCTCTAGAAAGAGAGGTAGTCGATCATCTCAAGGCACAGAACATGCAACTACGTGCTGAGCTGGATGAACTCAGGGCTGCTAGACAGGGCATGGCTAGTAGTGCCTCGGGAACTGCAGACTCATGGGAAACCGTAGATTGTGTGCCACCAAATTCGAAACCTGCTGCGGACAATGGGCAATTGCCACCAAGGGATCGGTCACCCAGATCCAGGTCTCGGACTCAAGACAAGCAGGTACGGATGACACCCAACGGCACCAGAGTTCCTGATGGACCACCACCCATTGATGATGAATATGATGTGCCCCAACCGCCACCGTTACCAGTGTTTCCTCCGTTGCAGCCAACGGGTTCTCCTGGTGTTGACTGGTTGGTGGGCTATGATCCGGTGGATGCCAAGGGAGGTGTGAAGGGTAGTCGTCCATGGAGACCATCCAATGTTGATGTGGTGTCCCCCCGAAGTGCTAAAGCTTTCTGGATGGAGAGGGAAGTGGCTTCATTCCGATCTATGCTGGAACGAAAGTATGCGGGGAACCACTATGAAGGTCATGATTATTGGGGACGGTCAGCGGCTGAAAGTCGGGCTGATCGAGCAGCAGCGGAAGATGCTGCTGTTGCCTCTGCTTACTGGGATAAGTCAGCAGCGGCTGAAGACCGTGCTGTGGCACCTGGCGCAGCAGAGCTTGGTGAAGGCCGCGATCAAGGTCGGGCTGATGCTGCTACTGCGCTTGGGGAAGTTCGTGGCCACAGTCGGGCTGACTTAGCAGCAGAGCATGGGGAACATCGTGGACACGATCGGGCTGATGCATCTGCAGCTCTTGGTGAACCGCGTGGACACGGTCGGGCTGATGCATCTGCAGCTCTTGGTGAACATCGTGGACACGATCGGGCTGATGCATCTGCAGCTCTTGGTGAACCGCGTGGACACGGTCGGGCTGATGCATCTACGGTTCTTGGTGAACTCCGTGGACAAGGTCGGGCTGATGACTCTGCCACTCTTGGTGAACACCGGGAACGTGCTCGTGCTGATGCTGTGCTTGCAAATGATGATCGCCGTGCTGAAGATCGAGGACAAGGAGAGGGCCGTGCAGCTGCCAGTAGCGCTTCGGACTTCTTTCCTGGACATCGAGCTTCCGCACTGGGCACAGATTATGGTGAGCCTCGAATGGGTGCTGTGGGCACGTCACTGCATCGTACTGCTGCCGACATCAATCGACGTGATGCTTACAACCGGGCTGTTGACAAGTACATGACTACACCTGGTGGCTATGGATATGGGGATCCGACCCCTCGCACCAAGACCGGGAGGGTACGGAAATCCGACCGGCCATTCACCGCACAAACAAGGATTCCAGTCGTTCTGTGAAGGCATCATACACCAGTTTGTGTACCCAGTTGGTAGTGCAAGAATGGGAGCTTGCATGTACTCCGCGTTCCCAGGTGAATGCAACCACATGTTCTTGAAGAAAAAGGCCTGCCCATCTTCAGTAAAATTGTATTGTTGGAGATTCACATACTCGAAGTCCCAACACAAAGCGGTGATCTTGCCGTCCGGAAAGTGCGAAAGGGGAACCAAATCTGGAGTGGTGTAGTTGGCATCATTCTCACCTGAAGACAAGTAGTAGGAAGCATTGCCTGACCAATATTGCAAAACGGCTCCGCAACCTTTCACGCGGGCCACGGTCCAAGCGCCATTGCATTCTTTGGACATTCGCAAGGGGAAACGGCCTGGTAGAACTGTTGCAGTGAAGTCCCCCACCAAACAATAGCCTGGATACGCAGCCAGTTGGATGTCAAAAATTGCTCCTGTGATTTCATCGCCCTTCCATTCTTCCAACTGCAGTTCCTTGCCATCGTTGTCTGCCACACTGAGGTTCCAGAGTTGAGCTGCAGTGTCCACAATGTCCATAGCATAGAAACAGGAGTCAAAACCACAGCTTGTTTTTGTCTTGAAGCCATGGGTGACATGAATCAATCGATGCTGCATGAAATAAACTTCGGGCATGGAAACGTTGGTGAGTCGTTGCAGGCTCGAAGAACCAAGCTGAAGGCAATCTTCGCATTTTAGATTCTCCAAGGACTGCCATGCGCCTTCATGCGCTGTGTCACCCACCCAGTTGCCACTGACACAGCTGAAAATCGTTGTTTGCCGTGGCCCATTCCAAACCAAGCCCTCTTGAAGCTGGGCAAACATGCGGGAGGTGTCATTGCAACTGACCACAATCTGCGAGGCTGCTGGAAACTCTTCCGGAAGAGGTTCTTTGCGCATGCCTCGAGGCCCCAACATGCTTTGTTGAATAAATATGGCTAATGAGCGGCTAATGGACTAGGAATAAACATTTTTCGACATCATGAAACTAGCCGCCGTTTCCTGTGCCTTTCAAAGCGTAGGAGCTATTGGCATCGATGTATTGGCACTCTGCACAGGCACCAGCAAGTTCGCCTGAATGCAATTCCCATCGCGTGTGAAATCCCAGAAACGGTAAATCACGGTATTGCTGCTGGTGGAGTTTATAACTTAGTGTATATCAAAACTATATTGAATAATCATCATATACATTATCTATAAATCATCAAAAACAAGGAAACCATGCAGGGATCGTGGCATTGTGGATTTCCCAACACAGTTTCTTTACCATTGACATTTCATTACCATTGACATTTCACCACGGCATTACGGAAGCTCACCTGACACAAGCTGTAATGAATCGCAAGCGACGTGCTGCTCCTGGAACAAACACTTGGGGAGGTCCGACTCAATCAAACTCAAATAGCTTCGGCGCTTGATGTCTTGCCAGCATGTTCCTGGGTCAGCAATCCGACAATAGGACACATTACGTGGAGGAATACCATAGAGTTCATTGGAGATCTTCAGGTTCACCTGCTGCATGTAGTCACAAGCCTCATAAAGGGTGCACGTCTCATCCGTAGCTCTGAACATGTAGAAGTTGCAGTTCGACCGAGCAAGACAAGCCCGAGAGCATGCGGACAACGAAGTCAGACCCGTGTGGAAGTCCAGTTCTGCATCCTCCTCGCACGCGTAAGGCCCTTTGAAGATCCGGACAGGTGTCAAAGTACCATTGTTGAAGCCCTTGGTGCAGGGGCCTGACCCTGGGACATTTCCAACATTTTTCAGGCACATCTCAAACGTAAAAACAGGAGCTAAGACATTGACAATGACAGTGTCTGCTAGCCGCATTTGGCCCTGGTGCCAGTGTCAAAGACCGGGCCTTTTAGGCACACTATGAAGCTATCATATTCCATGTTTAATGTGGGACCATCATTCTTTTGACAAGAAAAGGCATAGAGGATAGTTTATGATGGTTTCCATCAAATCGATTTCTGGTGAATGGGCATTGTTTAACCACCGTGATTCGCCAGGGATTTCAACCGATTTCCCCAAGGCATTTCTCCATCAGAAGCATCCAGCCATCCAAGAGTCATCCTCATTCCTGGGCACCGCTTCATTGGATTCGGAGGTCACAGGTGAGTGGTCTGAATAGGCTGATCCGAAGCATTCACAGGCTTTCAAGGAGTAAAATTCTGGATCCTCAGTGGTGCCATAGTCAAAACCCTGCAGATCTGGTGCAGGACAACTGGGCACTGAAAGCTTCAGAGTGGCATTCTGCACGGCTTTCGGCTGGCTGAAAATACCTGGACCCTTCAGCTCTGAGGATAAGAAGTGCAACTTGAAGTCAACCGTGCCTTCTTCAAAAGCTGTTTTCACCACATCTTCAGCAGCACATGCCATGGCAGAGCCGAAGAACTCCGGTGGCCCAGAGCTTCCATTTGCGAAGTCTGACCCGTTGGTATGGAGCAGCAGCCAGGACGCATTGGCACACTTGGATGGCAGCTTGGAAAAGGCAGCCTGCACGGTTGCTCCGGTGGGAAATGGGGCCCTGTTTTTTCTGTCAGAAATGGGTGATATCAACCATACAGTAACATCTTCATGTCCAGGGTTGCTCTTGTCACAAGGGACATGTGTGGAATATGTGTGGAACATGTGTGGAACATGTGCGGAACATATCCGGAATATGTCTATGACCTCGTTGGAAAAGTGCCCCTGGCAACACAAGCTAGCAATCTACCAGCAGGTTGACGCCTCCTTTCTGACAAAAACGAGTTGACGCTCAGCAGTGTTACCACTGCGAGCATAGGAGACATCGGATTTGTAGACATTGGAAGGCTGAAATGTTCCGTGCACATATCCGGCTTGCACAGTGAGCAGTTCGAGTGATGTCTCGTCTTCTGAGCAATTTTCCAACCGTACCATGGCAGAAACATTGCGCGCAACTTCTGTTGTTTCGTTACTGATGTTGCTTGCCACCAATAGCATGCAGGTATCGTTCTGGTAGTCCACTGCGGCACAATCCGGCATTTTACGGCACTTGACAAAGCAGTCATCGCTTTTCCACCTGCTCCATAAAGATGGTGCTGGGATCAAGTCAGGCACGAAGCAAACATCAGCAAGCAATTTGATTGTGAAGTTGAGCAAGGGGAGTAACTTGTCATACCTGTGACCACGGCCACCCAAAGCAATGCTGCAATGAATGTCCAGGCTCCCTTGTCCCTTGTGTGACAAATCAAGGTCAGGAGTTCCGGACAAAGATCCATCAACAGGATTCAAGTTGAATGCAACTTGCCCTTTCCGCTGGAGGTCCCCTGTGATCCGAGACCAAGAATAATCTTCAGTGACATTATCATGGCATGTCACATCCAAAATTTGTGGCCTGTACGAAGGCAGCACCAGAAACTCTTGGCCACTGGAGACGTTCTTCATGACTTCGACGGACGCTTGGGGATTCCCATCCGCAGCTTGCAGCTCTGAAGGCAGCAACTCTGACATCTGCACCTTGCCAGCCCGCATGTGGCTTGGATCTAGCCAATCAAAATTTGAAAATCATATTCTGTAATTCTAACATATTTGTGGGTTTGGACCTATGTGTACCAACTGCTGAGTGAATTTGTCCATCAGCTGTATGCACAAAAATACGGTATGATATTTGACCTCCTTGACGCTACCCTTCTCATCAGATTCTGATGGCGTCACAAAAGTCATGCCACGTCTTGTATTCTTGAAATAATGTCGACCTTGACATTGGGTTTCCATAGGTAAATCTGTCGTTCAATCTTTTTGAGCCAGCCCAACTCTTTAAACATGTTTATGGAAAAACACGGCTCGCGCTCGGGCGATGCTTTTCGTCGCTGGCAACTCATGTGAAATTGAATCTTTAACTGCCAGCTACACACTACCAGTAGTACCGAACGAGGGAGCGGCGGAAGTTTCACGAAAAGAAACTGGATGCACAACCCGGCTGAGATTACTGGATCGCACAGCGATCCAATGAAGGAGCAAGAAAGTCTGGAGGAGTTCCGGTAGGAGTCTTTTCTTTCAGTGCTGCTGGTTTTTCTTTGCTGGTGTTTTTCTCTGCTGGTGTTTCTCTCTGCTTGTGTTTTTCCCTGCTAGTGTTTTTCTCTCCTGGTGTTTTTCTCTGCTGGTGTTTCTCTCTGCTGGCGTTTCTCTCTGCTGCTGGTTTTTCTCTGGTGGTTTTTTTCTCTGCTGATGTCTTGTCCTGCTGCTGATGTCTTTCCTCTGCTGGTGTCTTTGCTCTGCTGATGTCTTGTCCCTGCTGCTGATTTCTTGTCCCTGCTGCTGATGTCTTTCCTCTGCCGGTGTTTTTGCTCTGCTGATGTTTTTCTCTGCTGGTTGTTTTTCTCTGCTTGTGTTTTTCCCTGCTGGTTGTTTTTCTCTGCTGGATGTTTTTCCCTCCTGGTTCTTTTCTCTGCTGGTGTTTTTCTCTGCTGGTGTTTTTCTCTCCTGGTGTTTCTCTCTGCTGGTTGTTTTTCTCTGCTGGTGTTTCTCTCTGCTGGTGTTTTTCTCTGCTGGTGTTTCTCTCTGCTGGTGTTTTTCTCTGCCGCTGGTTTTTCTCTGCTGGTGTTTCTCTCTGCTGATGTTTCTCTCTGCTTGTGTTTTTCCCTGCTGGTGTTTTTCTCTCCTGGTGTTTCTCTCTGCTGGTGTTTCTCTCTGCTGGTGTTTCTCTCTGCTGCTGGTTTTTCTCTGCTGTTGTTTTTCCTTGCTGATTGTTTCTCTCTGCTTGTGTTTTTCCCCGCTGGTGTTTTTCTCTTCTGGTGTTTTTCTCTGCTTGTGTTTTTCCCTGCTGGTTGTTTTTTTCTGCTGGTGTTTCTCTTTTTTGGCGTTTTTCTCTGCTGGTTGTTTTTCTCTGCTGTTTTTTTCTCTGCTGGTGTTTTTCCCTGCTGATTGTTTTTCTCTGCTGGTGTTTTTCCCTCCTGGTTTTTTTCTCTGCTGGTGTTTTTCCCTGCTGATTGTTTTTTCTGCTGGTGTTTTTCCCTCCTGTTTTTTTTTCTCTGCTGGTTTTTTTTCCTCTGTTGGTGTTTTTCTCTGCTGGTTGTTTTTCTCTGTTGTTTTTTTCTCTGCTGGTGTTTTTCCGTGCTGGTTGTTTTTCGCTGCTGGTGTTTATCCCTCGTGTTTTTTTTCTCTGCTGGTGTTTCTCTTTGCTGCTATTTTTCTCTGCTGTTTTTTTTTGTGTTGGTATTTTTCTCTGCTGACACTTTCTTTGCTACTGTATGTTCTTCTTTGGTCTGGGTCTTGTTTCTGTCTCCCATCGCGCCTGGACAATTGGTAAGCCAACTCTTGCATGCAGCGTATCATTCTTGAGGCCAAAGGTGCCAGCCTTCCAGAGTCGACGCTGCACCGCAGTGAAGGAGGTGACATGGTCCTTGCTCTTCCCGGAAGTCTCGTGGTGTGTAGCTTTCACCTGCGCCAAAACATGCGCACCAAAGGAAACGTTTGAATCCCGTAGGGTGGGCTCGCCCCAATTTGCGGCACAAGACGGTGCGGATGTTCCCTATAGAAGGCAGAATGGTCAAGATGGTGTCTCAACTCTGCAAACAGACAAAGCATGGCATGTCAAAAAGGTGGAGAAAACATATTGGAACAGTAAGCCCTTTGTTTTCATGCCAATTCTTGCAACGGATTTCATGTACCTCAAATCAATTGTCCAGACCCAGCGCCATTTACAATAACATGCACTATTTGTCTGGCTGTGATCTTCTTGAAGTCTCAACGCTCCTCTAATGGAGCTACTTCAAAGCCTGCGCCAAAAGGTCGCGAACCAGTTCCCAAAGGCACAGAGAAGCAGCCATGAACCATTGAAGAGTAAACAGTATGTGAACGGATTGTTAGGAGCCCCGTTTTTTCTAAACGGGGACAACCTCCATTGGAACTGCTCCGAGTTTGTACAATGTTGAAGGAGATCTCTCACCGCTCGAGCCTCCGAGCCCCAACCACAAGCCATGCAAAATAGGTCTCAAGTTTTCAATCTATGGGTTGGTTGTGCATGGGTTGGTTAATGATGGCCAATGATTTACAACATGGGTCCCAAATCCACAACAAACACAGCCCGGATGCATCTCACATTGTAAACTCTTCAACGAAATTATAGCAGGCTCTATGAAAGCAACACCATTTCAAAGAGTTTGGCCAGACATCCTGGCTAAACGCTGGAGTTTTGGGAATTATGTTTTGGTGGTGTTTTTGTTGCGGTGATCTGGAAATGGGTTTTTCATGGCGGCGGTGGTGTTGGTGTCGCCAGTTTTTAGTCGTGTTTCCCCGGCTGCATGTTTCTGCAGTGGTTTAGCAGGGGAATCGGCAGTGAGCCACAGCCAAAGTGCAAGAAAAGTAGCAATGCCCAACAGTGCAGAACACCACAGCACCGAAAGAGGCATTGCGTCATCCTGCAATTCCACTAGTGCAGCAAGAGAAGCTTTGGTGCGCAACTTACAGTGACGGAAAAACGGACATTGGCACATTCGCAACACACAGAAATCACATGCCGCAGCGTGTTCCCCAATTCGACACTGCCACAGCGTGACGGACACGACCCGAACACAGGGCCAGTATAGACGTACTCAGAGAAAATGACACCGACGTAGACCTCAGATAGCAATTGCATGCCGCAACTTTTTGCAAGAATACCAACGATCATAACAGCGCCCAGCCAACTCCGAATGAGAATGAGAACGCGGCACCAACAACAGCAGCGGCATCAAAGCAATCATGTTGACATTTCTCCGACAGCAGCTGCGCAACAGCAGCAGCACCCACAACAGTAGCCGGACCCTACAACAGCAGCGGCCCGCACCCGCCCATCATGTTGACACGTATCTGGCAACAGCAGCGGACCCTACAACAGCAACTGCACCCACCCAATCACGTTGACACCTGTCCGATCCGACAACAGCAGCGGCACCCTCCGGAACGGCGGTAGCAACCAATTCTGTTGACGTCCCTTTCTCCTACACTTGAAGCAAGAACTGCAATAGCTTCGCTATTTGGAAAGAAAACATGTTTACCCCCTTGCTGTGGAAACTTCCACTTTCACCACCTGTTCTACAAAAGGTCCAGCTAATCAAAACGCAAAGTGACAGCCCAAAGCAACCCTCTGGTAAGATGCTCAAAACCCGAAGAAATATAAAAACATACGAAAATATGGACTTCCTTCATTGGACTTCAAATCGTTTATGGTTTTTGTTACCAAGTTTAGATTCTGCAGACACGCAATGGCCTGGCAGCTGCAAGCGTCAGTCCCATAGGTTTCCAGTCCGCTCAGCAGGTTCGAGGGGAAGCTGGCGGTCAAAGTTCCCTGGGCGTTCATGTGCAACCATGGGCACTTTGGCGTGCATGTGAGCTGGAAGTCATTCCACAAACCACGGAGCGACATGCGGATTGGAAACTGCGAAGTGGAAGTTCGATCGAGACCCCAATGTTTGAAGACCAGAGTTGGTTGGCCATAGGAGATGGGCGACACGGGAACTGACAATTTCACTGTGCTGTAGATGCCACGTACTGGATCTTGCGAAACCATGAACGAACATTCGACATGGTGCACAGAGCTGTTCGTGGGTACGGTCCCCTGGATGCTACCGTTGTTGCTCAACTGCAACCCATCCAGCTGGCAGCTCTTCACCAAAATGCCCAAACCTGGAGGCTGTGGCTGAGCATGGACGACTTGGCCGTCATAAACGACATCCATTCGGGTCGGAGTTGGGTAGACACTTCCACCACCACAAACGCAGCAGGCTTCACTGGGGCTGACGCCTCGAAATGCGACATCCAAAGTCGAGTTCTTCACCTTGCCATCTTTGCATAGACCAAGAGCAGCATAGTCGTAGCAGGTACGGCTCAGAGCATCATGCCAACTTGGAAGGTCATCACAAAGGAAACAGAGAGAAGTGTTCAAGACAGGAATTTCCTGCCTTGTGTATCCCGCCGCACATTCAGTACAAGTGTTGCCTTCGATTTGTCGACAACCTCCACACTGTGCACCCGCATGGCAGCAGGAAAAATTGTAGATTCCCTCATGAAGCTGCCCGATTGGCATAGATCCGAAAGGACAACTCGTTTTGTTTGGAAGCGCCTGCTCCGTCTGTTCTGACAATTGGATCAACTGACTGCGAAATCTCGCGGTCTTCTTCGCTGGACAATGCTCAAAGTGGAGCCCTGGTTGCGACCATGGAGAGGAAGACCAGGTAGACCATGGAGACGGTGGCAGTGAAGGGACCACCTCTGGACTTGCCTCACTGGCCTCATTGGCCTCACTGGCCTCCAGCATTAGAGCACCCCCAGGTTGTTTCTGCAAATGGCACGCCAGATCTGTCGCCAGTACCTGGTGAAGCATCGCTACCGTGCCGAGTAAAGCTGTCATGGCGAAAGGGCAAAAGTCTTTGCACTGTCACAGCTGGGTGTCTTTGACCCTCACTGCTGCGTAAAGACATACTGCTAGCTCAATGGTGGCTACCAAGCAATAGCTATCAAGTATAAGCCATGCAAACAATGGATGGAGCATCCACTATAGTATCAAGCTTAAGGGCCCGGGGGGACAAAAGCTGAACATGAAGCCACGTTGTGTTGGTTGTGAGCAGGAAGAAAAGAGAGCTGTATTAAGAGGTCATTGGCAGAACTGTTCAACTGACCTTGTTGTAGCCACTTCACTCTGCGCAACCCTACAGTGAATCTCTTTTCCAAAAACCGATTGGCTTCCTGCTCAGCCTGCACCACAGCACAATCAGGAAAGGAATCAGACTCACTGCATTCTGTAGGTCCATTTCTCTATCTTGACATGTTAAATCATGTTCACATGTGCCTTAAGAGAAAAGCTTGTCGGAACGGCAAGAGTATGGCAGGACCTGAGCTGCGACTTCGCTCCACGTTGGGGCGTCGCTGGGACAAACTGCCAGTCTCACTGCCAGTCTCTCACAGTGCACCAAGATACACAGCCCACCCACATCAATGCCATACTGCGCTCAGCTTCGAGAAGGAACTTCAATGTGCACCTTTCAGCTGCGTCATGTCACAACCAACGCATTGGTCCTGCGCAAGAACTCAAAATCTCCAGTAGAAGAAGCTCATCCACAGAATGGACTTGGATTGAAAAATCATTTTGGGCCTCAAATTCATAGAACCTCCTCTGATTGAAGCACACAGCGCGTGACTTTCTATCTGTCCTCATTGGATTTGGGGACAGAGCACCTAGGCAAAGTGATCCCAGCAAGCTTCAACTGGACTGTGGGGCGCCGACAAATGTGTTAGAGGAATGGTCAACATTGATCAACAAGCCCCCAATTAAAATCAGCTGATGGATGCTCGATTCAGAGTCGATTCACAATGAAACTGATCGAACCTTCAGTTTCATCCCTGCACATTGAAATTCAAACTAGCAGGAATCTGCAGATTTTAATCTCTTGGAATCTGAGGGTTTCGGAAAGCTGAGATGCACACGATAAACTGCAGAGCAGGCCTTTGAGATCTGCTTTTCGGTGAGTCTTCAGGGCCGCACTGCAGGTGGTGAGATTCATGGTGGGTGTTTTCCGATGGAAAAAAACGTCAGTGAAAGACACCACCATGCACTGACCCTTGGAGCATTTATCTACAGGGTCATGTGGAGCATCCAAGATTTGTTGGCTTACTGGCTGTGGCTTGTAGATAATGAAATGATTTGTGTTGCATCTTTGATCTTCTGCCGACTCTGTAAATTTCAAACACAGCATCCAACTGGACATCAACAAACAACAGCGATGAGAGAGCCCTGCCTGAGCAGCAAGAAATCGACTGCTGATTGGTGGAGCGCTCCCACCATCACATCCCAAAAGGAAGTAGCCTCAGACTCAGGAAACATTCTGCGGCTGACTTCGTCTGACCTCATTAAACTCATGGAAATGTTTGATGCAATGCTACAATGTTGCCGGGAACAAACAGCACTCCACATATCGCTTGTATGTCGATAAATGATCACCTCCCCGTTGCTTACAGTTACTCTTACCAGTGCTGTCGTTGTCATGAAAACCTAACACTCGGGAAACGTCGGAAAATCACGAGCCAATCCCCTGGGAAATCACAGGGAAACCTTACCTTCGCTTGAGCGACGACTGGGAACCTGGGAGACCTGGGGCGCCCCACGAAGCCGTGCTCCCGCGCACTGCCGTGCTGCGGGGCTGCTGCGTCAGCTTGCACTGCTGCACCTGGCGTTCGCTGGTGACTCAGAAGGAAATCCAAGTCGGTGGTGCATAGGTGAGATGGAAATAAATAAAAAAAGATATATATACTATATATATATATATTTATTTTTATAAACGTATAAATGTGCCTATCTGTATGTGTACATATATCCATAGGTGAAATCATAGGTGAGATTTTTCAGATTTCAATTCTGCGTTTTCTTCACAGTGGAGAATGAAGGGCAACTCGTGGACCTCAGGGCAATGATGAGGCGATCAACACCAAGCTTCAGGTTCCTGATTAAACAATTTTTGGTGAGATGTCAGCAGGATAGCCAAACGCTCGCAAAGAGTCAATGCAAAGGAAACAAATGCAGACTTCAAGTCTGCAGCTTCGCCTGTAAAACAAATCTCCAAGTGCTTTGGACCTCGGACTCTCCGTCGATGTTGACAGTTGTGCCTCTGCAACCCTTGCAGCTCTGTTTTATGTGTTACTAGCCCCCACGTTGAAAATTTAATGCTATGAAGCTATAATGCAATCGAGTGTACTCAAAGCAAAAAGTGAAACCATCAACTGAGCCAAAGTGTGTGCGCAAGCAAATGGATTGCTCGAGTCCACCTCCTTTAAACTTCTCGAAGCTGCTGAGAGTCGCGCAGGTTCAGATTTCCGTCTGCCTTTGTCCCAAACAAAGAGGCCATTTGGAGCGGCAAGGTCGGCAATGACATATGTCTTCATCCTAAAATGCCATCCCAGCGAGCAATAAACAGAAAGAAAACTTGAGCACCGACTTTGGACAGCAGGGGGGGCACTCAGCATAACATTAGCACCGCTTCCTGTACGAAGACCCCAAGAGCTGCGCTGCTACGCTGTGGAAGCTGCGAAATGGTGCAACTATGCAGTACCAAGGACATGCCAGTGGTGCTCACACTGCCACCAGCTTGCCTGGACATCCCACAGAAAGAAGCACATGTTCAAACAAATCAACTTGCGGGAAATCACACTCACCTTACACATTTTGTCAAGCGATGTGCACTCCAGCAACTGTGCAGCTGCTGACCTGAGCTCCAACATGAACATGTGCTAGCAACAAACAAAAGTCAGCTTTGCAACATGTGGCTGGGCAGATTGTAATGCTGAGATGTTCCTATCAGTTGTCCACTTGACGTCCCACCTGCGTTTCAGCTCATCAGGCTCCAGCGGCGAGTGGTCGCGTGACCTTGAGAATGGAAGATTCAAAGAGATTCAAAGTGCACTTAAATATTCAAAGATAAAGAATTGCGATACTTTGAATTGCTGATTTTTTCTGGGATTAAAAATATCTCAATCAGGACACTCATGGTGCCTTCCACAAATGGACACCGGAATAGACGCTAGATTCTGCACAGTAAGTGCGCCACGTTTTTTGACTCGGCGGACTTAGTCAGCTCACTCAGTAGGGCTCTTCGCCTGAGCAGGTATGCGCGCCGAATCCTTGGAAGGACAGCCGTTGGGATCGTTGGGGCTGGTATGGTCAAACTAAAGTCTCTTCATGGTGACATCGTTGTCCATTTTTGTCAAGTTTGGCCAGTGCATTTGCACCTTGCAGTATCACAAGTGACTGCGCACACCCACTGCGATAAAGTGCCTTTGACTGTCGCTCTAAGGCTTTGTCGTGCCCATTCGAAACCCATCAAGCTGCCACTGATTCGAAGTCAAACATCCTCTGTATTTCTTGCAGTGTGAATTTGGCATCTTGGGCCGCTGCTGAAGGCCAAGGAGTTACATGAGGTGAAGCGAAGGCTGGACCTCATCGTTCCAGCACTCCTCAGTGTAGCTGGATCTTCAACGGTGGGCTGGTGCGCAGGACAAGCGTGTGACCAAGAGAATGTCTAGAGATGATAGAGTTTTGCTACATACTTCTGTCACAAGAGATGGTAATTTGGCTGCGTCTGAATACAAATGACATCTAGCAGAGAATCTCTCGAATCTGGCGAGCTTCAGAGCCGAGATGCGCAGCGACACAGACGGCCCATTTTGGACCCTTTGAGCCATATGAAATCGACATCGAGAAACATGTCAGATCAATCTTTGAGTTGCCGAAGTGGATTGGTTCAACAAATGCACCATGTAATTCCTGCCGTGTGAAATGCACCATGTAATTCCTGCCGTGTGAAGCATTCGATTTTGGCATTTTGCTTCCCAGCTGTCGCCTCTTTTTGGAGCTCAGTGGGACATCAAATAATTCAGAGAACAAGGCACTCGACCACACATTCAACAATCAAATGGCAAATTGATAGATTTATCCTTTTGCAAACGAAAATTCAATTGAGCATTTCACATCCAATAAATTTCTTTGGTGCCAAATTCCGCAGCCTATTGGCTTCATAGCTCGAATATTTCCAGCAAATTCGAAACTGGCTTGTTAATTACCTGCGATTTCAGAGGGACTTCGGTCAAGAGAGAGTTCAGCCGATTCATCGCATTGCTTGGCATCACACGCACAGCGCCATCATTACATGCAATTCCTCAGCAAGGACATTGTCGACAAGCACAAAAATGATTCAGCAATCCAGCAAAAGAAGGCGGATACCTGAGAAAAGGGGAAGCAAGGGAAGCACTGGGAAGGAAGGAAGGAAGGAAAGAAAGGAAAGTAAGGAAAGTAACGAAAGTAAGGAAGGGGAGGGAAGGAATGGGTAAATGGATGAAGGCAGAGGTATGGGAGATGGTAGAGGGGCAAGCGGCCAACGAAAGGAGGGCACGGGAAGTGGAAAGGAGCGCGGGTTGAAGAGGTGAAGAAGATGAGGCACAGGAAGGTCGAATACCAATGATGCTAAAAATCACAAAGCTTTTTGGGAGGCAAAGGCAACAGGGTGGAAAAATTTCAGGACAGCTCAGCCTTGGGACTTGTTGAAGACTGTAGCCCCATGTCATTCGTACATTCAACGTAATACAAGGCCTCCCCGCGCCATTTCGCAGCACTGGGGCAAAGATTTCGAACATCCAAAATGATGTAAGAAGGGGTAAGGAAAAGTAGAATCTGTTCCCCAGGAACTGAGTAGAAGGAAATACGTAGAAGAGTAGAAGGAAATACAAAGAAAATAGTATAAAATGTTCTAGGATGAGGGGCAGAGGAAAATGGTAAGGGGTTGAAGGAAAAAAAAATCAATGGAGGGGGATCGAAGGGCAGCAGTGATGTTGTGGTGAGCACTTAAATTCAGGAAGGAAAAAAATGATGCGAAAAAAAATTGAAGAAGTTCCGAAGGAGAAGTGATGGAAAGTGACAGAAAAATCGAAGAAATGGAAGCAATGGATCTTGTGACACCTGTTTCAAACCTTCAAAAATTTCCAGGACCCTCCAATAGACTGCTGCCTCTGCCTCCTAGAAAAAACACACCCTAGTCACTGCCTCACAGCCAAATGTTTTTGTCAAAGTCCGCCAGCACCCCTAAAACCCACTCGGTTTGCAAAAACACTAAGCAAGCCTTCCAGGCTTTCTTCAAGCACCAAAAACAATATATCTCATCACACTACCATCTATATGTACTTGGCAGGATGCCTACGCTGTTCTCTGAGTTCAACGTCACTTTGCTGCCTTTTTTTCAACCTTTGTTGTCAATCTTTCAACCTTTCTTCATTAAAAAACCTTCAAACCTTTCATCTTTCTAAAAACATCACCTAATGATCTCCAACCCTCAGCTTTTTCAAAGGACTTTCAATCTTTGTTGCTGTTGGAAAGCTTTAGCTGAGAACATCACAGCCAGGCCCCTGGGGTCCAAGGCTCCGTGGTGTGCGACGTCCTTTGGAAGGACCATGCCGTTGGGACATCCCGCAGGGCTCGGGCACCAGCTGGGGCCTCGTCTCAGAGCACGTGCTGCCAATGTCCAACCTGGCACGATGTGCAAAAAATAGAAACTAGACGACGGTTGGCCCGAGATCGAGAAAGGCAATGTTATAGCAGCCTCCAATATACTCATTCAAAAAGACTAACGTCATGATCCTTGAAATGGATGATGATGATGATGATGATGATGATGATGCTGATGATGATGATGATGATGATGATGATGTAGTTGATGATGTCGTTGATGATGTCGTTGATGATGATGATGATGCTGCTGCTGATGATGATGATGATGATGATGTAGCTGCTGCTGAAGAAAAAGATGAATATGATGAGAATGCTGGCGATATGACAGGGCTGAAAGGAAGAAAATGTTGAGGACGGGTTGTTGGACGCAGGTCCCAAATCGCAAAACGTACCAGGCAAAAGCGTACCAAGGCAAAACGCGCCAGAGCAAAACGTACCACAGCAAAACGTACCACCGCAAAACGTACCATAGCAAAACGTACCAAAGCAAAACGTCCCGCCGCAAACCGTACCAAGATAAAACGTACCAAGATAAAACGTACCAACGCAAAACGTACCAA